>OY282515.1:73173034-73675534 GCA_958296145.1 Hydrotaea cyrtoneurina
GTGGCGCTGTGTGTGTGTGTATGTCTGTTCGTGTGCCGTATCTGTTGGTGTGGTGGGCTGTTAATATTCATACATGCTTCCATCATGATGGAGTCATTCATCAAGATTACAAGTGTGCATCATGTTTTCTGCTTTCAGTTTTCAGTTGTTTTCGTGTTGTTGCCTTTTGTTTCTGGTTGTGTTTTAAGTATTCAATTATTGCCGATAATCAGATGCTTATGATACTCTCACACTCTACATCTCCTCCCTCTCTCGCCACCTCCTACTCCTACTCAGCCACCTCCATTCCACTGCGTTTGTTAAATGTTTGTTCTTCAGATTTTCGTGTCTGTAATGTGTGCATGTAGCAGTGTGTGTGTGTGTATGTGCATTGTGAAGAAGTGCCTGAAGTGATTTCTTTTGTTTTGGATTTTGGTGTGGCATCACAGACATTTGGACAGGGGGTCTTATTCTGTGTATGTGATTATGAGCCAAGCACCATGTGTGCGTCGAAACCACTTGACAGTGGCATTCATTACTGCAAAAGTGTGCCCAAAATTATGGTTTATGAATTGATTTCATAAAATCTTTAGGGACACTCGAAGACAGACTGTTATATGATCTTTGTTTTAGGATGTAATGTATTCACAACTTATCTGACTTAAATGCTTCAGGCTAGAGCTTAGACTATGCATATTTTATGGGTTTACCATAAACCCGCTCTTCTTCCAATTTGGACTTGAGTGATTCTTTTGAAGGTCACTCTTTACGCCGAGGAACAGGGGACTATATATATTAGCTTCTTGGCATATAACTAGAATTTTGACCCCACTCATGAATCGTCGCCAAATCGCTGCTGAGTATTTTCATTTCGGCTTCTGTCCCGACCTCCAAAGGCTTTGGCCGATGATCAAATGAATGACAGTGATTGCTGTAACACTGTGGAACAAATTCAGGTTAGCAAAAGTTAGGTTGATTCTGAGAGCGAGGGTAGTTCGAATTTTTTTTAATCGACCTTTCAAGATTGCAGCCGTAAGCCGATTTTCAGCATATTGTTTATATTATAATTGATATTTTTTCAATCTGTAAAAGCCAAATTATTGCTAGAGACCTGTCCAACAATGAATGAATGTGAGAATGTGCAAAAGAGTAGATTGGGTTTACAGTCAGACCCCAGAGGTCCTCAATGAGAATAAGAAATATATATGGAGATAGAACAGAACAGATAGATGGTACTCTTGCGGTCATCTTATGCTCACGGGATGGGACTCCATTTCTAACAAAATTTGAATACTTCAGTGGGTGAGTACCACATGAGTCAGACAATGTGATTATGACATTCCTTCCGAACATAAATTAATGTATTTTTTTTCTTCTCTAAATCTCTAAATTTCGGTAGGAATTTAAGGTGTCATTATTTATTTTCTGCTCCAAAGAAATACGAGTAACTTCGTTTTCATTCTTTTTCTCACAATTGTCAACAATTTGGGGGTGGCGTTAGCCCAAGGAAAAAAAAGTGATTTATCTAAACTTATCCTCCCCCCACATAAGACACATACAGATGAACGCTAACAAAAGTTACAAATAGTTTAACAAATTTATACTGAAAATCCTTAATCAAAAGATGACACTTCTGTTTCTATAACAGAATAGGCCATCACCACCAAACTAACCTTCACCAGCACCAGCAAAATCTCAACATATGTGAGCGAAGTCAAAAAAAAAAGAAGAAGGTGATGACAGCATGGGTCCTAATTGTAGCTGACAACAGCATGGCACATACAAATACGATATAAGATATTTGTGTGGAATGTTCTCAGGAATCTTTAAGAGTGTTCAGCCACATGTACGTGAGACACAGATATATTTCAGGGATGGATGGCGGGGTTCTCAGTGAAATCATAAATGAATTTTCGATGAGTGCGTTGTTAGAGTTCGAGAACTCCTTGTGATAATCTGTACAATTATTATTGAAAAATATGACAAGGCTTTAAATGCAGGGATTTTGGAGTAACATAAATTATGTACAGGCAATCATCATAGGAGAGGATTCAACAAATTTCATTTCGGTAAAGCTGTTCACAGGAGATATAGCATATTCTTCCATCTGAGAAATATCGAGTCCTTATTCAATATATTCATTGTCTTTAAGATGTCGTCGTAAATGCTTGTTCTTGCTTTTAACTTTGCCTTTTTAACTCGGCCACTGGTTAGTTTGCTTTGTGTCGTGAAATATTCTCATATGCAAAGAATTTCTTTTCTTTTGTTTCGACCATCAGCATTTACATTTGTTTCTTTGGTCAAAAACTTCAGTTTTCTTTTTAAGAAAATTAAAATTTATGAATGAAAATGTTAAACACCACAATTCTGTTATGCTCAAAGTAAAGCCAAAATGAGAGCAGACAAGCCAAACCCAACACCAACACCAACATGAACATGGAAGTTGTTTTAAAGTTATAGTTTTTTTTTTCATCTTTTAGCAAAACAGTTTTGTTTAGAAGACTAAAAACAACAGGAATGTTTTAAAATGCGAGGAAGGTATGAGATGTTGGGGTGGGGCTTCTAATCAATAGGATTTTCACATTCCTTGTTAATATACTCTATCCAAATTCGTTTGCCATAAGGGCCTTGTGGTATACAATTAGTTCAGAAAAGGATCGCACACACTATTCCTCAGGTTTTTTACAGAAGCCAATATTTGGAAACGGAGCCTATCCTGAAGGGCTTCGACTGCATTTTAGAGGATTATTTGGACACTTAAATTGTTGTATCCGGAAATTTCACTATCCATATATCTCCTTTTCATTTTCTGATGTTCGGTCAACTTCTAAAACTATAAGCATTTTAACTGGAAATTATGTTTCCTTGACAATAATCGAGAAAATAATTCTTCTTCCTCAAAAACTACCTGATCAAACCTTCCATCAATTGTTGGTTTAATCATACTTGAAAAGAACACTCGAAGAAAAAGCAATTAAAAATTGAGGTTTAACTTAAAAATTAAGTGTGACAGAACTTACTTACTTATTTCCCTTAACAATCCATGAAGGAACAGACGGGGAACTTCCTCCGAATCAGTGAGCTGTGCACGATAATTTGTATAATCACTGACCGGGACCTACTGTTTAAAGTCGGCTGCGAATGGCTAATGCTTGTCTAGAGAAGTTTTAATGGCTTAGAGGTTGCTCTCTTACTCGTAAAGTCGCCAACATTGACGAGGTGGAAACAGCCGCTGAAAAATGTTTGATGGTCTTACCAGGTTTCGAACTCGAATTCTTCAGTGTGATAGTCGCACACACTACCTACCACACCACGACCGTCAGAACTTAGACGATGACCAGATATTCACGGAACAGATTGATATAGCTTCCTTTTGGCTGAAATATTTGCAACAATTCATTTGATTTTTTAACTTATTATTGCCGATTAAATCGAATTTAAAATATGCCCCAATATGTTAAATATAACATCATAAACTACTCGAAACTCCTCTTTGCCTGAAAACTGTCAACGTGGAGTTAAAACGGTTCTTGCAAATCTCAAAGTAAATAAAACTCCGGGCTCGGATGTTATTTTAGCACTTGTCCCATGTAAGTGCTCGACGGCGCTATCGTAATATTTTCAATATGTCGTGACGTGGTGGTATTTACTTTTCACGTGGGAAAGTTTGCCATGCTCAGCCGAGCGGCAAGAAAAGTAATGCTACAACTCCACAGATTCACTGATCTAGGATTGTTGTCAAACCCTAACGGGTGGTGAGGATATCGGTGAAGCCGGCGCTCTTAGTGTTCTCGACATGCAGATACAAAATGATGATAGTTGGGCTAGCCATATATTGAGCTATCGACCGTAGACAGATGAGACAGGTGCTGCTGATAGGCAATGGTAGGATATCCATCTCTATTGCCTCATTTCAGCATCTCCTAATCGTGAGTTGTTTATCCATGTTCTGTAGGTATTTTAATCGTATCTGCTCTTGGGATATTATTAGGACAATCAGCCGGCATACAGGGTCTCTCACCCGTTCATTGTCAAGAGGCCGAATGCTCGGACTACATATTTAGAGAAAAATTCGTCTCTATCCTAACTGTTCGTATATGGATTACTCTTCCAGCAATTGTCATTCCTCCGAGTGATAGTCTCCAATTCAAGTCAAATGTAAACAAGCACTACTCCCTCTTTCCTCCTTCCTTATTTCCTACAGCTAACACAGTACATTGCACTAATTGGGGGCTTTCCCTAAGTGTTAGACATTAAACAAAAAAAAGTGTTATAGCCCGATTTGAACCTGGATTTCTTGTAGAATAATTGCTCACGCCAGTTTCACCAGTAACAAAACCTGACTTAAGTAAGTGTAGACATTTGCACTTAACTATGTGGGAATTTCTTACTGTCTGAGCTACTAGACTATCGACAGAGTTTACGATGGGCTTTCCAGTTGATGTTTATTTTTTTAGAAAGGTTTCTACTACGATCCTATACATTGAATAGCTATCAACTCACCAGAGTGCATTTAAGAACCAGATAAACCGATTATCGGTCTTCGGTGTCTGTAGTTCCCCCTTCCTTGTGTGATATTTCTAATTCAGTTTAGCTTCTGGCCTAGAATAATTAGATCCAATAAATGAGATCACAGTTGTGTAAAACTCAGTTTCATATAAAATTGAGTGTAACCCTCAAATACGTTTTTTAATTGGCCAGTCAATTTAATCCACACTGTCAGCTGTTGATGTGGCATCACGAACACGTTTTTATCAGAAAACATGGGTTTCCGGTGAATAATTAAAATAAAATTAAACTTTTGTAGTGGATTTCGGATTTCACTTGTATTTAATTACAAAACAAAGTAAATTCAATCGGGTGAAACAGACCTTATGGCTAGATTTGCAGGGACAGACCTAAGCGGCTCGTAAAGTCGCCGGCAATTTACGAAAAATGTTTTTCTTTCTTCTTACCAGAATACAAACCCGTGCTCGATATGTGATAGTTACACAAACTACCTACAAAAACAACGCCAACCATGAAGATGGAGAATGAATTCAACATATTTATTGAAGTGAATGAATTGTTTCTTTTGGTATCCAAACAATACATTTCGATTAAATCGCCGGATACCGGTACCATCTGATGCACTCGGAACCCTGGCAAAAGTCAAATTCATTCCGATCGCAAATGCAGATTTTCAAGTGTAAGCCGACCCTTACACATGTTATTTTCAATAGATGTAACCTGTTTATGAATCTGATTGATTCCCCTCCGTCCCTTTCTTCTCTACCCTCTCACCTATGGAACTACCCTCGTTCTGACAAAGATTTCCTTTTTCTTTTGCGGCGTGACTAAATATAAACCAGGAAATATTGCAACATGGCATACAAAGTTAAAAATGCATTAAAAAGGTACAAAACAGAAGTCCGCCGTTGCCGTTGATGCGGTTGATGTTGCAACATAACTACGTGTACACAACATGAAATGTTAAGACTCGTACAGGCAACGTGTTTCGTTGCTGATGCCATTCTGCTGTTGCTGTTGGCTTTTTGTGGCATCCTTAAGTTTGCCGAAGCCTACTGACCGAATTCAAAACACTCACAGAAACTGGTAAAGTCGGTCCAAACTAATGAGAAGGGGTTGAGATTTAGCAGAAAAGGTTTTTGGGGCTTGGGGAGGGGCGGACTAAAGTAATAGATGTTGGGAAAACGCGAGGGACGAGGCCGAAGTAAATGCGGGTAATGTGAACATTTTCGGTTGCTGATGCAGTTTCTTTGTTACTTGTTACTGCTGGTGTTTGCTGGCGATGTTGTTGTGCCGCTTGTTACATTTGCATCTTGTTGCAAGTTGTGGCCTAATGTTATTGTGGTAGCAGAGTTTTCAGCTCGTTTGTTTGGTCGTTGTTAGGGCGTGAAATGTTAACCCCAGTAACATGCATCCGCAAACATGTGAAAAGGAGTTGTAATTTTCAGCTACAAGCACACCAGTACAACGTATGCATGTTTATACATGTGTACGTTGCTTTTTTTCTTCTTATTCCATTTCACCAAATATGCATTAAGTCTGCTGGGGGATCACTTTTTGTTGTACTCCAGAAACTCAAGAGATTTCCATATGTTTTGTCGGTGAGGGGATTTTCGTCTAAACATCCGGCCAACCATAACACTGAGATTTTTGTTTCTTAACGCTGCGCTGCGGCTCCCTTATGGAAACAAATGGCAAATGGCAAATGCTGTCCCCCTCAAACCACTACCCGCCAATGTGGGCAAATATGTTCACAGATAGACGCCCGGAATGGCAGGCAACATGTTAAAGATGTTTGAGCAATATTAGAATGGATGGCTAAAGTAAACAAGTCTCTGATTTCAATGGTTTTGCCATTGTATGGTGTAGCTGTCGCCATTCCGTTGGCCATAAATGTTGAACTTACAATCATATGCAAATTTATGTTGGAATATGTTCTCTGCTCAAGAACGAGCGAACATCGGATGGGTGGTTACCACTACTTAGGGAATAGTCTTAGCTTTTCAGACACTTAACTACGAAGTGGAGAAGCAGAAGCAAAGGAAGTCAGTTACTTGTCAGGCAGCTAAAGTTATTCCGAAAAGGATCACAAACACTTTACAGCACTTGACATATTTAACAATGATTGTGAGAAAAAGAGGAATTTTTGTAGCTGTACCCAACATAGTTGGGAGAGTGGTTACTGTGAGACCAAAACAATTTGGAATGAGTGTGTTTTTCGAGAATTACAATTGAAATCAATAGAGCTTAAAAATGCCAGTGGATTTCACACAACAAATATGAAGTTCCCGGACGTGGAGGGGATGGATCTCATATGTTTTTAAAATTCTACAATGACAATCAATTTGCCATAGAGACATCACAATTTTTGTAATTTTAGTTCATAAACTTTCTTTACGATCTGCCAAGTCCAAAACCTCGGTCTAGATACTGAAAAGTTTTATTGACTTTCTGGAACGGTGTTCGTAATATTCAGAGAGCTCTCCTCAATTTTCGGTTGTAATTATGGTCCCGCCAGACAGGCTGTTCGGTTTGTAGTCTATAAGTCCCTGTCAACACTTTTCAATGTTTCTTTGTCAGGGAAACAAAACACTGGTAGAAGTGACACAGAATATCGCAGCCATAAGAGATTCAGTTTAAAATGTTTTAACTCCATCGATTATATACCGTTCACAGAAATTGGGTGACAGTCAGGGCGAAGTTTATGTAAAAAATCATGACCTACAGCCTTACAGCGTCAAATGAAATTATATTCTTAATCCTGTTTTATACGATAACTTTCGAAAACAGTAACCGGCCTTCACACTTCCAAAACTAAATGGCGCGTCTCTACAGCCATCAAAAGAGGCGAAATACCGTGACATAACTCTGCAAACTAAACTGTCCTTTACACCTGTAGAAAGACGTTGGGGAAAATGAGGACAGCTACCGAACATGAGACATTGGACGTACTTGGCTACCGCCAGACCCAGAGTCTTCAGAAACTTGAATATAATCTAAGTCCAACTGCCTCCGTAGGCATTACGGGAGCTCTGAGATCAGCTTTCCACGCAGGCCTGGAAATAATACTCGATATTCCACCCATTGATGTCCATCTCAGGAGTTGTGCAGTAGGGTGGAGTGAAATTAAAAAAAAAAAGTTAACCTCGGAAAGAGATGTAGTCTGGGGTCCTAATGAGGGGAAAAATAAAGAAAAAAATTTTTAGGGGTCGCGCCACTCCCTCGAAATTTGGAAATTATCGCTATTTTGGCGTTGATTTTAGAAAAATCCTAAAAAGTTTTATGTCAATAAATGTTTGCAATAGCGTAAACAATGAAATAAGGGCATGAAAAAATTTAAAAAAAATTTTCTCATTGTTCAAAAATTTTAAAAAGTAAAATAAGTCAAATCGTCCCTTCTTCAGAAAATTGACTGAACAATGAAATCGCCACCAAAGCTACAAATATTAGTCGATTATCCTCATATTTGCCTCAAATACTTTTGTTTGGGCACTGAACAAGCTCAAACTTTTAAATTTCGAATAAGTTAAGTCGTTAATTTTTAGGATTTTTCTAAAATCAACGCCAAAATAGCGATAATTTCCAAATTTCGAGGGAGTGGCGCGACCCCTAAAAATTTTTTAAAAATTTTTTCTTTATTTTTCCCCTCATTAGGACCCCAGACTACATCTCTTTCCGAGGTTAACTTTTTCAAATTAAAAAAAAAGCATGTTTTCACTCCACCCTATTGTGCAGTTCATGCTGCTCTCCGTCAAAGAGACACCAACATGCTCAAACAAAAAAACATGCCCCACCCTACTTCAAATGACCCTTACATGAAGGGTGTATAGAGATAGTCCCCCCCCCCCCACATCTTCGATATCTAGCTCTCAACGACATTCTCCTAGATCTGGAAGTCGTAGCTTATCCAGTCGAACTGGCAATTACACTAGAGGCAAAATCTCCATCTGTTATTAACAATAATGGAGAAATCAAAATTTAAATTAACACCATCGTATTTATGTGATATTTTTAGTTGTCACAGCCAGGTGGAAAACGTTTCGAACAACATGAGCTTGGCAGCCGGTTCCAATCCTTCAAAAACAGGACCTACGGATTCACTGCTCAATGTACTTTAAACAAAAATGCAAACCTACGACAGTTATTCATGAAAGAAATCGTTTTCAAAAAATATGAAACCATTAATTTTTGGTATCAATATGACCTCCCCTTGTAAGGACATGTTCTTTGATTAGAAAACAAATACCAACTGCGGTGCCCCAATGGCTTTCCCTTTGAAGTGCAATGCCATTCATTTGTAAACGAAATTCCTCATCCATTATGTAGTCTTAAACATTTCCCAGAACTATTTATTGAAGTCCCAATCAGAACAATTTTACACTTGTTACCTCCCGCGGAAAGCTTACTTTCATTCAACTGTTCTACTATTCGCACTAAAACCCCATCCTGTCGTTTTCAAATTTATGAATGCCATGTAGACGACCCAAAAACAACAGGACATCGGGTCAGTCGCACATAACAAAGGCTGGAAACGGCCACAAATAAGGAAAAGGAATAAATTTCTGTTATGGTCATCTGTTTAACATTCCAATGTATAGCGGCTCACGTAATTGCCACACACACACACACATGGACGCTCAAACATTACGGTTTGCTTCTGGTGTCCTTTTGCGGGGTGACCATAGCAAATGCCAAGTCATCGACGGAACGGTCGGCCGAGTCAAGTAACGACATCGGAGTGTTTTTGTCAGATGTCACATTGTGTGACAAAAGACGTAAAACGTAAATTTTAACAAATAATCGGATATTGTGGACAGGACATGGGTAAAACGTAATGATTCATTTTTCGATGTGTCCTGTATGTGTGTGCAGGCCGTTGTTGTTGGCGTTGATGGCGTAGTAAAATGACAATTGTTTAGACGCATGCAATTAGTTGCAAACATCAGTTGTACAACAATAGGGTGTTATCTGAAAAGGGGTAATGTAATGTGTAATCGTCCATGATATCGGACATTTTGCTAAATGAAATTAAAGCCCGTAATCTTGACGACATTTGGTTTCCACAGGACTTGCCATACAGCTGCTAAAACGATGGAAGAGCAGCTAATTTCACGTTTTGGACCGGTGAGTTGACCGCCTAGATCGTGTTGTATCACACCTTTAGACTTTTTCTTTGGGGCTACGTCCAAAGTCTATGCTGACAAACCAGCCAACATTACGCGTGTCATTAACTCCATACGTACTTATTTCCCTTAACAGGCGGGGAACTTCTCTCGAGTGAGTGAGTTGTGTATACTCACTGATCGGGACCTACTGTTTAAAGTCGGCTCCGAACAGCTAGAGCTTTTCCAGAGAAGTTTTACATGGCTTTGAGATTGCTCTCTTACTCGTAAAGTCGTTAACATTTACGAGGTGGAAACTGCCGCTCCGGAGCTGGCTCTCCGGTCAAGAAAGATCGTTACCGCACCATTTTCAATAATTTTTTACTTGAAAATGTCGATGGAATTGATCTGCTACAGATCGATTTATTGAACTCAAAATTTGGCGATAAGTGGAATTTGAGAACAGGACCAGTGAATTCTCCAATTGGACACCACTCGATTATTTGGTGATGTTACTGGTTTTCGCTGTCAAACCAGCGACCACAAACCTTGAAGACCACAAATGTTCGCGTTATCCGTAAAGTACTGACAAAAATGCTCGAAAAAGTGACCCAAAATTGGACGACCTTCGTCATGACTAATCGGATAAAAAAGTGTTTCGATTAAAATTAAATTTTTAGTGTTATTTTTTAATTTCCTTTCCTCTCGAATTTGAGAAAACCTACCAAACATTGGCCAAAACTTTGTTTTTTCCAAAACCTTTAAGTGTTTCCGGCTTAAATTATATCAGTTCTGCCCTGGGCTGTGAAGTCGGAGTCGGAGTTTGACCAATTTGCCCGGAGTCTGGAAATTTGTTCTCGACTACGAGTTTTTTTCACTTATATTTCCCATAAAATAAATAAAATATATTCAAAACATATATATTTTTTAAAATTTGAAATATTTTCCATTATATTAACTTCTTTGTCTTTATGATACAAACGCACTTCAGTGTTCAGTATAGAGTATAGGAATAGTGGACCAACTTTGTCCGGACAAAGTGCCACAGAATTCTAATCCACCAGCTGCTCTCTCCACAGTATTCTCTTGTAAATGACACGCACCACCTATCATCCCAAACGCCAACCACCCTTTAGTCTCGGTAAACATAAACAATTATTGACAAAAATCAACAACAGAATCATTATATATGACTGTCGGCGACATATTGGAAACATGGTTGCACCGTACAACGGAAATAATTAAGATTAATGAAATTGACACCCTCCATTTGAAATTCGCCATAATAGGACGCATGAGGTATGTCTATATCTACATACACACATACATACACATATTTGAACAATCAATAATTTTAATTGTTTTTTTCGATGAGTGTGTGTATGTGGCGACCAATTGTTATTTGCAAAAATATTTAATGAAATGTTTATCCCTTTATTTCAAGCGAAACGACAATAACAACAATAATAGTTGTTGTTGACAAAAACAAAAAAAAAAGAGAATTTGCTATGAAAATTAATACCACAATTTTACAGATTTGACTTTTTAAAGCGATGGTGGTGATATTTTTATGAAATATTTATAAATAAACTTTACTCGTTGGTATGGCTGTATATTGAATTTGTGGATTTAAATATTTGTTTGGGACCTCTTCAGGCCTTCTTTAAAGGGGGCCTAGTACAAGGTAAACAAGAGATACATTACAGCCGGCAGGATTCCAAATGGCATGTTCACTTTGATTTACCAAAGAAAACCAATTCGTAGGAGCCTGTGCCATATACCTTACCTTTTATTTAGAAAGGCTAGGCCGGTCCACAGCAAAGACTCCTCTAGTAAAAGCACCATAGAAATTCTTCAACGTCCTCATAAGTCTCACTCCTACAATGTAAACATAACTGACTTTATTTTCTGCCCTAATAGCCTAAATTTTGACGATATGCTTAGGCCAGGCCTTCGGTTGGCCACATCCGGCCCTTTCGTACCATTCTCACCATCTCTACACAACCATGCAAGTGTGCATGGTGTGCATCCCTGTGTCTGTTCGTGTGTGGGTGTAAGTGTGGTCAGGTCTTTAGTGTACCATGATTCACATATCATTGGTTGTAATCTCTACAATTAATTTAATTAATCTGTGGCTTTTATACATACATTGTTATCCGATGGCAATGATGGTGCTGCCACTACCACCATCACCACCAACAACACGAACATCAATACGAGTATGATGATACTGCTGGTAAAAAAAATGAGGTTGCACAATTAAGCGCTGCCGAAGACTATGATCCAGAGAGCGAGAAGCATGTGGGATATGTGAGGACGCAGTCGGATAACATTTACACTATAGACATTTTAGCTTAAATTAAAATGAGTGCTTTAATTTTAAAATGAGAAGTATGTTTTTCTCGTTGTAAAATTTAAAGGCGGTGAGACATTTAAAATACATGACACCTGGAATTGGCATTTAAATTGGAATTCCCTGGACGTATTTCACTGGAAAATTTCCGGGATTATTGGCTTTATTAAATACAGAATATTACACGGTTTATAAGGGGCGAGATGGTACATTTGTATGGGAGGTACCAGAAGAGGAGTTGCCAGACTTCCAAGTTTTTGTCCAAAAGTTTTTCTAGCTATAGATTTACTAAATACAAAATTTGGGCAAGATCTCGTTGGTCATATTGATATTATTACACGATTTCTAATGGGGTGGGATGGTACATTTGTATGGGAGGTACCAGAAGGGGAGTTGCCAGACTTCCATGTTTTTGTCCAAATCTTTGTCTGGCTATAGATTTACTAAATACAAAATTTAAGCAAGATCGCGTTGGGCATATTGATATTATTAGACGATTTCTAAGGTAGGCGGGATGTTACATTTGTATGGGAGGTTCCAGAAGGGGAGTTGCCAGACTTCCATGTTTTTGTCCAAATCTTTGTCTGGCTATAGATTTACTAAATACAAAATTTAAGCAAGATCGCGTTGGGCATATTGATATTATTAGACGATTTCTAAGGTAGGCGGGATGTTACATTTGTATGGGAGGTTCCAGAAGGGGAGTTGCCAGACTTCCAAGTTTTTGTCCAAATTTTTTTCCAGCCATATCTTTACTAAATGCAGAATTTGGGCAAGATCGCGTGTGTCATATTGATATTATTACAGGATTTCTAAAGTGGGCGAAATAGACGATTTGTATAGGAGGTACCCGAAGGGGTGTGGGCATATAGACCATATGCAATTCCATAAGCAGTTTTGGAAAAATATTAACTTATGCCAAATTTCAAAGCGATTGTTTAAATGTTTCGGAAGATATCGTGCATACCAGCAGGACAGACAGACGTAGAGACGGACAGGGCTCAAACGATTTAGAAAGTCATTAATCGAATTTGGTTCAAAGACACCTGGGGTGTAATGTGATATATACCCTCCTACCCGTAGGGTGAGGGTATACAAAAAACAACTACCGGAAATTCCCGGTAGTTTAAAAACCCTATTTGAGTTCAAAAGACAAAGGCCAGTACATGTCGGTGGAATAAATCCAAACGCTTCTGCCAGAACACTGACAACTACCATGGAAGGCGAAGACGGAGAAGCCCGAGATTTTGGGGAAAGGTCTAAGTGGATGAAGTCATGAAAAGACTTGTTATCACGAATTGCAGAAAGCACAAGCAATACCGAAATGCTTGAACAACATTTATTAATGAGGTCAAGATAAGAAATATACTGTAGGTCCAGTTTAAATCAGTAAGTGCGCAGTAAATAAATTCGAGCATCCGATGCGGATGCTATAAATTTCAGCTTCATTACGGTCATGTTAATTTGTTGTTGTTTCAAATGTAAATGCAATAAAAAAATAATTCATGTGCTCAGTGCCAGCTAAAGCAACCAATATTTATTTGCGCAAACTAAAAGTACCACGAGTATGGACAACATTGTGTTAGAATATGAGTGTTGCTAAAGACAACACTTAACACATCAACATCGACGACGTCGACCCACCATTTACAAAACTATGACAACATTTCGATGGATTTTCAGAGGAATTTGAAAAATTTTGAATCAATATACATATATATGATTTCCAAAAATTGAGTGGAAACTATATGACATACATAGGTGTATGTAAGTGTTTTTTTATTTGGCACCACATAAGTGAAAAAATAAACACTGATAAAAACGAAAATAAACAAACACTGCACTTTTCAAAAAAATATATATTGTGTTTACTGTAGAAATTATAGCTACAAATAACTTCAGTTGCATTTGGCATGAGTTGTAACTTTTTTTCGAGAATTCATTGGTCCTGTGCTATAAATGATAAACTCCTACCCGGTGACTGGAGTGATGTTGTTTGATAATGTTGACGTGGCTGTAACATCATATAGATGTTGGTAGCACATCTAAATTTTTCGAATGTTTTCTTATATTTTCGTATATTTTAATTAAAATATACTTTAGGTACAGACTGCTCAACGAAAGAAGTTCAGCAATTAAATCAATGAAATTTATGTTTACCGCAACCTGTTTTCAACACATATATTTCCAATTAAATTCCAATTCTCTTATTGTGTTATTTAAACTTTAAAATCCTCTTAAGTGAGTGTTTATAAATTCAAAGATGTCTTTCTCGTGTTGTGTGTTTCTTTATTATTTTTTTTTTGGCCGCATTTTATTTTATTTCATTTATCAACTGAAAAACTTATTAAATTTAATAACATAAAATATGAACACACTTACAGACATACTTGTAGGCTCAAACCGAGAAGGAAACAACTAATTAAGAGTGTTAATTAAGTTGTTGCACACTTACACACACACACGCATTTATAGATAGTACACTATGGCATTGCCAGTGCCACAACACGAAAGGCCTTTCCACACAGGGGCCTGTTGAATGGCTTTGCGGGCAATGTTCTCGTATGTTGTAAAAGAAGTGACTTAAATATTATTTTGAAAATTATGAAAAAAAAAAATATTTCTATGGGGTTAATTGATTCATCAAGTGAGACTTTTTCTACAGGAAAAATGAATCAGAGTGTTGTAGTACAGTCGACTCTCGATAATTTGGCACTCGCTAATTTGAAGCTATCGATTATTAGAAATCTTTTCCAAGTGACCGGAAACAACACAATAAGATGAAAAAATCAGTATGATTTTTTCCCCTTGATTATTTGAAGCTGTGGGAATGGCTTCTTACTCGCCAACATTCTATAATTTGAATACAAAATGCAATTGATTCAGCAGTTTTTTATTTGACTAATACTCAGGGGATGCCCCTTATAAATGCAATGTACTGTGTTGGCGATAGAAAGAAATGGTATTGGAGGGGAAAAAGGGCGTAGTGTTTGTTGAAGTTGGCCTTGAATTTGGTAATGTGATAGCAGGCAGGAAAAACACTTGCAGGGAGATTATTCCACAAACAAACAGTCCAGCTGAAGAACGAATTTTCTCTATAGGGGAACGTTCGCTCAATTATCGGTTCTCTATGTGGGACTAGAAACAGACAACGCTTTTGTTCATATTTCTTGACAAACTTTGATTTGACGCCGTAACACTTTATTTGTGTAACAATCTATTAAACCAAAAATATACTGAAAACGAATTTCTATCAATTTTATCGTACAACAATTGTATTTCGACCACCTTTTATATGACCATCTTCCCAGGTCGAGGGAAGGCCTTCACAAACCCTCCCTACACACCGATATTCATATTATTGTTGTTGCCGTTGATGATGCTTACGAGTTACACTCAATTAAAATTATGATGGGATTATATGAAATATGATAAATTCAACACTTAAGATAATTTTCTTGTAGTGCAGAGATCTACTCTTATTTTAAAGTTTTTAATTAATTGAATGCGTTTAATGGTCTACGAAACCGAGTGGGTGTTGTGCGAGAGTGTTTGGAAGCTTTTTGTGCCACAGACAGTAATTGAGGAAGAGGTCATCTGTAATTAGGCACTGAAAATGCAATTAAGAGTTTTCGATATAATTAACTCAAATCCTTTTTAAAGTTATCATCTGGTGGGGAAGGGAAAAACGAAGCGCAATTTCTTTTGCTTCTGCTGTTTGTTAAAGCATACGTATTTTAAAAAAATTACAGCAAATTTTGCGCTGAGAAATAACTTGAGAAATCGAAATTGATGTTGAGTTATGAAATGGTCTGTGGTGGTCGTATATAGAAAATATTTAAGAAATAATCACAAAAACTCTCTTCACAACGGTTTACATTGGTTAAGTCACGTTTTTGCTGGCCTTGCTCGAGTATTGATGGCATTACATAGATCTGTTAATTAAGATGTATTTCCAGGCAATGAACTGTCTAAGAAATGTATTCCAAAAACATCAGACTTGAGCGTAATCTCTTTCGTTATTTGTTATCCAAGGATTTCTATGATGTCTTCTACTTATTCTTATTATCGAAGTATCGCCCTTTCCTTTTTGCAATTTCCGTATTAGTTGTCTCTTAAACATTTTCTAGTTGTAACTTACAGTCTGAGAATAATAGATGATACCAACATACAATAATTGCAAATAAGTTAAATTTAGTTTATTAAATAATTATGATACTTATGGAACGAAATTTCATAAAAACTCTGTTCTCCCATATCCGCCAGTTCTAATTAAAATCACGACCAGTCCACCTGTCTCTGATTGATGCAATTGAGTTTTTATTACTAGACCATCTGGAATATTTTACTTAAGGACAACATTTTGAAGCCATAAGGGCGACCGACCAATCAATAGACCTTAGAAAACCTGAAGAAGATTCCTTTTTTTTAAATCGAAAAGTTGTCTTTGTCAAGGCTATGTGTGGCTAAGTTCTTCACAAAACTTGCAGTGGGTATTATATATAGTGCATCCGGATTTTTTCTACTTTTAATTTTGTTCATTCAGCAAATTATTATTTTCACCAATTGTATCTAGAAATGCCAATTGGCAATTCAAATAATAAATAAAATAATTTCACTCCATTTTTAACTAATCTCATTACCCAAATTCAATGTACCATTATTTTCCATAGTAGATATTCCCAACACCTTTAAAGAATTTCCTCATGCCATGGTCAGTTAAGGCTGCTCCCACATATCATTTGGCATTCGGTGTCCATTTCCGCTATTCTTCTTTAGTTTAGTTATTTTTTTTTTATATTGCAAATATTTCACGAAAGCAAAGTGAGTAAAAATATTATCCGAACAGATTGTGTTAAGTGGTTGTCGGAATTTCTTGTTTCAATAAGATGTTCTTAATAGCGCCATATTTCAAGACACCACCGTGTACACTGTCCCATTAGCTCAAGTTGAGCTGAATGGTGGAGTTGCCGGCGAGTTCAGCCGAGTTTCATGGAGTCACATGTAGTGGCAGAGATCTATGTATGTGAGTGTGTACGCTGTTTTTTTTCCTGCTGTACAGTTGGAAAAAAGGAGAAAAAGGATACAAAATAAAATGTTGTCAAATATAATGGGATTTTGTGTGGAGTGATGGAATGTGCGGAAATAATAATAGTAAACAAAAAACATATTTTATGAAGTTCCTGAATCTAAATATACGAAGCCAATCTAATATTTTCCTAAATTTGTGTCCAAAAATAATAATTTTAGGAATTTTAATGCGTTTTTTCAACATTATCTCAACCGGATAAATAACATGCATTTGACATGAGCAGCAATAGTCAACGGATTGGTCCGGATTTTTCTAACATCTACTTTCCTAAACTGTTAATACACATCAGGCCAGACTGAACTTACAGCCTGTCTTTATAACATGTATATGTCGGAGACGAACAGAAACGTCTGTAGCCGAAACTGAACGAACGAATCCAATTAGACAATACACTCAAAAATACATACGAAAAAAATTTCAATTAGAATTTAACTGAGACTTTCGTGTTACAAAAGCCAAAACTGATGAAACAGAATTTCTGTTCGTTAGTTTAACGAAACGAAAAACCCATTCGTTTTATAAAAACAGGCTGTTAAAAAAGATTTTCTTGACGAATTGTCAACTATATTTTTTTGTTAATATTTTCTCCAACAGCTGATCTATTTTGATAGTCAGTTTTTGATTTTTTTATTTCTCTCGACACTTCAATGCTCATATATCGAGTCTTGCCATAAAACCCCACTATTACATTACTATTTTTTTTATTAAAGTATTTTGTCTCGCCAAAAAGTGTCCAATCCGTCTCATGGTCTGTTGCTCTCTGCCATTCTTTATCTGGCATTCGATGACTTAGATGGAATCTATGCTATACTGTGGAATATAGCTCCGACATTTGTCTTCGCATATCCAATATTGAGTAATATTCCAATACACGCGAGCAATACACTGAAAAACTAGCAATATTGGAAAGAGTTTAAAATGTTTACAATGAAAATAAAATTGTTGTGGAAGTTCTTGTATGAAATTCACTTGCCTATCATTCTATCTGATTCTCAGCCGTGATTTTAGGTGATTTAAACACAACATAGTTGCTAAACGCAGGGAAGATGGAAATATTGCTGACTCACAGACTACCTGGCGATTCACTAACCTGCTCATACGAAAACAATAGTCCAACCAGTCACTGAGGCTGTTGACTACGATTATCGCCAATCCCTCCTACGATATTCACTAGGGAATGAAGGACAATCTAAGACAGTTGAGAATTACATTGGACCAGAATACAAAATACTTAACCATGATGAGGTGTAGACTATTGGATTCCTATTGGACCCGTATTGATGGCTCCGTGCCCTGCTTGTGGACAAGAGCCTCTCACGATACTACACTTCTTCTCAAGCCATCACATTCCTGTACTTGACTATGGACGAACCAGATCCTGGAGATGATGAAAAAGCTTATGCCGAAACATAGCTCTCACAACCACAACCATGTTTGGTTCGATCCAGTTGTCCGGAGGCTTCAAGTGTTGTACATTAATTTTTGAGCCTAAGAGAACCCAGTCACTATGGTGTGACTGCTGGTTACCCCGTAAGCTAAGGGTTAATTGAGAAGTTAGGAGCTCTTCCGTATAATAAAATGCGTTTTGTTAAAACGTCTGCCAGTGTGCGATGGTGTCTCTACTCAGACTGTTAGGTGCAGCTACCCTTGCGAATTTCGAATACCCTGCGAATTTCGATATTGCTGATTATTGTTCTTCCAGTTACTTTGCAGAAAGTCATATATGTGATGATGAAGAGGAGGAGGTTTGTTATACAACCTTCCAGACAAATTATGATCATTACCAAGCTCTAGACAAATTCGAGTTCACAACAGAAACATTTACACAGCTTTTCAAGTAATTATATATAAAATAATAATGAATAAATACAAATAATTTCAGTCTTTTTTCAAATGGGAAGTAATTTCTCTCTTTTATATGGGATAATAGTGGTTCGAGTTGTGGAAGTTCAACTGTATGTGCTCTTTTTGTCTCTCAGTGTACATTTTACACATATTTCACAAACAAATACTTACACAGCAACCATAACAAATAAACAAACACATTCCCACATAGTTTGACACACACCCAGACGCAGGCTCACAAATTGGGTTCGTTCAGTATCACTGCCAAGCAACACCAAACACTCTCACAGGCTGACCGTGGAACAGGAAACAGAATCGAATAGAAAACAACAACAACAACAAAAACAATATTTAAGGCTTAAGTTTATGGTACTTTAACTGGCGCAACGGAAACAATAGCATTAAATCAAATGATGCCTCCTGCTTTTAATGTTACGATTTTTGAACCCCCAACCGCCCCAAAAAAAAAAAACTTGTACAGCCGAAATGTGAATAGGAAAACTGGTAACGTCAACGGCAATGGCGGCTAAAAGCGACGGCAGGAGTAACAACAATGACAGCCAACAAAACCAATCTATTCTCAGTGTTTTAGTTCATTGGTAGGATATGTAATATCCGTTTGGGTTTTCTTCCATCACTTCTCGACTGCAAGCAAATAAAGTCGTAGGACAGCAATAACAATGTTATGTGAAAATTGTTGGCTATAGTCGACCGTGAATGTCGGTAGATATTTTTTTATTTATTTATTATTAATTACAATACAAAGTACATTTATATTCTAATTTTGGGTCCAAGGCTAAACCGGGTGACACAGACCACATGGCTTCATTTTTGCGACAGCGACAGACCAAAGACCACAACCCCCACGCTGATAGGCAAATACGCTTCCAACTCGCCTACGGGGGCGCTTTGTAGGTAGATATATTTTCCCGAAATCCTTAAGGGGAACATTTGATTAAGTCACAGCTCCAAGGTGGCCAATTGACGTCGCTTATAATACGATTACCAAACTTTAGGATTGATATGAGCTGTGTGGCATGACTCGTCATCCTGCTGAATCCAACGACACGGTCCCCAATAATGATTTATCATGCCTCTATAGCGATTACCATTAATCGAAATTGCATTTGGAACCACATTTTTAATGGAAAACGTGTCAATGATGCCACGGCTCCGAAAGCCGCACGAAACTGTCACTTTCAGAGGATGCCTTGACTTCTCGACGATCAAGTACAAGTTTTTCGATCCCCAGATGCAACAGTTTTGCTTGTTCACATTGGCCTCTTTAGGTAAACGCGCTGTCTTTCGAAATTTTCGTTAAACTTGGCTCCAGAAGACGCGGTGGGTGACTTTTTTCGACCTAGACTTTTTTCCATAAACGCACTGTTTGTGCTACACGGCTTTGACTGCGGAAATATGATACTGACTTTCTGTCACGATTTCAAAATATCATACAAAAAGGACCACCAGATTGACAATCCGGCAGAAGATATAGGCCGTCTGAATTTAATCTCTTCCAAATTTCATAGTAGACGTCGAAACGTCGACGAATTCGCTCTTTATGGAAATGGGTCAAAATAAGAATATAATCCTACGACCCAGCACTGACACCTCACCTAAGCACCAAATCTGTTAGAAGGCAATATGAGACTGGTCAATATCAATTTATGACATCATTGCTTCGAAATCGTTCTTCCGACTTTAATATATCTTTCAAAAGGGCCTTAAATAATAGTTTTAAGTTTGATACCTTTTGAATTTTTTTAAAATCTGACCTCTTCGAAGTTGTCCTTTCTGTAGCTGTTGTAGCCTCCAAATAAACGTTATACCTTTCCAAATAATATTCAATAAGATTGTTATTTTTATTTTTTTCAAATTTCCAACATTTCATACCAAGCATATGACAGCCACGACTACTACCCTTCGTAGGGCACTATCAAAACAACATTCTATAAATAACACCCAAAACAAAACTCCTTTTCAGCTAGACAGACTCCTTATTCAAAATACAAATGCAGAACAGACACATACTCATGAAACAGTCGAGGGGCGGAGGAGGAAATGCGAAAAATGACGGTGGTCATCATTTATATTGAAATAAATACCGTCTGCCAAGGAAATAAATATCCAGCCACAGAATAAGAATGCCAGAACGAATAAACGAAGGTCAATAGACAACGCTTTAATGCGTTTCGATCAGAGAGATGTCCATGTGCGTGAGTATGGCAAAATAAAATACTCATAAAACTGAAAGTGTTTCCGCTGAAAAAAATTATACGCAAATAAATAAATTACCACAATTGTTGAAACATAAACATTCGGTTGGCTGGAGTAGGAAGTATGCTTTTAACGAAGGAAGGATGAATGATACTGGCGATGCTGGCCATGGGCTACTTATTGGGTATTGAGTCATAGATTATGTGGTGGGGGTTATTATGTATTACGCACATAATTGTGTCTAGTTTATGGATTTTAGATGGAAGTTTTCGGTCAGACTTAATGTTGTGTATACAATTAGAATTATCGCCGTTGGTAATTTTTATTATACTTAACGAGCGAGAATGTGCCTTTTGTGTTCTTAAAATGGATAAAGACAGATATAGAATCATTGCAGCAATCGTATTCCGTCATACAGACACTAGCAAATACATTTTTATACATTTAAAAAAAAAAACGAAAGCATTTTGTCGTCGTAAAGCACCTTGTCGCATCGCAATACAGAAAACTCGAGCTGTTGGGACAAGTTAGTGATGTGTTACTGCTGTAGCCCAGGTTTGTCCATTCCTCGCCGTTCTTTGGAATTGGAATTGCATAAAGGCTTATAAAGTTCAGTTAATACAAGAACACAATCCGGTCAATCATCACTGTTGACTGTTTGGTGCTGTTTTTGGTCCGGCGGAGTCATTGGACCTTACATTTTCGAAAATGAGGTTGGATCAACAAGTTAAAAATGAATATATAAAGGAAAAAACTTACTTTTTGCCTAAAGATTTAAATTTTTTTTTTTTAAAAAATCCATAAAAAATCCAAAATGAAAAAAAATGTCAAATCTTATTACTTTTACGTAAAGTCACATAACCTATGAGCAAAATGAGACAAAGATCATGAAAATCGATGCATAAAAAAGAAAAAACCTTACCATACACAAAGTTGTGCATATGTCGAGCAAATTTTTGAAATTCATACCTTTACTCAATTGCGAATAAAAGCGAAACGCGTGCATCGATTTTCATGATCTTTGTCTCATTTTGCTCATAGGTTATGTGACTTTACGTAAAAGTAATAAGATTTGACATTTTTTTTCATTTTGGATTTTTTATGGATTTTTTAAAAAAAAAAAATTTAAATCTTTAGGCAAAAAGTAAGTTTTTTCCTTTATATATTCATTTTTAACTTGGAAACTGTTGCTTGTATAGGAAAACAATATATGAACAGATTAAGGGAATTGTAATTTTAAATTTTTTAAAATTTAATTCAATTAAATCGGGCTAGTGGTTCCCGAGTTATGCCGGACGAAACAAATTAACCAAAAATTTTTTTTTAAAATTTAAAAAAAAAAATAAAACAAAAACCAAACGAAAAAAAAAATTTTTATTGCGTTTTTCGAGCTCATGTCAAGGTTATCTACACAGAAAAAATTATCGCATCCGGAGTACATGAAATTTTTTTCATTTTGTTGAGTAGTGTTATTCAGTATATAAAGATATCGCTTCCCTCTACCAGTTCTTAGTCCTGCACTCTATCGACCACACAGTAACCTTTAACCTCATTGTCATAGTCCACGTGTCCGCACTCCCGCCTCCTCTGACGCCGTCACAGTCATTAGTTATCGTCAGGGATAGAGATTTAATTGTGGTTCCCCTGAGTAGTGTGAATATTACTTGTGTTACATTTTTGTTCGATAAAAATAACTATGAACGCAATAACAAAATAATTTGAAAAACACGCTTACAAATCACTCTCCCTTTCACCTGGTCATAAATAGTTTGGAATGACCTTGGCGCTCAAGAGAATGCTAAAAGTGGTTCCATGTTTTGTGGAAACCTACAAACTATTTTACGAATTGAACATGCACAGCGGGAATGTCAGAAACCTTAATTGGAAATGATCTCCTTGAAAAATATATGACTGACTTATCACTGCCATTCTGCCGAAGCGATGGGCAGAACATGACCAAGACGACCGAGGGAGGGCCCATCCCCTAAATGTAGGGACAGCGTACACATTATGCACCGACCCTAACGGAGAGATGGCAAGATCAACTACATACAAATATCAACAGCCAACCGGTTGACCAATATTGACATCGTCATGAATTCATGTTCACACCGTTAGATAAACGACTGACCATAATCAGCAACAATCAGATTTGCACTAATACATAGACTAAGACAGACTATCTCAATTATGCGAAAGATAAATTTATCAAAGAATCAATATCAATAGAACTGATATGGTTGATTAGAAATAAGGTTATTGTCCCATTACTTGCGTCTTCATGACGGGACACTCTCTGATTGGAATGAATACAATGAGACTGAAGGTTGCGACTAGTGACTGTTGCAGAAGCTATGGGGGTGAAGAGGTGTAGGATTAATAAAAACATCATATCTGCATTTGTCCTGTCGAACTGACCGGTATCAACACTGACCTCTTATTTCTTTGGGGAACTAGGCTACCTGGCCGTTATTAATACTGGCCGACTCAGAAGATTTTCAAGACTCTCGAAAAAGTTCAATGATAACTAGGGATACGATTTTCGCTAGCTTTCGAAATTTCGGCAACTGCTTCACTAAATGTAAACTGGATGATCAGTCATGTTTAATTTGTAAAACTAATCAGGGACGATGTTTCCTTTCAGCTTTAACCAACTTGTTGAAATCCGAATATTTAGAGTAGTATTTACAGACAAACGCTGCCGAAAACCAATTTTGGTTCGTCATGGTTTTGTTGAAATGTATCATTCTCACATGTTGAGACCGTTGAATGTCAAGGGTTTTGCACTACTCTGCTGTTTTTTCTTTGATTTTAGCCCGCATATTTATAATATCGCCATCATGCAGTAATTTGAACCAGCGTCTACTTGTGTTTCTGTTGACACCACTCTACCGCTGTACCTAAAGGGTCTAAGTCAGAAATCAAAAACGGGGAACTTTTGAAATTTCCACATTTATCATTAGTTTCTCGTCGTTAAGCAAATAAAATCGCTTTGCACCCGCCTCAGTTTTGTTGTTGTCATTGTTTCCGTTTCCAAATTAACAAATCCTTTTTTTTCTGCTCCTACCATGCCGACAATACCCATGAAGGATGATGGGGTTATGCTTTTGAAACGGAAAACGTCTGGAAAGTTTTTATTGTCTGCGTGTAGACGATTCGCATGTTTTGCTAACAAATTGCATTTCATTATAATTCTTCAGTTTACGACTTTAAAAGTGTTCATCAAATATTTGAGCATTGTTTTAGCTGCGTATGAGTGCGGTGGGGAGGGGGGTCTGCTGCAGAGGATGGGATAGTGAGTGAAAAGTCCTTAATAATAAAGTTTTTTAAGTGTTTTTCGTTTTGTTGTGAAAACTATTATTGCGAGTAAACATTTCGTATAAATAATGTGAGTGGGTGGAGAAGCAAACAATAATTTATGCGAACTTTCACAGAAAGGCAATGTGTGGATGGATGTGAAAGAAGGATATTGAGGGGCCTGGAGAACCTATTTCAGATCTAGTTTAGGAATCAGTTCAAGGACAACAAAAATTTTTTGTATTTAAATTTTAAGGTTAGGCGTTAAGAATCTAAATAATATAAAGAAAATTTTTCGAATGCTTTTAGAAAGTTGTTTTCGAACACAATATTTATGGGAATATTATAAGAACATTTGGTTGTCGCAAGTCGTTGAGCGACAATGGCATAAACATTTTAATTCACCCCTCGTCTTTTATCCAAACTCTTCTCCCTCCGATTTATTGCTCAATGTTATCAAATTAACACGTTATTTAAAGAAGATTTAAATTATTTTTCCAATCAGTGTCATTTCAAATGTGGGTGGCCGTGGTGTGGTAGGTAGTGTATACGACTATCACACAGAAGAACCCGAGTTCGAAATCAACTAAGACCATCAAACATTTTTAAGTGGCTGTTTCCACCTCGTAAATGGTGGCTACTCTACGAGTAAGAGAGCAATCTCTAAGCCATGTAAAACTTCTCTAGAAAATCATTAGCCATTCGGAGCCGGCTTTTAACAGTAGGTCCCGATCAGTGAGTATACAAATTATATAGTACACAGCTCACTGATCCGAGAGAAGTTCCCCGTCTGTTCCTTCATGAAATGTTAAGGGAAATAAGTTAGTAAATCATTTCAAATCGGTAGGCCAGATTTTATGCAAATGAAGTCTGAATGCTAAATACTTCTACAATAAACTGTCTTCGCCTGAACGAACGATTTTCCGTCCAGAATTGCAGTTTTATGGTACTGTCTAGTGACTAGTGATTTTGCTAACCAAAAAATTTCTTGCAAACCATATCATTTACAACTGAATATTATCTACCTATGTCTTCTATCTTCAAGCCTCTTTCATAATGCATACATTTATTATGTCCCGTTTAAGTCAATGCATGTCAAGAGCTTTCAATACCCTCAATTGCATTTTCTAATAGTTCCACCTCCATACAATGACACTTCATATCCTGCATTTATGGCAAACAAAGCGCGGCGAAACCATTTGAATAATGTTAATAATGTTTTAATGATCGTATTATGGCGTTATTATGCGAAAATGTTTTCAAATTCAAATAGCCGGAAGTTAAAAGTGTTACATCCGCTTTATGCTGCAGCCGCACACTCAGTCGAACACACAGATGCATTGCCACCAACGACACACACACACACACGCTCCCACACAGAGGCATACAAACACCAATGCATGCATGCATGCGGCTGTGTAATCATCGGATTGAAGTGCATCATTTATGCAAAAACGATTATATTTCAATTGTTCACACACAACTACACTGACGGAGCAAGTGAGCCCAGCAGGGAAGCGGACCACTTCAGAAACAGTTCTAGACTGACCCACCAGAGTGTATGAACTAGTTCTAGATAGTCATTTTTTCATATAAGCAACTGTTTCTTTTTGCATGAGCGTGTCCTCTGAAGAGCAAATTGTCTCCATCTGCATTCCTTTTGGACTAGTTCTGATACAGTTGAAAATGTATAGTTTAGAATTATTTTTGCCAATTTGAAATGCTTTTTCGAAGTTGGTCCGTTGGGGTTCCATCACTTGGTAAAGTGGTTATTGCAGCTGATATAAATAAAGGGAAAAGATAGAGACGCTAAATTTGATACAAATTATTTTTAAAATTATTTTTAAGTACACCTCATTTTATTTTCGGATTAGCCTCCGTAAATGACGACTACTAATATTTCTTTTCATACTTACCAATTAAACAATTTTTTACACTTTTTTATTCTTTCAAGACGTCTGTATCACTCAAAATGCCACCACAAAATGCTCACAAAAATGAAATGAACAGAATCATCAAAAATTCCTAACTGTAAACAGTATTTCCATGTAAACGAAAAAAAAAAAACACAAACAAGTTCTCATGTTGTACAAACGCAAATCAAAGACAGGTCGATTTCTTTGATTTATCGTGTGTGGTTTTGTATTCATTTTCACTCAACTGTTTCTCACTGCATTCCTTTTGCTCTAGTCTGGAGTTAGTTCGTTTTGGACCAGTTAAGGACCAGTCCATATCAGAGACTGTTTCCAATTTCTCTGCAGGGAGAAGATGGATGTGTGTGTGTGTGTGTGTGTGTGTATGAGAGAGAGAGAAGCAATCGAGAGACAAAAAAATAATAACAACAACATTTAATTGAAGAATTAATTGATGGACAATTACACGTTTATGCTTTTTATGATTTCATAACAATTTGCGCGTATGCGTGAGTGTTTGCTTTTGTGTTATTTTTAATGCTGTTTGTTATCCTTCCATTTATTTAAATATAAATTAATTAACCAAAAAACCACAATTTGTTTAATTGATTTTCACATTTCTTTTTGATAATTTTGTGTGTAATATTTTTTTGCTGTTGTTGTTTGTTAACGGCACTGTTAATGGCAAATGGCCTGGTTCTGGACGACAGGTAAGCATATACAAATGCAGGATATCGTCCTGGCAGAACAATAGATTTGTCTTGTACTTACTGATGGACCAATGAATTATGCCGAATTTACCAATATCCAATATCGGTTCGATTTGCCTGGTTACCTAAATAAAAAAGATTCCGCTGTTGATCTCCGGCTATTCGCCAGGTCAGAGTAAACGCAGACAAGGTGTTTTATCTTTATTTATTTAATTTATTCTTCAGTTAATGTGGCAACTAGAAGAATTATTTTGGAGCTAGGAAAAAGTAAACATACGAGTAGAAACTAGAAAAATGGTGAACATCTTGCAGTCACAGTTCGCAAAACAAAAAAGTTTCCTGACCGTGTTAGTGGTATCGTGTTTTGCTTAACCCTATTCGTATCAAGCTAAATTTGTAAAATGGTTTATAAAAACAAAAATTCAAAAAATTCTAATGGGCATTTTTTTAAAGTAAACTATTTAAAGAATGAATCTTAGACGTATGGGACGGTAATGACTAATGTAAAATAAAAATAACTTAAATTCAATGGTGACCCGAAGTCACTGGCTGGTACGAATAGAGTTAAACTTCCCGCATCGGAAGTGACAACAACATAATTCACGCTAACAATTATTCTCAGCCTTCCTTAAATGTACTGTATTGTATTGTCTATGTTTTTCTTTTGGACTTAGTCCTGTGGAAAATTTGCAGCAGAATTTTGTCAGATTTACTAGCTCAAACTATCACAATCGTAATCGTAGCTTTGCCTTTGGCACATGAGGCTTGCAGCGAGTCACTCAGAGCCTCTGTGATCAGTTCCACCGACACCTCAATGTCTTCAATGTTTATATCAGGTACCCTTTAAATGATCCTGTTAGATGTCTTCTTAGCATTTCTCCATTTCTCCATGCATTTCTCCTTTCCGCTTTCCGAGCATTAGATGGAAAAACGCACCTGTGAACACTTTCCCAAATGAAACCAAATGTCCCACTTGTATGTCAGTTGCTATGAGGCCCATCTGTAACCGAACATTGTTTTATTTATGTGTAATTCGAAATAAATAATATTTGTATTATTTGCTGTTTAATTAACAGCTTGCCCAATATTAATAAATAATTAAATGATGAAATTTTGTATATAATACTTTTTAAAATAAAATTAATATTTTTTCTGTTTACGTCACAGAACCACAGACTTACAGTAAATACAAGTACGCAAAACCGAATGTTGATTACGGCGAACTCTGGGGGATAAAGGATAAATTAAATGATCATACAGAATAAGGTCAGAAGCAAATCTGTTGCGAGCAAAGGGATTTTCTTTTAGGAAACTGGATTTTCAAGTGATGGTTACCTTTCTGACTGGTTTAGACCGTTAAGGCGGAAGTCTAGTGTCGCTGAAGAAATTGTGAAATTGCGATAGATTACGCAAATTAAGAAAAATTATATTCTTACTTATTTCCCTTAACATTCCATGAAGGAACAGACTCACTTATTCAAAAAAACTATGTATGATTTGAAGTTAGTTTTTCTTAAAACAAGTACAAATGGAATAGTTTTAAAATCAAGTCCGAAATGTCTTATAATAAGAATAAAATACTTGATTTATTTAAACAAAGATTTGTTTCTTTTACTGCTTGTCGTTTTTCAGACTATGCGCTAGTAAACAGTAGTTCTCGTTTAATTACGGAAGATTGGAGAAGAAATCATAGAAAATGGTGGCCGATTCATTTAAGTGTACTTAAATATTTATTAGGAAAAGTAAGCCCAATTTGAAGTGAGGTAAGAGAAAAAAATTCGTAGAACTATTTTTGAGAGAAAAAACTCAGACCGGATACAAAATGTACTCTCTTTAAATCCATTTCGAACTCAACCTATAATGAAGTTATTATTTTTAGAACAAGAATATTGTGATATCAATTTAATTAAATTTTCCTTAAATCAATTCCAGTTTCCGATAATTTCAAGTATTTATATGGGCTTAAATAAATCCAATTCAAAATAAAATTAAGAATTCAGAGCTACTTTTTTTTAAACTAGGCTTAAGGAAAATCATACTTACTCGTATTCGTAAAGTCGCCAGCATTAACGAAGTCGAAAACAGCTGCTGATGTTTGATGGTCTTATCCGTTTTCGAACTGTGTGATTGTCGTCCAGGACCCACACTACTTCACTTTAATACTACGTCATCACTTCAATATAAACCCGAGCACTGTGAAGTGAGCCTCCAAGTTCGGTTTACGATTACAAATCGTCAACAGTCTTCCTTATTATTCCCGAAACGTCATAAATACCTGTGCTCAACTATTGCAACTCTTTAACGGTTGCTTTGTCATTTTATTTACAACTCCTATAACTCATCAATTTTCATTCCCCTTTGTACGACATCACCACCAATTGAAACCCCCCTCAAAGTAGGCAACACTTAATTCGTTTTCGAACGCCACAATACACATCACATGGAATTGTTCTTCCTGATGGTGTAATATTGAGAGCCCTTTGTATTACTTCTATTTGTTTATAACTTTTACCTCAAACAACAACAACGACTACTACTATAAAAGAAGCATTGAAAACAGCAGAAGCAAATAACATGCACTAACATGCTCCGATTGTGTCACTTGTCAACAACAGTGCAGGACCTTAATTGATTTCTAACCCCAATAACAACTACAACTACAACAATAATAACAAGAAGTTTAATAATAACACCAGTCAAACCGACGTACCGTACGGCCTTAGTGGCATTTGGAATACCCTTCGCCAAAGCTACATATGTCCAGCCAACAGAGAAGTCCAAAATCGAGTGGCGAATTTTGAAATCTCCCAAACCAATTACACATATCCTTTGTCTAAAATCGCCATTTCCACGGACTTGTACAGACTAAGAAACTCCTGTGACTAACCAAATATGCCCACTGTCTTGGTGTAGGGCATATAATACCAAATAGCAATTGGTTATGTTTAACAATTTAACTGAACTACTCTTTGGGTAATCTATGGAATGGGTGTATTTAGGAATAAATGGATGTAATGTATTCTCCCGTACCTTTGTTGTTGAAAGTAATTGGAGGATTATGGTGTACACATATGTATGTCGGTACGTAAGTAGCTGTGTACTTAGTTACGGGTACAAGTTTCATTGGGGATATTAGTTGCAGTTATAACTGTGGGGGGTCCTCTCACATAGACATCGACATCGACCACCCCAACACCGCTCCAATGTTTATAATTGAATCTATGGCACAAACGAAGGTGTTGTTCGGTGATTGTTAACACAATAGTTTTGTTCGATTACAGTACAATCTGGTAATATGTGACTCAAATTAATGAAATGGAAGTGATTGTAATAGGATTTTAAGTGACTGTGGAATAACAGATTTTTATTTAGATTTAGTATATTCTGAAACGTTTAATGGTTAGATGCAGGGCAGTGGAGTAGAGCCAATATTGCTCGACTCCGACTCCAGCAATGTTAAATAGATCGACTCCTTCACCGACTTCCGCTGTTCGATAACAAAATTTCGAAAAATTTATTTCCACCCATTACAATGGAAAATATTTAAAATTTTAAAAAAAATAAACAGATCAATTTGTTTTTAATAAATTATATATATATTTTATTTTAAAAGAAAGATAATAAATAAATCAGTCAAATAATTTTGATGATATTTGTGAAAATTTTCCAGGGTTCTCCAACAAGAGGTGTTATTTTAAATCACCCGGTATATCTGTAGCTGACATTTGACAAGTAGAAACTAAGCCATTACAAAAAATGACGATACACGCTTCAACAACGTGGGATCGATTCCCACCTGTGTCACCCGGTTTACCCTTGGACCCCAAATTAGGATTTACTTTATATTCTAATTAATAATTAAATAAATATTTCATTATGAAACCAACCCAAATGAAATAAATCCCAAAGACATTTTCATTGGTTTTATTTCATTTTTAATTTGGGGATAAGTTCACTAAATTTTGGTGTTATTTACTTGTTTTTCTTTTTGGGTTTTATATCATTTATTGGGGATTATTTCATTTTCCATTTGAGTGTTATTTCATATCGCCGAACATACCTATATTTGTGAGTCGTTCGTTTGTTTGTTTGTTCCGTATAGACGTCGAAACGGCCGAACTGAAATTTGCACCGAATTGAATGAAATTTTCACAGAATGTAGCTGTATGACTGGGGCTAAAAATATGTAGATGTCTACGACATTTAATATATCAATTGGGCTTCACCCATTTACCTTAACATGACCAAATCTCATGAACTATTGACGTTATTAAGATTAGATTAGTTCTTATGCTATAAGTATATAAATACACATGACCATGGAAATCCGGTATCTTGGGAAATATTGTAATTTCTTAAAGTCATCATATGCGCTACTAAACAGAAGTTCTCGTTTAATCGCGTAAAGCTATGGCCCACAAATTGGGCCGGAAATCATTGCAAATGGCGACCGGCGAAGAAGTGTGGCAGCTTTCAAAACGCATCGATACCTTGCCTGCAATAAAAGAAACACAAAGTTTGAAGCCTTTTTCAAATATTTCTACTTTTGCAAAAATGTAGAAATCAATCAATGATCTCGAACAACAGAAACAAAAACGAAAAATTAAAAAAAAAAACTTGTTATCGTATCTATTTAATACGCATGTATTTACGAAATGGCATATACAGAAGAAGAAAGTGGGCGGTGACACGAGTCTTTTTTTAAACATTTTAAACAACCGACCTTGCAAAATATGTCGCTGTCGTCCAGGAAATTATCGCCGGCTATACACCTAAAAATTCTGAACCACCATATCTTATGAACGGTTAGAGGTATAAAGATGAGATTTGGTACATGTGCTATTAGTGGAGAAACTAACAGGTACTTCATGGGCGGTGCCACGCCCATTCATAAAAAACCCCATATCTGCCATAATAACGTATCGATTGTCATGAAATGTTAATAGTGTATTACTAAGGAGTTCGTGGTCCCGGTCTGTGAGTTTAAAAGTTATATCAGCTAACTTAGGGAATTTTCCCCCGCCTATTCCGCAATAGAATGTTGAGGAAAATAAGTAATTATTATTCACCGGGAAATTTTCACATGCTATATTTGTTCAATAAAATGTGTAGAAGTAAGAAGGTGTTAATAAGTGGTCAATGCCACACCCTTTTATGTTTTGCTTTCGCGAATATTATATTATTACGTGTCGAGTAGAATGTCCCAAGTACTGAAACTCAAACAATAAAAAACGTATAGGAGATTTTTTCGGAAATGATGAATTACTAGAATTACTGGATCAAATTGTGAGCAGATAGGGAACGATATTGAACGATATGCAAAATATGGAGAATATGCACCGAAAGAAGTTGACCCCGACAGTCCGGAAAATATTGGAGCATGCCACAGATATAATTGAAAAACAATCTTTGCTAATTGGAGAGCTTTCTGAAGAAGCGTAGGAGTCTCTTAACAAATTGTATAAAAAAATATAGATTGCAGCATCAAGTGTGAGTCAAAATATCTTCAAGATGTTGACTGCAACTTCCGATCCACTTCTTTCTTACCTGCGGCGTGTGAAGTCACAACTAGAGCTAGAAAATATTTATAGTTTAGAGATGGTTAGACTTTCTCTTACGAATTGTAATGAATATTTTATTGAAAATTAAAAATATTAATTTTAAAAAATATTCTCTTTAATAATTCTAAAAGTTTGAAAAAAGCAGTAAAAATTCTAAATTGGTTATTTTTTTAAGTCACCGTAAAATAGGGTTTTTCCACAAATTTTAACTTTGATAACCCATAAGTTAGCACGTACAAGGCGTCGCACCCTCGCGAAACACTCATTTGATAGGCTGAACAGTTATCTGTCAAATGCCATTTACTCGCCACGCTCCAAACTGAGTCGCACACTCTCGGCTCCGGCCGTACGACGACGGAGACCTTGAGTGTTGTTCACTAACATGACAGTGTAACGAAGTTTTTAGACTCCTTGGTTTGAGGAACTGGAGAAAGCACGCACAACACCGGAGTGCTTGGAAATCATTTATTACTTAAGTAAGTAAATAAGTGGGTTACCTATTTAGTAAAAAAAAAAGTAACTAAAACCAAATTACGGCAAGATGGAAAATACTGATCGAAAATTCTAGTAATAATAAAATTTTCATGTATTTATTTGAAAGTTTATCCTAACAAATGTCCATTATTTTTTTTTAAAAAAATGTCTTTTCGCCACTCATAAATAATTTGAATCTTTCTAGAAACATTTCTATGATTACATAGAATTGTATAACCAGCACCACAGCGTGCGTGCGCCCTACTCATGCTACTGCTTAGTATGAATGCCAGCGCACTCTACCGGTCTATAGTAGATGACATGGCAATGCACCACCGTGTTCACAGATGGTGCTATAGGTAGAGCAGATGACATTCAGTGATAGATGAACATTTCATTTCTAGTTCTAGTGCAGTGCATGATAAAGTGAAATTTTACGTTTACATTCTAAACAAGTTCATGGATCATACAAAATTAGACTACAACTCAATTTTGTGAAGGTAAAACTAACTATTTGGAATGGCCAAAGAAATTAATAGAAAACGCAATCAATCGGTTTGTTGGACGATTTAAATGATCGGTAACAATAATATGGAAACTCCTGTATTTGGTTAACCCTCGGACTTACGAACGGATCTATCCAGACTTTTGTCGAATTTAACTATTATTTAAATCATTTGTTACGAATGTGATTATAGAAACATGTGTATGGCGGAGGGTAAAACGGACTTCAACTTACATTTACATGTGCTAGCAAGAAAAATAAAAAATGTATTTTTTGGTTTTGAAATAAAAGTTATTTTTCTGCTGGTTGGCTATTGTTCGTTTTAAGAGTTCGCCATACTGTAAATCTGATACTCAGAGTCGAATGCGTTTGTCGTTTAGCTGGAATTATTTCAAAGATATTAAAACAATTCCAAAAAAATAATTTTAATAAATTATTGTATGAGAGAAGAAATGAATAAATAAATATTTGTCAAAGAAAATATTTCATAAAATAATGATGAGTGTTCGGGCAATTCACAATGTTTTGCTAAGAACGGAAATGACAACGAAAACATGGAAGTTGAGATGTTAATATTATACGACAAATTCTGGGAATCTATGAAGGACATTTAGAAACGAATTTCTGTTTCCTTTTTGGAATGATTCGAAGGTTTTGGAAGTAATTGGAAACGTAATTCAAAACATTTGGATTACAAAACAAATATTTTTTGTATTTGACATAGGACTGATTTGTCTTTGTCATTTTCGTTATGAATGTGTTTTTTATTTTATTTTTATTTTGGATCCAAGGGTAAACCGGATGACACAGACCATAAGGGTAGATGGGCGACCGAACAAAACCTCTGGGTGGAATCGAACCCTCTACCCCCAGGCTGATAGGCCAGCACACTACCAACTCGCCAAACGGGGTGCCTCGTTATGAATATAAAACATTAGCTTTCGGAGTTCTATTCTAAATGTGCCCCGAGCACAGTGTTTCAAAATTGTTTTTTCCTGGCAAAAACTCTGGAACTTTTTAACCGATAGAAATATTTTAGTAATTTTTCTTATTCGCTTTAGCTTTTCTCTAGTTTTAATAAAATCGGTTCAGTGGTTATTGAGGAATTTAATGGCAACATTTTTTATATTTAGCATGGAAATGTGAGGTTTGTTGTGTTCTTTTTCATGTTATTTACTTATTAAAGGAAGTTCATAGAAATAAACCATTTTGAAAAATTAAAAAAAAAATACAATTTTTCCTTTTTTAAAGTTCATTTGGTGTTTTATTTAAGCATCAGTAAGGGAAAACCTTTTTGTACTAATATAAGCTATAATTTGTAGTCGTTTGGTTGAACAATTGCCTGCCAATATTCCATATTTCGTTCCATATTATTTCTATTCTCTATCAACCCTTTCTATTTTCCACTGACTTCGAATGCTGGAGATGTGTGGATCTAACATCGCGCACAAAATATTAAATAGATCATCGTTTGTACAATTTCGTGATATTTTTCTGAAATTTTTTATTTTTTTATTTCTTTTTTCTTGGGCTTCCTCTGATAGATGGTAGTAAATGGTACTTAATGACATCACCTCCATAAAATAATAGAGAAGTGTTCTACAGACGGGTCAAGGCAGGTACAAAAGTTTACATGGGTTTAAAGACGACTCATTCACCGTTCTGCTGGTAGAAAATCTCTTTATCCCCTTTTGACTCTCAAAAGTTTCCTCTAAAATTCCTATTTGACAAATAAATTATTTTATTTTTTGATAAAATGACATAAAATATTTGTTTCAGCCCACAATTAATATTTTCTTCTCGTTTTGGGACTTAGTGCAGCTCGAAATAAACTGTAATTTTGCTCTATAACCCATCTCTCTCAAGAGACAGATATTGATCTCGGTTATCAGGCAACACGGCCACATCTGCTATTGAGATCGAAGGAGAGTTGACACTCCAGGTCTGAGCAGCACAGTTTCGGCTACGGCAAACATATTCTCCAGCAGAAGTGTTGCCCTCCTGCAAGACAGTCTCACGAACTTTTTGCACATACAACAATCGACAACTGCGGTTAAAGTATGACTTCATTATTGAGAGCTTTCTCCCAATTTTTCATACGTTTCAATTGAAAAACCACTTACTTGGTATTACTCTACAAAACTTTGACTTTTAGTGATTTCAGCTAAAATTTTAATCATTGTAAGAAATCAATGATTTAGACAACGATACGATTTTATGTAGGGGACTAATTTCATATTAAAACGAGTCGAAATTGTGAAGCCCCCGATATAGTACCGGCTCCTTTATCTAACGAACTTCTGTTAAATACAACATATTTCAATTATGCGCATTTTTAATGGAACAATTCGGATAAATTCAACAACAAATTAATACAGAATTATTTGCGTTTTTTTTTCAGTGTATAAATTTCTTATTTTCACAGGGAATTAATATTCCTTCATATATGTGCATAAATAAAGAACCATTTCCTTTGCATGCAGTCTGTTTTGATACATAAACTGTTATCATCCTTAACTCAAACACTCCTCATCAGTTGGTACGATAATGAAGGGTTATGTAAGAATATCATCCATGAATGTGTGTGTGTATGTGTGAGGGAGAATGTGTATCCTCATGTATGATGATGTCCTAGTATTAGAATGTTGCAGTGTGTACAAGTAAACATGAACTGTGAAATGATATTTTTCTTTTCCTCTGTTTGCAAAAAGGGAAAAATGGCACATTTTCACATTGTTTTCAGAGATACGAGTCCTAGAACTATGTTGCAGACGATGTGGATGATGAGAATGTGCATTATCATTTCATATGCATTATTTTACAGTGTAAACATAAATATATATTTTCGCATTTTATTCAAATTAAATGCATTATTTACTTTATGCATATCTTATTTAGTTAGAAGAGAGAAAATAAAACATCTCCTCCAGTGGATATATTCATATTCGTTTTGTAGCTATTTTGAAGAAAATGCAAAGGATATTTCAAGTCTAAAAAAATGTAAGGATTTAAACTCAGACCAAAGAATTGTCGTAGTATTATTACCAAAATAACGTTATATTCCACCATTAAGGACATTTCTATCCATTCTCCTAAAGGTCAACACAAATTGGTGGTATTTTTATATTACGTTCAAATTATAGCGTGTCATCAGTCCTTTATTTTTTGATAGTGGATTAATGGTTTTTGGACTATGAGCTAATTTCACATCTGTGGGAGGTGTTGTGAAGTTGTCCCATTGTGAGAATTATATAAAAGGGTAAGGTCAAGTTGAAAAAAAATCTATGAGCATTTCAAAGGAATATTAAACAAGTGGACAAATAGTAAGTTCGGCCGGGCCGAATCTTATATACCCTCCATCATGGATCCTTAAAAAGTCAATAAATAAGAAAACTAACTGAGTTTTTGGGCCGCTCGTGACCCGATAGTCCCAGGAACCCGATCACAAATTTTATCCAAATCATGAAAATAAATGCATATTTGGGTTCGCGAGAAAATTTCGTTGCATTTCGATACCCATATGTCCATGTTTGTCAAGGGACGGTTTTTGGGCCGCTGGTGACCCGATAGTCCCAGAAACCGGATCAAAAAATTTAGGAAAATCGTGAAAATAAAGGCATATTTGGGTTCGTGAGTAAATTTCGTTGCACTTCGATACCCATATGCGCATGTTTATCATAGGCCCTTTTTTGGGCCCCAAGGGTCCACGGAACCCATTTTTGGGATTTTTTCCCCATCTATAAATTATATAAACTTAAAACTTAGATGTAGTGAAAAAAAATATTTGAAAAATTTGATTATGGCCGGAATAATTTTAGTCCCGTAAAGGGGAACTTTTTCCCCTTTGGTCCGATATGGCCCATTCTCGAACTTAACCTGCTTATGGGCAAAAAACATCTTCCTACAAAAACATCTTTCAGCTTTTTAGCGTTGGTCGTTCGCACTCTATCGTGATTTCAACAGACAACAGACGGACGGACGGACGGACGGACAGACGGACATCGCTAGAATGTCTTAGAATGTTACACTGACCAATAATATATATACTTTATAGGGTCGCAGATCACTCTTTCGAGGTGTTGCAAACGGAATGACAAACTTAGTATATACTCCATCCTATGATGGAGTGTATAATGAATGGAATGAATCTTAAAGTAAATCAGGATATTCATAAATTGATGAGGCGTTTATTGCATGTTTGGCTAAACTAATGTTATGTTTTTTCTAATCACAAAATGGATGAAAAATTTCCCAAAAAGGCCAACATGGAAACGTTTCAAAAAATTCTGAAAAATCCCATTCAATAATTTATGAAAAATTCATAATATAATAATGAAAAATTCAAAAATAAATTCTGAAGATAAGTACTAGTGAAATCTCCAAAGTCAGCTCTGGAAATTGTGGAACCTTTTAATGGCGAAAATATTTGGAATCTGCCAACGACATTTCGCTTTGAATATTTTACCCAGGGACATTTTTCATTATGAAAAATACTCCAACAAAATTGGGTATATTTTTCATAATTTGTTTAATTATTGGGAAATTTTTAATATACAAAATATCCCAAAATTTTAACACTGAAAAATTCCCCAATTTTCTTCAAGAGATGCAGACCGTTGTCCTGTCGCCGAATCTCTGAATATTTTACTCAGGGACATTTTTCATTATGAAAAATACATCAAAAAAATTGGGTATTTTTTTCTTATAATTTTTGAAAATGTTTAAGTTTAGGGTCTTTTTTCATATACAAAATAAACCAAAATTTTAACAATGAAAATGTTCATCAATTTTCTTCTAGAGGAGTTGACCGTTGTCCTGTCATCGATTTTTCATAGCAAAATTTTTCATAGATAATGTAAGAGATTTTTCGTAACTTTTGGAAATTTTTCATGGTGTCCTTTCTGGGGAATTTTTCATCTGAACTTGGCAATTCATCCCTTGCGGCATTTTTTAATAGAGCCTTATCCACAAGAGAAAAAACAAAAACTTAATAACGCTCATGCTTTTCGCTGCATGAGAAAAACTGAATCAGATGATACTTGATAAACTTAGTTATCAATTTAGAGATCATTATACCAAATAAATACCCGAATCTACTTACACCGTATAGTGTAATATTAGCTTTTAATACCGGATCTATTCTAAATTTTCTTTGAATTTAATTAAATAGTCAAGGTAAACTCTGTTTTTGTATAATTTGCTGACGGTCATCAAAGGAAAATAATACGTTTGCCAGCTATTTATTTCAATTTAAATAAAGTCAATTAAGTTATGGTAGAGCATCCAGAGGCAACACATATGTAATGTAAAAATTTCTAAAATTAGAAAAGGTCTGGAAAGAGCCTTTTAAACTAGATTGACGAATAACGATACTTTTACTATTTACTAAATATCAATATCAGAATTTGCATCACCGATACAAGGGTCAGTAAAGACATAACTGACAACTCTGTTAATTTGGATGGATATAACTGGTATCGTGCCAACAGGCTCTAGGTCATACAGAACATTTACCCCCTATAATAAGATTAAATTCCTCTTTTTAGTTGCAGGAACTGGAAATCAACAAATTTATATTCGTACTGTCTACAGACGGAGTTGCCATTTAATAAAGTTTACTACTTATAAATACCTTATATTCATATTTCAATTTGCATTTTTAATTAATTCCGTTGCACAGCTCCATCTGGCATAGATAAATACTTTTATGCGGATGTATGCAGTACGCGGTTATGGTCCACTAAAATTCCCAATGACCGCAAATCATAAAATCTCTTTTCAACAAAGTAAATTGATAACATGTGTTACACGCAAATCAGTGAGTGTTTTCATTTGGGGCAATTCAAACATCACCGCAATGTCAAAATACACTAAACCACAATAATGATGCTGCCAAGAGGGACATAAAACTGATCCTTAATCCCACCCGATATAAAACGCTTTAAATAATATTAATTTATATTATATTTGTTTTACTGTTTTGTTGTTGTTGTTGTTGTACGTTTGTGTGCCATTTTTTGTGTTGGCAATAAACCATATTTATTTAATGTTTTTCACCACAAAGTAAGAGAGACAGAGAGAGAGAGAGCCAAACATTCATATATTATTCCATTCCAGATAACATCAACAGGCAATAAAACACCAAAAAACCACCGAGTCGAGCAGAGCAGCGCATTCCATCCTACCTCGCATCCAATGCCTACCGCACCAAAGAGCAACTGGCGGCTTGGCTCTGGAAGCTGTGGAAAAAAAAGACATCTTTTAATGGGGTCATAAAAAACTTTTCTCATAAAAAATATTTTTAATCAGTTAAGAGTAAACAGAAATAAAATACGAAAAAATTAAATGAAAAAATAATAATAAAAACAAAAACATTTAGACAAATAGTACAGCAAACTATTTCCGAACAACGGAAAACGTTGGAGCAAACGCTGTAGAGGCGCAACACGAAAATTTATAATGAGTTTTTCATTTCGCCCATTAGGTGGTGTTTTGTTTCTTGTCTTTTTTTTGGCAAGCAATTCATGTGTTTTTCTCTCTGCTGGAGTGTTAAGTAAATTCCCAAACTATATTCATCATCTCCCGAAATGAAATCAGAAAAGATCAACAAAAAGGAAAAAAAACAGAAAATGGGAAATGAAGTGGAAATATTTAACTTGCGATGGGTTTCCTGAGAAAAATGAAATGTTGCTAGATAATGTACAAATGTGCAACTGTAAGGGGAGGATGAAGCGGTCAAGAGGGGTGTGGTCGGTATAATGGTGCAAAAGCTTGGCAAATTGGTCGAACACAGCAAGGTGCTGATACACAATCAAAGTATTAAGTAGAACAAGTAATCGTATTCCCTTAATATTCCATGTAGGAACAAATCAGTCTGCAATTTTGGGTCCATGGGTAAACCGGGTGATGACCAGATTTTTGCAGCGACAGACCAAAGCCTCTGGTTGGAAACGAATTCCTTTAAAAACAACCCCCACGCTGATAGACAAGCACGCTAACAACTCACCTACCGGGGCGCTTTAAAAAAAAAATATTTGTTTACCAACTTTGGATATTTGTTTACGGTTTTTATGTTTTAAAAATAAAAATAAATTAATTTATTTTTTCCATTTTCTGTAAAATATTTATAACAATTCGTATATCTAAAAGACGCTACGGCTTGTGATCTGCCATTTTACTAGTTGATCATAAGCCTCTTCATCATCTTTATGGTCGGCGAATTCGTCATATAAAATTAAATCACATCACATCATTATGTCAACACTTGACAATATCCCAATTTATTTTTGGTTTTATTTCAAAAAATTCACCAAATATTGTTATTCTTTGTGATTTTGTTCACAAAATTTTCCTAATTCAGTTTCCATACCAAATGCAATTAAAATTATTTTCTATTTTAATTCTCGCCTAAGTATCCTCCATTTTCATAATGTAATTTTAAGCTCACCGGAATTTTTTTTTGTGGGTACCAATATCAGCCTCCATATGCCCATTGAACTAATAATAAATGATATAAAAACAGAATAACTATTAAAATGGAATTAGGTGCAACAACAACAACATATAAATAAATAACAACAGAGAAATCTGTTGAAATGTTTCACATATCATGGATGCGCGCACAGTGGGACGCCGAGTTGGAAAGTGTGGATTAGGAGAACATCGCCGATTTTATGTGATCGTATGTAATTTTTCCCCTGCAGCTGTATATATGGACCCGATTTACACGAGGACTTTTTGCTTGATTTTAAAATCATGAGTTTCAATTTTGTTGGCAAAAGGTGTAGAGAACAAGCAAACAAATCAAACGGAGTCGCAAGCAAAAAGTCAACGTATAAACTCATATGATGTTTGGAAGCAAATACAAAAGAATATTAAAAAAGTAAATCCATTTAGTCATCGCATGGCACAATAAATAAAGGTAGGATAAGGTCATGCTGATTACAATTTTTGCATTTTGACAGAATTTTGATTGTCAAAATCATTGTTTACATTTCAATTGTTGGTTTAGGTTTTTTTCAAATGTCGAATACATTCTCGTATTCAACATTCAAATCAAAGAATACAAAACTATACAAATAATGTTATAGTTCAATAAAAATTATGAAAAATATAGTTCATATAGTTCCGCCATTTATACTTCCCAATTTAACAATCAAAATACCCAGGGTTGTATCTGAATTTTTGTTGTTGGACAATTGCCACTACCTTCTATTATTGTGCCATGAAGTCATCGTATAATTTGGTAGTCAGTGAAAATCGGTTCTCCAAAACGTTTTGCCCCCTTCCACTGTGCTTTTCTTCAACAGCTCTAAATAAATCTCATATTTGGGTAAAAACTCAGTGACCATTTTAGCGACAACCACTAATTGCTGCGTTATATTTGCATAATTATGGTGTTATGTTTCGAGTTTTTATTTTTCACTCAACTCCTCCTTCTAAACCCGGCCAGAAAATTAGTATGAAAACATATCAACATTTATTTCATTACCCTTTCGCTGTGACGCTAATGGTGAATTATGAAATTAGAGCAACAATTTGCCAAATAGAACAACAGCAAACAAACAAGGACAACCTTTAATTGCACCCAGGCAGAAATGCGAAATGCATAAGCGATGCATTGAAAGCCGAGAATGGATGCATCAATGAATTCATAGGCATATTTGCATATTTGCCACCCCAGACGAGTATACATACATGCCGACCTGCGACACAATCATAAATTCAAGTTTTCGTAAATTGCCCCATTCTCGGATTTTGTTCAAACGACACACATTCACATGTACGAAACATGTACAATCCAATTAAATGCATTTGCATAATAAATTACCATCCCAAAACTCTAATATTATCTGCATTTGTTGTGGTCCCTTTCGACGCCACCACCAGCACCACGACGAAATCTCCATAACTGTGTCATTATTGCATTAGTTTTCGGAGGTATCAAAGCGACGAAAACAAATTACAATTGAATTGAAAACAAAAATCCGCCCAAATGACAACGAATTGAATTAAAACATATTTATTATCAATAGTTTTGTGTTTATGCCAAATCCCCTAAATTTAGTTTTCTTTTTTTGGGGCAAAAACAATTGTGTTTTATTTAACAAAAGCGCCAATGCAACGCAAACAAGCACAACACTTTTGTGCATTTTTAATGTACGGTTTTGACAAAGAACACATTTTGAATATGTTGAAAATTTAAATTCAGATTTTCACTTTAATGACTTGTAAGCTGGAAATGTGTCTACGGTGGGATATCATTCATGAATTGATCCTGGAACGGATATACCAAAGATTTGAAAATGCTCATCTTCGTAAGGATTAGTTTTTTTTTAATGTTATTTTACTTATTTAATTATTTTGATTTTAATTAATTTTGACCTGCGGGAAAGATCCTCGAAACTCTAGATTTGCATCGTTATCTAAACGATGACTGCCAGATGCCACAGATTTGTAAAACTCAGTTGAAAACTCAACTGAGTTGAAACTTCATATGGGTGTTTTGAGGGTGTTTATTGCCTCTACCTCAAAATTGCAACTATCGGTCATCACTATGAAGGCTTTTATTCGCCGAGGCGTTTGCCTAGCAGTAGCAAACCTAGAGTTTGTCTTGTCCTCGTTCACCATCAGACCCATCTTCGCCGATTCATTCTCGATTCTGGAAAATTCAGCAGGAGTATTGAATGGATCGAAGGATCTGCAGTCACTCAGAGTCATTCTACAAAGGCGTACAAGTTTTGTTAAGATTTGGTCGATTGTTGATTTATTCAGCCAGATGTCACACTGATTAGGCTGAATTAGTTTATCGAGTCGGGCCATCAATCTTTGATGTTAAGACTTTTTAGACGATGAATAGGAGACTTACTCTGCGGTAGTTGAGGCAAACGTTTTCTCATGAATTGGGCGGCTATATGAAAAATGTACAAAAAAAAATAATTAATAATTGCCCAAAAATTGGGGAGTTTTTCGTTTTTGGGACATTTTTCATATGAAAATTTAACAATGAAAAATTCCGTAATTTTTTAATTTTGGGGAATTTTCGTTTTTTTTGGGGATTTTTTAAAACAAAAACGAAAAATGTATTGATATTTTTTTGTAAAGGCTCCTACTCTAATTATTACAAATGGCCCAATTCTAAAATGAAGAATCGTCACCAAAAATAAACACCCAAATAAAAATGAAAACCGACAAACCATTGCAGAAATATGGATAGAATGAAATGTTTTTTGGGTTATTTTTTTATAATATTTGGGGGATTTTGCATTGGGTTATTTTTTATAAATTGTTTAGGGGATTTTTTTTAGAATTTTTTGGGAATTGAGGGGATTTTTCACTTTTTTTGGGCATTTTTAATTTCTTTCGGGACATTTTTTTTATTTTTCATAGCGTTGAATTGGACATAATATGCTCGGGGGGAATGAAAAATATCCCAAATCAAAATCGACCACAAAAAATTAAGAAAACTGTGCCAAAATAAAAATCCACCAAAAATTATGAAAAATATTCCAAAATGAAAAAAAAAAACAATTCAGCCCAAAAATTAATGAAAAATCACCCAACAATTTGGTGAGCAAATAAAGGGTTATTTATTTCTTCAGCTGGCAAAAAACAGTAGATTATCATACCACGATAACGCTCCTTCGGACCAAAGAGCGCACCAAACCGTGACTTTTTGTGAATGTAAAGGTGAACAGATCAAACATACACCCACTTTATCCTCATTACCTCATTAACAGTGATATTCTGGAATCTAACACAAGCTATTTTTTGTGATAGTACCAACGTTCGTGACAATATCACCAATTTGCCATTCTGGCTTTGAAATAAAAGTTATTTTTGTTGTTATGTTCAAAATAGCACATGACAGTGAAAATGTTATGGAAATAGACTGCAAATTGTGGAAAATGATGTGGTTTATATTAATAAACATTAATGCTAATAAAACGTGTAATGGCTATTTTGTATTGAATCGCTAAAACATGGACCTTGAATGAAAATACAAAAATGGTCCCAATATTCGACTACGGAGAACAACCACAGAAATTTGTCATTTATTGCGTTGGGACCATTGTGTATTGGGGTAATTTTTCAGGGAGCCACTTTATGTATGTGTGAATCAGAAACATACGTACATACATACAAAATTCAAACCAAATGTGTGTGTATATCAAATATGTTTTAGAATTTATATTTTTATATTTTTGAATTTCAATTGTCAATGAAAAATTTCAATTTAAATTTAAATTTAAATACGAATTTGAATTGTATTCACCAAAAACACAAAAGCTTTTCATATTGATTTTTTTTGTTAAGGGTAATAATGGCATACATTTTAAAATAAATTAGATTTTCTCTTATCATTGAAATTCCAGAATAGGTATTTGAAAGGCTTATAATAATAAAAGTTGTTTGAACAAATCATGTATGATATTTTTTATGAATTCGACAATAGCACTGTAAGTCTAAACCATAGGATCACAATTTTTGCGCCACACTTTACCAATGAAGTGTAAATTCCAAAGGGGTTTTTTTCCTTTTGATATACCAATCTATTTCGGAACAACTTTAATTGGGATTCCCCATACCCATGGAACAGACGATAGATATTTTTACTGGAATTTTAACATTCCCCGGTAGGGAGCAAACCAACAGTCACAGCTGTCACGCTCAATGCAACCTTATATATATGGAGTGTGGCGTTAAAATGTCATTACTAGTATAGTTTATTTATATGAGCTCAGATCAATATTTTAATGCGGTACAAAATTAATAAACTTCATAGCCAAGTATTCCCCATGACTAACCCTTTTCTCCTTACAATAGATTCGTCACCACTCTAATATTTATAGATCCTTGTGATTTTTAAGTGTCATCTATAAAGTGAGTTCTTTACAAGCGTTTCGTTGTTGCCATCCTTGATTCTATTGCAAAATTTATAAATTTAAATTGTTGAAGTTAAAAATCATTCATTGGAAACTGCTCACATTTACTACATAAATAATATATTTGCTTTAAACGACTTTGAAAATAAGGTCAATCGTAATGATGCCAAAACATACATCCACACATTCACATGCCAACACTCACAAACACGCACACACACACACATGGTGTCTTTTGGCAAATGGGGACAATAACAAAAAGTGCACACACATACACAAAAGGACTTTTTCGTTAACATTTTATGCACCATTTATTTTAACACTTTATTAGCTCAGCAGATGTGACCCGAACCAAGCGACCGACGGACGTTGCTCAGTACAAAAGAAAAGTATGGCGAATGTCTCCACGGGTGTACTGCGTTTATCCGGATGGATGTGTACCGAGTTGTGTGTGCTGGTGACGGCGGCAGTGGGACAATGGGTCGGTCGGTCGGTTTCTGGGTCCATAAATGATGGGTGGGTCGATGGTTATGTGTGAAACAGTTTTCAGTATAATATACCATATTTTACACATTTTCTAAAGTAGTAAATTTTCCTTCTCACACAGACACACAAAAAACGAACGAATGTTTTTCAGTAAATGAGCTCGTAAAAAAAACTTACATTTTAAAAAGGGCAGCACGGACAGAGGGAGTAGTACGGGGTGCCAAGTTTTAAAAATATACTAATGCAAAGACAAGAGTATATGGGGAACATGTGTGAACTTTAAAGTAAATATACATTCTAAGTGAAATTTCTGAATACTTTTTAAAACCAACAAAAGTTATAAAATCTTAAGAAATTTTACATTACAGATTTACAAGGCGTCTATAAAAATCGTATACATTTGTAAGATAAAGAATTGTGACTTAATTTGGTTGAATCATGTTGGCGGAGTGGTCAGTAAGTGTGATAGAAATTCGAGTAATTGAAAAGTGCCCTCGTTGCGATGATAAAAACAACATTACATTATTTCTTTGAAATAACAAATGGTGCTGGTGAAATGGTAGGTTTTTTTTTGACACTCAGGGGATGCCCCCTATGAATGCAAAGAACTATGTTAGCGATAGGAAATAAGGGTATTGGAGGGAGGAAAGAGGGAGTAGTGTTTGTTGACGTTGGCCTTGAATTTGATAATGTCATAGCAGGCAGGAAAAACACTTGCTGGAAGATTATTCCACATGCGAACAGTACGGCTGAACAACGAATTTTCTCTATTTTCTCTATTTCTCAACCGGCCATTTGACAATGAACGGATGAGAGACCCTGGATAGCCGCGTATTGATGACAAACAATGTAATAATCGCTAATGCGATTCACTGATTAATCACCCAGCTATTTGACAATGAACAGATGAGAGTCTCTCGATGGAAGCGTATCCCGGCTAAATGTCGTAACGTTAAAATTGTTTAAAAATCGTCCAGGTCGTCTAGGACCTTAACGAGTCCAGTCTTGATAGCGACAGCATTTTGTATGAATATTTCATATTGAAGTGGTGCCAGGATACAACTGTCTGAATTAAATGCAGAAATATATATGTTTGCACATAAGCATATAATTGGTTGTATACAATCACATATATGTTTGGAATCATTGCTGCTAGTACAATAATATATATGTTTGGGACCTGCTTCACACATATATACGTTGCCTGCAAAATACATTTGGGACAATATGTTGGAGTGGACGTTTGTCGTCTGTGTTGTCTCGCAAAATCATGGTCTGTGACAGCTGTATAGTAGAAATATTAACGATTAACCATATTCTTGTCAAGGTTATATATCTTTATAAATATAAACATCCAAAAGTATATTTATATCTCACTGTGGTCTTGGTGAGATATGATATCACGGAGAAAAATATATGTTAAAAATAAGATTGCATGCATATTTGGAGACGGGCCCAATCGTATATATGATTTGTGTAAACATATTCTGTTTGTACATAATCATTTTATGTTTGGGACACAATTCTAGCATATTGAAACAAGATATGATTGTGTCCTAACATAGAGGCCGTTTTTTTTCCTCCGTGTAGGTTCCGTTTTTTAGATACCACCAAATGTCGTGCATCGCTCACCCATTTACAAGCAGTTGTTCGTCTGTTCCTTCGGGCAGTTTTAAGAAAAAGACTTTCGTATTTAAATACGATAACACCAATGCAATAAGTTCAACCCTTATGATTGATTCTTTACATCTGCCCCCTTTACAAACAAAACTGTCCACAAAGATTTTGTTCAGATATCTTCTACATTTTTCCCCTTTGTGCTGGTTTCCTAACAAAACTCGAAGTTGTTTGCATCTTGTAAAGCCATTCTGTTTGTTTAACTCTTCCTGTGTCAAACAAGCAAATCTCCGTCGTCATTAATCCTTTGAAGCGGATGCAATTTAAACTTCCCCAAAAACAACCCAGGAAGAAGAGAAAAGAACTTTCAAGTGCAGCTGTTTTGAGCGACAGTAAAGCTGGAACAAGAAGTAGTGGCTCTAATTAAAAGTTTGTTTTTTTACGCTTAGCCCATCCCCCACGCGTGGATTCACAGAGAATTTCGTTTAGCGTTTTCTTCAGCAGCGTCAAAAGAAGGTGTATGTAATTAGCTAAATATGGTAATTATGCAAAAGCTTCAAGTTTTCTTTTGATTAAATTAGACAATTATACGGCACGCCCTCTAAACAACCCGCCCTAAAGGGAATCATCATCCTTGTACTACATCACAGCATGCGACAACAAAACAAGGACATCGCCATCATCATCATTATCTTAAATAAATATTGACGACAATCATTAAAAGTTTCTCAGTATGTGTATGTCGGGGTATGACAAAAAGTGGGAAGATTTTGCTGCTTACAAAAGAACACCAGCTGAGCTTTAGAGGAGGCAGTAAAAATTCGCCATATGATGCGGGCATATGTATGTAAGTACTCGCTTGTCGATGTCATGTTTAACATTTCTATTACTCGAGTAATGACACCCTGAGTGAACAAATGAATTTGTTATTGTCATATGTCAACAGGAGTCTTCAAGGATGTCAAACAATTCCAGAAAAAAAATATATTTCTGTTAAATTATCATTTTCAAAATATTTCAACATTGCTCAGTTGAGTAGCCATGTAATTTAGGTGCTTTGCTATTTCAATAAAGCACGAGCATTACATGGAAATTGACAGAATTCAAGGTCAAGGTGATATATGGAATGTTTGTGCTCATTTATTACAGATTATGTAATGAAGAAATATACGGGAAAGTTCTCTCAATATCCGTGAACGATTTCATTCCTACGCTGGTGGTTAAAGCCGGCTCCGACTTATGTTTTTTTCTAGAGAAGTTGTACATGGCTTAGAGATTACTTTCCTACTCTTGAAGTCGCCATGAAAGGGGTCTCTGTTTATGGTTGATGATATTAACAGGAAAGTAACCTGTCTTTACTGTGTGGTACCTATCACACCACGGCCATCTATGATTTCGGACTTTCCCTTTTACTCATCCTTTCTTAGTCTTGATCTGCTTAGAAAATATTTTCCTATGGTGCCAGCTTTCTCTAGTTCATTCGTAATGTTAACCACTTTACCAAGTAGTTTCGATAGCTGAGTCTAAAGTTTTTCTAGCGATCAACTTTCTGTTCCCTTCGAACGACACATCACATAATCATGAATTCCTTTCAACCCAATGTTAGTATATAAAATTAAAAGGGTATAGGGTTTTATTTTTAATATGCGTAACTAATACCGAATTAACAATGACTCAATAGAAATTCCGAGCATAAAAATGCCTCAGTGGTCAATTGTTAAAGTGTGACACTTCTAAAGAAATAAATTCCTCTTCATAGTTCTCCTCGTACTGGAGAAGAAAAATGTAAAATATCTCCACCAAATGACGCATTTTAAAATCTCTTTGCAATAGACCGAAACATAACCCACATCTTCCTACTCCACACATGTCTTCTTTGTGAGATGCCTCAGGAAAAACAAAAATGAAAAACTTTGCTAATAGTTTTCAGGGCACCGCATCAGCAACCCACCCACCAGCACATGCACAATTAAGTATGAATGCCATTATTTGAGGAGGTTTTTGTTGTAAATTAGTTTCTGTTGTTACTGCTAATGAAGAATTAATCCTTTTGTTTTGTCTGGGAGTGTGTGTATGTGTGTTTATCCCCCAAAAAGTTGCCGAAAAACCAATTAAACATTTTTGGTTTTCTTTGCTTAACGAGAAGAAGTGTCATAAATTATTGCATAATTTACAGACAATGGAAGTTTTAGAAAATGTTAAAGCTCCTAATCTGTTGTTTTTGTAAAAATTCCTTTGGAGTTGGTTTTAGCGAGAGATTGTAAGGCGTTTTTTTTTTGGGGGGGGGGGGAATTATGTCTATTAATGGCAAATTAATAGTTGTAGACCTTAATAGGCAGTTCTAGCCGAACTAAAATCAGTAGTTTGCCTCTAACTACTTGCAAAATCCCATCTGTCCGAAACTGATTTTAATCCTGACAAATGTGGCCCCAATCTCTCACTGGTTGTGTCCGTCGTGATAGCACATTGGACGTCAGGCATTGAGACTGAAGGTTGTCACTAGCGACTACTCCATATGTTGTGGGGATAAAGAGAATTAGGAGTCGTTTCGGATAGGCTGCGATCAACACTGGATTCTTCTTAATTCGTGGACGTAAATTGCACTTACAGATATTGACCGACTCAGGATCTTTTTAGGTTGATCAGGATGGTTAAGCGGGGTAGACTATATTTTATGTTAATTTTCGTGGTCACAATTAACTACAGAGTCTAAATGAGGATGTCTAGAAAAACTGACAGTCAGAACTAAATTAACATACCCTATTAATAAATATATATAACAGTTCGATTTGGATAAAATTGGCGCTTAATATAAAAATAACAGTAGACCCAAAAAGTAAATGTTCGTTCTGAATCCACGGAGATCTATGTACCTCTGTCCTTCGCTATAACCATTTAGTGTTCTTAGCAAAGTGTCGATGGCAAATGTGAATCGATTACAACTAAACGATGCATACTGCTTACATTCGTGCCATGGCTGATCAGTTAATAAACGAAATCATTATTATCCTCGTTTTGATAAATCAGCCATTCCGATTTAAGATCGTATCTCTTTGGAAGACAGTTGGTTTAATTTTTGGAGCTGCAGGTTAAGTGGCCTAGAGAAGATGTCGTGATTAATAAGACCGTAATACCTTTTGAAAAATCCATGACGATTATTACATAATTACGGCAGATACAGTGATTTTTATATTAAGGGGCGTGGTACTGCCCACTTTTGATAGGGTGGTTTAAAATGTCAAGGTGCCACGCCCATTTGTCCAATTGTCGCCAATATTGCCGCAAACCACAAACCAAAAATACTTGTTGTGAAATATGGGGTTTTTTTAGACTTGATTCCAAATAGCCTGTGCATATCTCAAGGATAGAGCCCCGGTAGGCGAGTTGGTAGCGTGCTTGCCTATCAGCGTGGGGGTTGTGGGTTCGATTCCCACCAGAGGCTTTGGTCTGTCGCTGCAAAAATCAAGCCAAATGGTCTTTGTCACCCGGTTTACCCTTGGACCCAAAATTATAATATAAATTTACTTTGTATTGTAATTAATAAATAAATAAATAAATCTCTAGGATAGCTGTAATAACTTCAGAATGGTCCGACTATTTTTAGTTTTTTTTTAAACTAAAACTTTCCCAACCGTTTTTTGACAGTAAAGTACAGCAAAAAATAATATATTTCTGTTGAGCTGGTAGATATGTGTATGATGAACCGCTTTAACAAGTAAACTCGAAAACGACAACTTTTGAGTTCTGCCTGGAGAAAGATACGTCCCGAGAAACAGCGGAACCATATGATTTAAGTATGTAGTTCTATAACTGATATTCCATGCAAATATTTTTGTTTCCAGATATTTTGTCAGTCCAGAATTGTAGAACTAATACTCAGTGATTTTAACTTTTCTTTAACTAGTCAATCGGCGAATCGGACGATCTAAATGATACAAGCGAATCAAAACGGTATTTGTGCGGTTTTCAAGCTTTACAAATTTACTACTCATCCTATAGTTTGTCTGATCACCAACACATAAATATATACAACCATATGTAGGGTGTGGCTAAAGAAATAGTTAACAAATTATCACATTCAACAGAAATCGTTCAAAATTGCCTTCAAAATATTTTCTACCCTTTTCATGTAGTTTTATACAAAATGTCTTCCAAATACATAATATGATTAATGCCACATTAAAGTACTCTGTATTTTAGGTGATTTCATTGTTTTTAAGGTTTTTTCGTGAGTTTTCTTGAGTTTTTCGGTTTGAGTCTTCAACTCATTATAATTGTGTAAGTGAAAAATATACATTAGGGTTCATAACATGTCTCTTCAATAACCATCTAAAGGCAATAACTAATGTAAGTCTATGTTTCAACTATTCGCATACACGTACAAAAATGCATACGCGGACAGTGCGCTGCAAGATCAGGTGCTTAGGGGCCAAATAAGATAATTGGGGCGAAACAATATGGGGTGAAAATTCTGCGACAACGCAGGGGGAGTAAATAACTGGCTGGGCTAAGGCGGAGGGGACATGGTCTAAGTCATGTTTTCCGAAATGACCTGGTTACGAAAAAATTAACTATTTTCTAGTCAGTAAAGAAGTCGAATTACTATATTAATTAACAATTTATTTCAGATAATTATTTTTTTAAATTAAATCAAACTGATTCAGGGGTTTTCAATGATTTTACACATTTTTTTTAGCCGTAGCTCCTGTCATACTATATTTTATCTTTGATTCGACTTCCAAAGTTTTTCACGGAAACATTTTGACATTGTAATCTTCGGTATTTCGATGGACTTTAACTCATCGCCAGCATAGAAGAAGCCTTTATGCTCGATTGCTGCTATCACCAAGAATACTGGATAAGCTCTTTGCCAAACCCGACATTCTTACTAAATGCACTGTATCGTATTCACAGATCTAACGTGTTTTTGAGATACTCCTTGACTGAAATATGCTGTGGCTATACCATGAGGGAACGTGAACGTGCATATATGTGTGTGTGTGTCTTTTCTGGCTAAAGGCATTAGCTACTTAAACACATACACACTTACCATTTGCAAAAGTAAAGTGGGCACATCTACACGAATATGTTGTACTGAGAGTGAGACTGGTGAAAGAAGAATGAAAAAAAAAATGAAACATAAATTACAACATGTTACAAAAGACAAGAGAAAACGACTTAAGGATGCACGAAAGGATTAGGACTTTGTACCATGCACACATGCATACGTATCCACAGACAACACAACAAAACACACAGACATAAAGAGATACATGGGAAAATGCGATACTCTGATATACCGCACACACACATACACACACACATCCAAAGACCGACTTATTCTAAAACAAGTTCAGTTGGAAGGATATCTGTGTCTGTCTCCATCGTGTGAACGGGGTCCACACAAATACACGTGTATGTGTCAATGCAGGTCTCCTTCGGCTTTCACTGAGCCAGCTACTGTTGTTACAAGTGTATGTATGTGTTGGGTATATATTTGAATATACGTATGTGCGTACAGACATGTGTCTCAGTGTGTGTATCCACTGAGGATCAACTTAAGCATAGAAAGCGTGCATAACAATCTATAACTTTAACGAGACAAGTAGATATTTTAATAATCATACACACACACAAACATATTGTATGTTATGAATAGGAGAAGTGAATGAATGTCACACACACCGCCACATCAGAGTGAACCGAGCCGAACAAGTGAGCGTATGAATGGTTACTACTGGTAAATATGAATGTCTATGTTCTCGCATGTATGTATGCGAGTGCATGTAAATGTGTGTGTCGCAAGTACATGTTGTAACTAAAAGATACAATATAATGATGCAAGGCCAAAACGTGAGATATCTTAAGATTACACAAATGATTACATTACACACACACAGACAGTCATACAAAAATGAACCTTCATGTTACAGCCACTGTGGAAACAGTGTCTCCGAGCGTCAATACATTCTGACTGATTACGCTAGAGGTGTGGATCTGCCAAAGACATCGGTTAGTTCGTAAGATGCAATTGTCGACGAATCGAGACAGGTATGTGTTATGAGGATGATAAAAAAAATGTGGATCGGTGGATTTAGTTTCTGGCTCAGTGTAATATTTGTACAGCGCCAGAACACCAAATCGGGGCAAATCTTTGTAAAGGGGATAATACATAAACTTTAACCACTAAGGTCCTGGAATTAGTTGCGGGTACATCTTACAATTTTTTTTAAAAAATCGCATGTCATGTTTTGACTGGCAGAACTTAAAGTGGGGGCTATAGTTTCAGTGAGTTGGCTTCCTATTTTTATACACTCCATCATAGGATGGAGTATATACTAAGTTTGTCATTCCGTTTGCAACACCTCGAAAGAGTGATTTGCGACCCTATAAAGTATATATATTATCGGTCAGTGTAACATTCTAAGACATTCTAGCGATGTCCGTCTGTCCGTCCGTCTGTTGTCAGTTGAAATCACGATAGAGTGCGAACGACCAACGCTAAGAAGCTGCAATTTTGTAGGAAGATGTTTTTTGCCCATAAGGTTAAGTTCGAGAATGGGCAATATCGGACCAAAGGGGAAAAAGTACCCCTTTACGGGACTAAATATATCCCGGCCATAATCAAATTTTTCAAATATTTTTTTTCACTACATCTGATTTTTTTTGGTAAAATTGTTCTAAGTTTATATAATTTATAGATGGGGAAAAAAATCCCAAAAATGGGCGTGCTCATGGGTTCCGTGGACCCTTGGGGCCCAAAAAAGGGCCCATGATAAACATGCGCATATGGGTATCGAAGTGCAACGAAATTTACTCACGAACCCAAATATGCCTTTATTTTCATGATTTGCCTAAATTTTTTGATCCGGTTTCTGGGACTATCGGGTCACCAGCGGCCCAAAAACCGTCCCTTGACAAACATGGACATATGGGTATCGAAATGCAACGAAATTTTCTCGCGAACCCAAATATGCATTTATTTTCATGATTTGGATAAAATTTGTGATCGGGTTCCTGGGACTATCGGGTCACGAGCGGCCCAAAAACCGGCCCCTGACAAACATGGACATATGAGCATCGAAATGCAACGAATCCATGATGGAGGGTATATAAGATTCGGCCCGGCCGAACTTACTATTTGTCCACTTGTTTGAGGTTACCTACGTTTGGATTACAAATATAATCGGCGTTATCTTCCGCAAACTGTTTTTCCCCTTTGTTGTAAATCGTGCATAGTACACTGAGCTTCTAGTACTTCCGTGCTTTCCTTTTCCCAGATGGTGCAGACTGCCATCATATCAACTCATCTCCTCCGGTCTGATACAAGTCATCCATTATTACGTCTGCACCTGCTTCCTTGTTGTTCTTAGGCCGGGAAATTGCTTGTTTCACCTCATCTGGGTTAGGATTTGCACATTTAACAGCATCATCTATGATTCTGAAGAAATGTTGCTTCCAAATCCTCAGTACACTCAAAGTGTCTATCAGCAGATTCCCATTGTCATCACCGTACGAAGTTATGTCCGTAGGTGAGTCTTTTGATAGATTTTTGACTCGTTGGTAGAATTGTCTGGAGACGTTTCTGTTTCCATAGATCCCAATCTCTTAACCATTCCATTTCTCTTTTCATTCTTGCGTTACCATAGCCGTGATTGTAGTTCTAGTGATGGTTTTACCCTCATCATAGTACCACTGATTCGTTTCTTGTCGCTTTCGTTATTCGGCGGCATTCGTCATGGAGTTGTGCCATTGTTCGCTGATATCATCGGCAGGAGGATGGTTTAGTGGGAGAATATAATATAACTTCATGGGGAAGGCTTTGGCTTGGGCCAACGCTTGCGATTGCAGCTTAGAACGTCTAGCTTTCTTTTATTATTGTTTCTTACTGGATTTGGTGTACTTATACCATTAAAATCCCTAATTGTTTCCATCTTAAGTCAATTAGAGCCTTTCTAATTCCATGAAACGATAATAAACGATTTATATCAGTCATGGTCCATATATATTATGCTTCAAACTGGTACCGACAGGTTGAGCTTGATGGTCTCCATCTTATTTAGCCTAAAGGGGCGTTGGCTGTCCCTGTGCTGTAGCGTACCATGGTTCATGTCTTCCCGGTGATAATCATGCAAAACTGAAGACATTTTGGGGCCAGCCCTTCCTTCACTCCACCGGGACCAAGTGACGTATTCTCTCTTCTCTTTATCTTTCTTATATAAACCGAATACTTTGCATTGAATTTTTCTGGATGTCAGCTCTGTATTTCACCAAAATATTTTCGATAAACGGCAGATAACTTTTTTTGTGCATTTTTTTATCACCTCTACACGCTGACAAGTCTGTCTTTTTTTAAATGTTTACACACAAGTACATCGTGAGTTGTATCAAGTAAAGTTTATTTGCTGCGAAACAAAGTTTATTTGGCTGCATCTACAACTCATTTACTATTATTATTAAGTATTTGAGTAGAAGCATTACATGTTTTGGAAATATTTTCGATAAATGGCATACAAATACTTCAGTTAATATGTGAAATTTTTTATCACAAAATTCCCAATTAATTTTTGTACTGAATCTGAAATACATTTTTTTTGTATGAACCGATCAGAACTTTACTTTATGAAGTACATCCCCATGAACTTACACAACATATTTTTTACCGAACTCACAAATTTTTGCAAGATCAGGTTACAGACGTTTAATCGATATAATTTGGTACAGATCCATGCTCATATCCTGGAAGGAATGTTTCTATCTCGTAAATGCCGGCGACCTCACGAGTACTAGACTTATCGGGGTATTAAAAAAACGGTGCTATTTACAGTTCCTTAATCTGTAGCAGTTCTTCATTTTTATTCTGCTATTTTGTAGACTTTTCATAATATTCCCAAAAATAACTAAAGACATTTTTTTACTGGAGTCGACAGATTTTTTACCCAACATTTTTGGATTTGTTAACACTGTGTTACGAACGATTTCTTATAGTACATGATATGTGTGACATTCTGTGTTTATACAAACCATATAATTAGTTATATAGACATACAAACATATTCCTCTGTTCAGATATTGTATATACAAGCACATATATACTAATACTTTATGTATGTCTCTAATTTATGCTTGTTATTATTTCACATTGTAAGACCAAACAAAAAAAAGAAAAAACAAAATAATGTCAAAGTTGCTGTTGATTTTCAATAACATCTTTAATGATTTGTATTCAGTAAAAATGCATTGCAAGGCAGCTTTTCATTAAAGAGATTAGAATCTTTAATAACAAGTAATTTAGCATTAACCTATAAAAATAATGTTTCGTTTGCTATTCTGACATCGTTTATTATTGCCGTAAAGATAAGACCTGATTAGTTTACAATTATTTAGTGTCAGGTCACACAATTAACTTGTGGTGATTGTGACCTTACATCGATCGGGGTGGGATATGGATATTTGTGTATGCGACATTTTTGTTATTGGCTAAGTACATGTGACAGCTACAGTAAGATATTGCTGGGGTTGATGCTCGACTGGAGACAGAGGTGGACCAAAAGAGAGACAGTGGTGAATGTGTTACTCTGGTAATGGATGTTAACATGTGACACTTCTCTATGAGACAAGTTGGTTGGATTTAAAACTGTTGATACAAAGGTTGGATCCGCTTCCGTTTCTTGGCCGTAAGCCTCCTTCGCCAATGGATGTGAATTCAGCCTTTGCAAAAGGGGTCGTAGAATAATTCAAGGGGGCGTGAAGACATTTAAATTATTTATAATCAACATGTAAGAATATGTTTTAGTTTTAATACTTTTATGATTATGTACTGCTTTGTCGAGGCTCTATGAAAAATACCCCCACTGAAAAATGCCCCCAAAAATAAAGAATGCACAAAATGAAGAATTCCCCAAAATAAATGAAAAATCCCTTCCAAAAGCCTAATATGAAAATTTCCCCAAAAATTCTCCAAAAAATCCACCAAACAATTTTTGAAAAATTACCCAACGCAACATTCCCCAAATATTGTGAAAAATACCCCAAAAATAATACAATAAATTTTTTAACAAAAAAAAAAAAAAATCAAAAGTACGAAGAATGGCCCCAAATTTGCGATGAGTTCATTATGCAATATTACCCCAACCTAAAATGTAAAAAAAAAACAAAATAAAAATGAAAAACACCCCGAAACTAAAGTGAAAAACATTACCTAAAAATTATGAAAAAATGCATATCCTTTTTTGGGAAATTTTTCAAAATGAAAAATTGTACAATTGAGATTTTTTTTTTGGGGTATTTTTCGTAGAGCCGTCGTCGATCATCTGTTGTTTGTTTTAATAATTTTTAGCTTAAGTTTCTGTGCAGTGGGTCCTATGCTGCTGTTTTAATACATCAAAAAACAAAATGTGGATTTTCATTTGTAATCATGATGGAAGAACATTTGTAATCATGGATGAAGCTTATAGTACACATAACAAACAACCACATGATGATAAATTTGATCAAATTTTAATTCGCATTTACACGAATTCAGTACACTTGGTTTGGAGTGTGCGAACCCTTTCACAATGTGCAACAACTTATTTTGTATTAAAGTTCGTTCTTTTTTTATGTCGAAAACTTAATAAAAATGTAAATTCTGGCATGTGCTTTCGAATGTCTGTGTGTGTAGTAGGGTGGAGTGAAATTCAAAAAAAAAAAGTTAACCTCGGAAAGAGATGTAGTCTGGGGTCCTAATGAGGGGAAAAATAAAGAAAAAAATTTTAAAAAAATTTTAGGGGTCGCGCCGCTCCCTCGAAATTTGGAAATTATCGCTATTTTGGCGTTGATTTTAGAAAAATCCTAAAATGTTTTATGTCAATAAATGTTTGCAATAGCGTAAACAATGAAATAAGGGCATGAAAAAATTTAAAAAAATTTTTCTCATTGTTCAAAAATTTCAAAAAGTAAAATAAGTCAAATCGTCCCTTCTTCAGAAAATTGCCTGAACAATGAAATCGCCACCAAAGCTACAAATATTAGTCGATTATCCTCATATTTGCCTCAAATACTTTTGTTTGGGCACTGAACAAGCTCAAACTTTTAAATTTCGAATAAGTTAAGTCGTTAATTTTTAGGATTTTTCTAAAATCAACGCCAAAATAGCGATAATTTCCAAATATCGAGGGAGTGGCGCGACCCCTAAAAATTTTTTAAAATTTTTTTCTTTATTTTTCCCCTCATTAGGACCCCAGACTACATCTCTTTCCGAGGTTAACTTTTTCAAATTAAAAAAAAAGCATGTTTTCACTCCACCCTAGTGTGTAGCACAGGAACATATGCATGCATCTCTTTTTTGAGCGTAGCTTTAGCTCATTAAAAAAGCATAAAAATGCTGCCACGCCAGAAGGAAAACGAGAGAACCATGAACCCTGAACTGCTTTGAGGCAACAACAGAGGCATTATGAAGCAACCTCATCGTTCGTTCGTCTTTTTCTCTCTCTGTCTCTCGCATTTTTTGATTCTACTTCAACAGTAATAAAATGTCAATTAGCAGCACATGTTGTTACGTTGCCGTTGCTATTGTTGTTGATGTTGCAACATGCACAAAGTGCACAAAGCTACAGAACAACCAAATTTCGACAACATTGAAAGTTTCCTGCTTTTATGTGCGTTACGAGTATTATCAAAATCGTATATCAAAACGGGCAAAAACAGTATGCGGAATAGAACAAACAAAAAAAAAACCAGGGTCATATGTTAAAACTCTCACTTTGCTTGGAAAACAAAGCATCATATAAAGACTGAAAACAAGCCCGTATTGTGAGACCTTTTAGTGGAAGATTGTCTGTAATTTGCTGTAAGTGTTTCTTAAAAATATGTGGAACACAAATCACATAAGCATCGTATATAAATGGTACATAACCTAGGGTGGTTAGATACCCTTCGAATCGAAAATTATATTGTACCCTTTAGACGAAGGATAGTGTAGCAGGGACTGTCAAAATATAGATGTGGCATTCAAAAGTCTGATCAAAAAAGGCCGTCAAATTATATTAACGTTTGGCTCTGTCCCACAGCTGGCCCAGAATCACTGTGATTCGTCGCGGAAAACTTTCCCCGCCCGTTACCACTGCAGAAGGATTGTTCCAGAGTGCGGCATTCATAGGGTGAGTGTGTCCTACAGCCGCCACGGAATCCATATTAATGTCTTTCAGTCCTGCCTAATACGCCCGTTGTTCTAGGGGCTCTCTTTTTTACGTCTGCTTCTCCCTCTCTCTCTAGATCTTGAAGATCTCTATTCGTATTCCTTAGAGGGCAAAGCAGCTCCGTAAACAGCATAGAAATGTACAAGATCGTTCAGTTAACCGTTCAGGTTTCTAAGTAAGTATTTTATTCCCAGGAATTTACAAATTTCCCAGGAAATACGACAGGTTAAATCCCTAGTTTGGACTAGTCCCATTTGAGATGATGATTTTTGTCGGCACCCTAATGTACAAACTAGCATGCCCGAGTACGTGATGACATCGATGCGAAATGAAAAGTTTATCTTATGTAATGCTAATGCCAGTACTCGTATAGCACATAATTGCAGCACTAACTAACTGTGTAGTTACTAAGTAGCTGTGACTGTTCAAACTCTTAAGTTTAAATTTATAATGTTAATCTTTGGATTTGTGTGGGTCGCTATGAAAGTTTGAGAGACTTACGATTGCGTAGTTCATAAAACGAAGAAGAGAGAAATCTTGAGATATATAAATACTAGTAAGTTGTAATGCGCCTATGGCGCCCGTTGAAATATGGAAAAAAAATTTTGTTGAAAAAAAAAATTTTTTGTTGAAAAAAAAAAATGTTGTAAAAAAAAATTTTGTTGAAAAAAAAATTTTTTCTTGAAAAAAAAAAATTTGGTGAAAAAAAAAATTTCGAAAAAAAAAATATTTGTAAAAAAAAATTTTGGAAAAAAAAATTTTGGTAAAAAAAAAAATATTTTTTTTATTATTATTATTTATAGAAAATTATAGAATGCCTATTTATCCTACGTACTGCGTGACAGAGTCAGTGAATCAGTGGGTAAATATATATTAAGATAATCTTTAGATATAAAAAAAATCTAAGAATAAAACTAAACAGAAATTAAAATGTCCATCATTTTCATGTATTTACTTTAACATTTATGGTGGCTATTGATTATAATTATGACTGTCGGCCTATGTAATTTAATACTAATTGAATATTTTTTGGTCAATGTTGGATGCTACGAATGTGGTTCCAACAGGGCAACCAAATGACTTCCATAGCCAATGCCAGGAATGACGACTATTTTCAAGGAAGATCCCGGAGCAGACCCTCGGCCTGTCTGCATTTTTTGTCATATTCTTCAACCCCTTCAATTGTTTTAGAGTCCCTAGCGCCTCCTTCTTTTCAGAGGCCTTAGCGCCTCCCAGGGACTTTTCCCACTTTCTAATATCGATTTTCCTAACTTCGGGGTCATTTCACAGGAGAGTACGATATTTTTTTACTGTTTACTCACCATTAACTGGTTTTTTTTTCTAGAATTTTAGCATCTATCGCACCCCATTTCCAAAAGTATCTACATAATCTAACATAAGAACTCGTGCCTATTAAAAGGTTTATGCCCCCAAACTTCTAAAACCTTCCTCGTATGTAGTTTGAACAACATCTGAACTGAAATCTATGACTAGTCATCTCCTTCTCCTTGTTCCTCTGATGACAATTTAACGAGTTGAACTCTGCCCATGATGCGTGCATCAAAATGTGGACATTATATTCAGATGTTCACCATATCAACAGCTCATTAGTATGAAAATGAAATTACGAGGCAATGATTGCCATCCACGTGCGTGTTGGTATGCTGAAATTGAAAGTTTAAATTTACAACAGACATCAATGCAATTAAAGTAAAATTTGCATTGTTGTTTTTTTTTTGGTAATGATAGTTTTAAAATGTCTTGCTAATATCCGTTAATGCGGTAAAAGAAGTATGGGGTTGCATTTAAAAAAAAAGAAACCAAACACCGGATTTTATAAAAGTTGGTTAGCTCGAATTTAGTGATAAACAGGCTTTGTGAAAATTAGGGTAAAACTTAATTGTTGTAAAGAGAAGAAGCGATCCATAAGTGGGAGTGACTTAGGAAACTCTAATTACCTCGTTGAATATCTAAAACTTTTGAGTACTTTCCCCATGTGGTAAGTTATTTTTCGATAACCATGTTGGCCACCGAGATCTTGTGATTTAACACCTTGCGACTTCTTCCTTTTGGAGCCACATGAAAGATAAGGTCTACGCTAACAGCCTATCATCGATTCAAGACCTCAAAGATAGAATTCGTAAGGCTATCGAGGCAGCCACTTTGCGATTTGCTTATGGAAAATTTCATGAAAAGTATATGGCCCTGTAAACGTTGTCGTGGTGGTCATTTGGCTGATTTTGTTTTTCATTGTTAACGGCAAACCTTCAAAAAATGGCATTTTTCTTTAAATACCAATATAAATATTTTTTATTTTTATTTAAAAATAATTCACATCTTTTAAAGGGCAACAATGTTTTTTTTCTAATTTTGAATTTAATTCAAACCAGGACTGTGGAGACGTAGTCAAAGGCTGACAATTTTGCCCGGAGTCGAAGACTGGAGTGGAAAAATGCGTGACTGCGACTCCGAGTTTTATTCACTTACATTTTCTATAAAATAAATAAAATTTATTGAAAACAAGTTAATCTGTTAATAATTTTTAAAGTTTTAAATATTTTAAATTTATGCTAATTTTTTGAGCTACTTCTAAATAAATGCGAAATTAAAATTAAATAATGGTGTCATTATTTATTTTAAAGTTAAAATATAATATAAAAAGAATTATTATTATTTTAAAGTTAAAATATAATATAAAAAAAATTATTATTATTTTAAAGTTAAAATATAATATAAAAAAAATTATTAATGACTCATACGTTCTGTTCGATTTACCCTTTCCCAACGTACCAGTCATAAGTCATACACTCATAAGTCATACACCAACGTATGTTGGTTTTTGTAGAAAGTAAAGCTTATTTTTGCCTTCACAAAGCTCCTTGAAAATTTTTAAACTTTCAATTTATCTTATTATTTCTCAATCCCTTCGAGTCGTGGTCCTCAAGGGTTTAAGATAGAAACGCGCCTCACTGTAATGTAGAGTAAAGCCATAGTGGACGGAGGTCGGAGTCGTCTTCGGAGTCGTAGTCGGGGTAGAGATATTTAAAAATGCTAGAGTCGAGCAATGTTTACTCGACTCCACAGCCCTGATTCAAATACAAATAAATTTCCAATGTTCTACGAATTATGTCTAGAATTAGTCTCGACTAAATATACGAAAGAAATTTTAAGTTCTTTCCGGGGAAGAACAGACAAACACTACTCCCTCTTTCCTCCCTCCAATACCTTAATTTCCTATCGCTAATACAGTGCATTGCATTCATAGGGATCATCTCCTGAGTTTTAGCCAACAAAAAAGTAAAGGACCCATAAACTTTATTTATTTATTTTTTTAATATTTTTCAGTTTTGTCTGCTTTTTCCTTGACAACAAGTGTAAAAATTATGTTTCAACCGCCAATTTCTACATGGGCTCACCTGCAAGATGTTTTTAATATCCATTAGATTTAACAACTTTTATAGCAAATTTGAAATAAAATCAAATGAACTCGAGCTTGAACTTATTAAAAAAAATTCTAAATTCAATATAATTGAGAAAGGTCGATACAAAATATTGAACATTAAATTATCAAATTAAATATTTCATATCGTATATATTTCAGCTGAAAAATGTAAACACTTTGGAGGCTTTTGTATGATTATGAAATAAAGTTTTATTCATAATCCCAAAATCAATATCAAATATTTCCCGAATCCTTATCAACCGGACACAGCTGCAGCATCCACCGACAACTTTGGCCAGGGGTGGTATCGCCTTAAATTATTTCAATAACGATTTGTCACAACAAAGGAAAATCTCTGCTCTGCTCGCCGAGACTAATCTAATTTATAGCAATTACCTTTTTTTTACTGCACAAATATTTTACATTTGTTGTTGGTATTCTATTTTCTTTCTTCTTTTTTTTGTCAAAAATACCTAAAAAAATAAACAAACATAAATTCAATAATAAATTATCCAATTTTAAGCAATACTTAAGAGCAGATGTTGCCCACGGACTATACAAACAAAAAGGACAGAGCCACAAAAAAGCGTAAAAAAAATATCATCAATTTTGCACATCATTCCCAATATCAATACCATAAAAATTGGCATTATAGATTTCGGGTATTAGATAAACAACATGCAGAAGGGAGCCCCATGAATGATGAAACGACACAAAACAAACAGAAAACTGAGCAGAACAGAACATAAAGCAAATCATCAAATAAAATATTGTAAATTTACAAATGGTCATAGGAAATACTTTTCAGCACAATGTGATGACAGAAATCTTTGTTTGGGTTCAAGTGTGAACGAGAGATACAGTTTAACAACAGCTCTGGCTCTGCCACTTGCACTGACTACGGCAACAGCAGTGGCAGCAACAATTTTTGTTTTTCCCTGCTGATTCTTCTCTACGAACATTTCGTCGGTTGGGATTTGGTAGTAAATGATGAAACATATTTTTTGATTGATTTATGTATCTTTAATGCATGTCAAAAATATACTAGAAAAAAAAAACGGCAACATGCTCACATAGATACAGGACATAAAATCAAACGATTTAGACAGACTGCCAGGGGGGGAGGAATGAACAGAAGTGTTCATTTGGTATTCAACCCCATAAACCCAGCGAAAGGTGTGGAAACGAAAATGTGTTTAAGTAATTTTTGGATTTAGGGAGAATTGAAGAATTGTGATCAAAGCTAAAATACGACTTGAAAGGTAAATAGACGGGCGTTATGGATTTTTGAGGGTATTTTGCGGAATTATAATGCAATTTCTATGTCCGCAGCATCTTATACGGGCGTTATCCTCCAAATAGGAACCTTTTTTCACATATTAAAATGTTTTGCTTAATTATTGTCGTATAGAGCAAGGTATGTACTACAATTATATGCCAGACTTTGAGAATCTATAGCCAATAGTTTTCGAAATATACGACTTTAATTGAAAATACAGTGTGTTCTCTCTTTACGGACACCTATTTTAAGCCGACACCTCTCATAAACGGACACTTTTTTCAGTACCAATGCTCTTCAGTCCTCTTGTGTACTTCCCTCATAAGCGGACAGTCCCTTCGTTGTCCGCTTATGACAATGGAAACCGACAACCCAGAAAAAAGTTTTCAACCCAAAAAATACTATTCTCAACACAGAAAAGAATTAAATCATGTACCTGTTTAAAGTTCAATTGATATAGGATATCAGGGTTTTATAGAAGATTTTCTCTATTAAGGACTCACATCTCCATTTTTGGATTTTTAAGATATTTAGCTTTTACGTTTCATATTTGTCGCGGTTTAAAATAAAATGTATTTATTTTTCTTTTATTTAATTACAATACAAAGTAAATTTATATTCTAATTTTGGGTCCAAGAGTAAACCGGTTGACACAGTCCATATAGATTCTTGGAGCGACAGACCAAAGTCTCTGGTGGGAATCGAACTGATAGGCAAGCACGCTTACCGGGGCGCCTTTTAAATAAAATATTTCTTAAAAATTTTAAAAAAATATTATTGAAAGTTATTTTTACTGGTTCTTATCAGTTTAACACAAAAATCAGTTTATATTTCTTTACCAATAGAATACACAACATTCCCAGTAACTAGCTACGCTGGGTTATGTCATCCATCTTGTTATTCCCTGCGATGCTGCACATGGCGATTATGATGAGACCGATGACTATGATGAACACATGCCGGTTGTTGGCTGGTTTGGTTGTTTTGAATGAAATGTTGTTACATTTTGGCCACATACTGTTAAACGGAAGTGGAACAAACTGAACGAAAAAAAAAAAAACAGAAAACAAAAAACCTTATTGCTGCCCTGGCTAGCATTGTTGATACTGTTTGTAGAATTTTTCGGCTACAACTGTGACCCTCCGTGAACAAACAGCTTAACGGGTGGTAAAATACTCACGCGTTTGATTTGCCAGACACACTAAACTGTGTAACAATGTGATTCCCTGTTGCCAATGTGAATATGGAATGGACGATGATGATGACGCTGCTGCTGTTGCAACATCTTCCCGTTATTCCGCATACATGACATCCATCCATTCAGTCAGACATATACACACTTACGACGAGAACATTCCTGCGATGGGTCCTTCATTCATTACCATCGGTGGCAGTGGTGTTGGTGGTGTATGTGGAGAAGGAATACTGACATTCGGTTATGGTAACTGACAGCGTATGACAACAATCGTATGTTTAAAAATAATAATGTACCCGGTCCGCTACATGTAGCTGCTGCTGTTGTTGTTGTTGGCTAAAAATGATAAATGATCCTTAAAGTAGTGATGGTAGTTGCACCATGACATGATGGTGGTGGTGGTGGCGGCGTTGGAGCTGATAATGATGGCGTCGGGGGGTGTCGACGGTAGCGGAGGTGGTGCAAACCTTTGTCTCTATGCCGCACCGTAGTGGGGTAATATGCGTTTATGTTGCAAAACAAAGACTGCCAGGATTTGTTGGGAATGGATGGTTGAGTGTGTTGCGAGAAAGGGAATGGGCGAGAGGACATAAAGCTTTTGCTTGCCACTTAACTAAATCCTTGATGAATGATGTCTCACAAGTGATAAAGCATAAAAACTAATATTAAATGTTATTAATGTTTGTGCTCGCACATACACACGGCCACACTCGCATCCGTATATACATGTGAAGATTTCATACAGACATAAATTCATATATGAAGTCTTAACTTTGCGAAGACATATGATACTTGTGGAGAAGTACTCACATGAATTTATTTCCACGGCAATAAAGCTGGCAAAATCCTAGAAAATTTTGTTTTTAATATTTTCCTAAACACTCGATAAGTGATATTGAATTGCAAGGCAACTTCGAATTAACAGATTGCTTAATCAAGGAAGATGCTTGAGATTATGTTCTGAATGTATTTCTGCAGGTTGGCCGAATTCGAAAATAATGACATTCACAGAAGACCTGAAATGAGTTTAAATCGGTCTCCGTAAGGCAGAATATAATAATGATTTCCACACAAGTCCTGAACGATTTTTGCAGCTGGATAGAATACAAATTTGGGCCTAGAGACTAAGCTCTCAACACAATTTACATTGGGGTATCTCATAAAACCGCATTCAGCTGAATTTCTTGCTCAAACAGTTTTTGAATCGGGAGAAGAACTACATAATCCCGCTCATTTTCGTAACTAGACAATTTGCCCGGGGGCTATATCGCCTGTTGTTGGTGCATTGTACTTCTTTCGCAATCCACAGAGATGATTTCTGGGGGGGAGGGCTAAAATTGTTCCTGGGGGTGCTCAGCACCCTATTCCCACGCCAATGGCCCCGATATAGAAATATGTCCAAAAAAGAAAAATAAGGAGACCCATCATGATACATTGTACACTGGTGTAGTAAGCCCGAAATCCATATGGAATTATCTGACCTATCCATAAGTCCCTACACTGCCAGACACTAGACAGGAACTCGTATCTTAAGTTATGCACGAAGAACAGTCTGTATAAAGTGACTCACAAAGAGATGTCCCCGCAGAGATATCCTGAGCGCTTAAAAGAAACTTTGCCTATAACAAAATCGGTCTGATAGTATGGATTTCTAAAGAAATAAAAACCCAGTGGTGATCCCCGCATTTACATCAGGGCAGGACCAGGGTAGAGAAGGTGTTTCTCCTTCTGCTCATGATCTCTTCATACACTCCGCTTCAGCCTCATTACATGTATTCCAATCAGATAGGTTCCTGCCATGATGGCCACATCCAATGAGTCATCGAGTCGCAAAAGATCGATTGATGGACTTTGTGGCATGGCGCCACAAAAGTGTGATATTTTGATGTGTGTGGTTGTCTTTCTATACGTCTACTACTTTAGTTCGTTTAGCAAAATCAACAGTCTTATCAATGTCTATAAACGTCAGGTGAGCTCTATTATACAGACGGTTCTATGATCACTCTTAGACTGTTAATATGATCGACACAGGATTTGTGACCGCAGCCTTGTTCCGTTCTAAGCCCTTGTCAGTGCACACTCCGAAGCGTAATGCCTCTCCAATTTGGACGGGCTGTTAGATCGCCCTTTTTTTTGGTAAATTTACGATAACACCTTCTGAATTTTCTTCTAGGAGGAGTTCCATTGGCTCATAATTGGACTGAGGGAATGGGCACTCGTTGTGGGGAAATATATTTTATACTAGTCGAATTTTTTTTTTTTTTTGATTTTATTGCTTCGTAAGTTTCAGTAATATTGGGGCAATCGATTGAGATGATTTACAGCTGATTTACAAAAAAAAATTGTTTGTAGGCAAGGAGTGAGGGATTTTTTTGAGGTATTAACATTGTGCCTTTCTGTCGAGATTCTAAGTGGGAGTTTTCACTGTCAATAAAACATATTATTTAAACACACGGAGAAAAAAGTATGTTAAAAACATGATTTTATGCAATCATATATATTTTTGGAAACTGGCCCAATTATATATATATTTCTATGTAAACAAATTACATTTGAGAACAATCATACTATGCTTGAGATAGAATTCTAGCATATTGAAACCATATGATTGTGACAAAATAATATTTTTTTTAGAGTTTTAGAAAGTATTATTCTCAGAGCGCGTAATTATTATGAATTATGACTCTCATTGTTTTGTGCACAGAAGGGTAATGTATGTTAGCCGTGTGTGTGAGGGAGAAGGTGACCGCCATCACTGAGCTATATCGAGGTATATTGATGTGATCTTGTAGGTGTGTCATGCAGAATAATGTGTGTGAGGAGGAAGGAGACCGCCATCACTGACTAGTTATATTGTTGTGATCTTGTAGGTGTGTCATGCTGAATCAGGTATTTTTCTCGTTAGTTGACCAAAAGATCGCGATTCAATATGATTCGATTTTTGGGACCTGCTCCAAACATATATATGTTGCCTGCAAACCATGTTTCGAACAATATGCTACAGAGGCAATTTTTTCTCCGAGCAGAAAATGCTTAATTTTGTTGCTTACATCATTCTTTCTAGTATTAATGGAAGCGAGGTAGACAAATGTATCCATTAACTCATTGCTGCAACTGCCAGCGTCTACTATGAACCATTTATATCGTCGCGATTTTTGCCTAGAAGTTTCAAGAATATGTTATATCTTGTCCGCGTTCACCATTAGACCCATTTTCGTCATTCTTGAAAAACAAACTATCTCTATCTAGCTCTATGTTTGCGACAATGTCAATATCCTGTCAATATCGTCCTGATGTGTGAGGAGGACGAGGCCTTTGGTTTCCACTGTCTCCTTTTCCTGTAATATGTCTGCTTCAATATGTTCTTGTTAAAAATAATGAAGAATTTCAGACCTCGGTATTCTGTGCATACTATAATTTGTAAAATCTCCTTTCAATGCCGACTAATTTAACCCTTTGTTCCAGTCTGCTCACAATATTTCGTTTAAGTATTTTCGAATTTATCTCATTATTCCCAACCACTTGTATTACTGGCTCAAGCATTTCGCAGACACCAGCAATACTGCACATCCCATTGACGGACAATATTACAAGTTAACTTGAAAGGGAATATCTCTCCACGCACTACAGACATATATATGTATCTAACAAACTACCTATTAGCCAAATTAACCCCATCGCCATACTCCGATGACGGCAATGATGATCACTTTATTCAAATAGCTCTGGCAGTCATGTCAACCACTTAACTTTGGCAATGTATACCAGCACAATACAAGGACTTAAGCAATTCCCGGGCATACACTTGGCTCAGGCGAAACACTCGTTAAGGTATAGAATTACCAAAATATACGAGAGAGAGAAATAAACAAGAACAAAACGATTCACCGAATTACAAGCAATTATCCCTTTAACACGGTTCGAATGAATAAAGTGATACACGACACACAGGCACATGCACGTATATTTACATTGTACTCCACACAAAAAAAAACTTCATCATCGCCAAAGTATCACCTGAAATCATAAAGTAGAATTTGAATGAGCAAAACAAAAAACAACACCAGCAATATTTTAGACAAGTTCATCAGAATCAACCCTTGCTCCAAAAAAAAAAAAACAGTCTGAATGTAAATTCAAATATCGTTGACCTCCTCCGACTAAAAATGACATGGAGTCACTTCATAAAATATAACACCAGACAACATTTAGACAGACGAAATTTAATCATATTATCATTTAAATGCTCAGAAACACCAGCAACAACAACAGCACCCTCTGTCTGTTGTCATCGTAGCCAGCGTCATTGGCAGCAGGAAAGGGATGAGCATCAGTAGTATCATCGTCGCAGTCATCGTCCGTTCAAAGTTAACGCCAGATTCATCCATTCGCCAGATGCGAAGCTCGAAAAACAACAAAACGGCTCACAGTGGTTCCAAACAAAAATAAAATTTAGCAAATTCTTAGCAAATGGACATAAGATAAAACCCTCCCGGGCAATATTAGGCCAGAGGCTGAAAAGGTTCCCTTAAAGTTAAACATCATGAACTTCAGAAAATGAAATATGTTTAATGTTTATGTTTATGTTTAAAATGCACATAAAGAATTTGCCAACAAGAGGTGATATTTTGAACCCGCCGGTATTTCGGTAGCTGTCACTTTTGAAGCTTTTATTCTTTGACATTTGACAAGTAGAAACTACGTCATTACTAAAAATGGAACGATACACGCTTCAACAAAGCATTGAAATTATTAAAATTCACTACAACAAAAAAGGTGAAAATCTTGCAGTCACAGTTCGCAAAACTAAAGCATTTTTGGGTCGTCGTGAAGCACCTTGTAGGACCGCAATACAGAAATTGGTGGAAAAATTCGAGCCGTTGGGACAAGTTAGTGATGTGAATAATAAAACCCGTGCACATCGCTCAAGAACAACAGAGAATAGTCCTGCTGTAGCCCAGGTTTGTTTATTCCTCGCCGTTCTTTGGGATTGGGCATTCCACAAACGTCATTACACCGTATTTTGCAAACAGACTTGGGCCTTAAGGCTTATAAAGTTCAATTAACACTAGAATTCAACAATGTCGTGTCTTTGCTGATTGGGTCGTTGAAATGCATGAAAATGATCCGGAATTCCATCGAAAAATTATCTTGACTGATGAGGTTCATTTCCACCTAGGCAGCTACGTCAACAAGCAAAATTGTCGCATCTGGGTCTCGAAAAACCCAAGAGTTATGATTGAGAAGCCTCTCCGGACCTATGGTTTATGGCCCGGCTGGGTCACTGGACCTTCCTTTTTCGAAGATGAGGTCGGATCAACAGTATCACTTCCAATCTGGTGAAGCTCCGCCAGAACCCATATAGTTTTTTGGTGTATTCTATGGATGCCAATATTTTACTCATCGCTGTGGTGAGCATTCTTACTCTGAACAGGACTTACTCTTTACATCCAGTACAGATCTTGTGGACTTAACATTACTGAAGATAACATTCAATGTCCCAATTCACAGATGGGTGCTGGGCGTGGACTCGACGTCAAAATCATTTTCATATGATTTTTAAACGAAAGTTCAATAGAGAAACTACTCATTCATTTCGTTCAGTTCCGTCTAACGTTGCAAATATCACTAATCCTTATTCATTGCAATATTGTGTGGCCCTGGTTTTTAATATAGAACTTTGTCATGATTAATTTGCTGAATTTTTTCCATACCCCAAACTAAATGAATTATTGAGGAAGCTACGAGAATTGCAACCATAACCCATTATAAAAAAAAAGTTTTAAAAAAATAAACTTTTTATAGAAATATGTACAGCAAAAAAAAATCATTTTATTTAAAACTTTATCGACAGTATTTTATGGAGATTTGTTATAAAACTAAAAACATTTATCCAAAATAAAAAAATAACAGGAATTATACCCGTTGTTAAAAAATTGTTTTTCTATTTTAATTACATACTATTTCTAAAAAATCGTATCCAAAGTTAACACCACATCACTAATCACAATCTGAGTCTCTAGAGTGAACCAAGAGTTTTGAGACATACAGTGTTGGTCACGTAATTAGCACACCCCCCAATATGATTTCTTTTACCTATAAAAAAGTATGAGTTAATTTTTATTTAATTAAGTAATTACTTTAAATTGAACATATTCGTATACTTAAAGATATTTATCCAACAAAAGAGTTATTAAAAACAAAGCCCTTATTTCATTGGACAACAAATTAGCACACCATTACAAAAGTAACCAAGATATAATTATTTCTTATTTTTTGTTTAATATTTGGTTGGATATCCCGATTGCTTGATCACCTGTTCCAATCTCCTTGGTACACTTGGTATACGTATAAATGGTTTGTCTAATTACAAATTATAAATATTTTCCAATGAAGGTTTTGGAAAAAAATGCTCATATTGAATATGTTGAGCTGGCGCCAGGTGGACCTATCGAACTGTAAAGCATTTCAGTACATCCCTTAACATTCCTGGAGAGTACAGACGGCGAACTGCTCTCAAATCAGTAAGCTATGCAGGATATAATCTGACCGTGGTCGTTCTGTTTAATTACGACTTCGAACGGCTATGGCTTTACCTAAAGAAGTTTTTACGTTTCTGAGCTTGCCAGGATACCAACGGAGGTTTGTTGAGTGATCAGAGCACGGCCGTCCACTTATCTCTACGAGCATTTACCTTCTTCTTTTTTTGAATTTCAATGTCTATAAAGAACTAGTAAGTTGTAATGCGCCTATGGCGCCCGTTGAAATATGGAAAAATTTTGTTGAAAAAAAAAAATGTTGAAAAAAAAATTTTTTCTTGAAAAAATATTTCTGTTGAAAAAAAAATTTTTGTTGAAAAAAAATTTTTTTCTTGAATAAAAAAATTTTGTTGAAAAAAAAAATTTTTTTGAAAAAAAAAAAAATGTTGAAAAAAAAAAAAATTTGTTGAAAAAAAAAATTTGTAAAAAAAAAAATTTTTGAAAAAAAAATTTTGTAAAAAAAAACTTTGGGGAAAACACAATTTCTCTACAAAAAAAAAATATTATTTTTTTTATTATTATTATTTATAGAAAATTATAGAATGCCTATTTAAATTCCTACGTACTGCGTGACAGAGTCAGTGAATCAGTGTCGAGGGTAAATATATATTAAGATATTTATGTGGCATTGAAGGAATCGTTTCTATATTCTTATTTGTATATACTTTTGTACCACTGTGCAATAGTCGTTACGATGGAAATGTGAACAGACGGGATATGAAACAACAACTGAACAAATTTGTAGGTGTTTTTTTTTTTTTTTTTTTTTTTTTGGTAAGTGAATCTCTCTCCCTGGTATTGGTGTCAGTAAATCTATGGATGCACAAGTGTGAATGTCTGTGTGTATAGAACGATTTTCCAAAAACATACATACAAAACTGACAAATATTCACACCTTACACATTTGTCTGGATGTGTTGGTGTATCTGCGTTTATGTAGTTTATATTGTAGTCACTTTGGCGAAAAAAGCTTACAAAAAGGTGACAAAGACCAGAGTATCACACTCACAACACAGTCAACAAACAGCATCAGAAAAATTCCTTTTAATGGTTATATCCCGACACTCCGGTGTACACCGAGATGATGATGACGGTGATGGTGATGACTGCGATTAAGTTAAAATCCATTCAAAAAGCTATCATTCTGTATGTGTGTGTATGTATTTGAGTCCTTCTCCCTCAATGTCTGCGTCTGTGTCTGGGTATTGATGTACTTGTATGGGTGTATTCTAGCGTTTGTCAGAACTGAAAAGGTAATAAAATGCCATTTTATCCAGCTGTCTATCTCTAGTCACCATTGTTAACAACGCTTCTGACCCCCACCCTCTCTTCCGTTGAGTCTGATAGTTGTTAAAGTGTAGTTTCGTTGGTTGTTGGTAACACGAAGCGAAGCGAAGGGATATTTCCTATTATAGAAATTACTGTTTTATTGATAGTGGAAACAAGTAACATTTGGAGTCAAAGACCAGTGAAAGATTTGACGTACCCTGGTCGGCGGTATCATCAACTGGGGAAAGCACTCACTCAGCGAAGCTCTGACTCAGTTACCAAACAGGCCAAGACAAAAAATATGTTGTAGAGCCAACTTCGGTATATACGTCATCTACATCGATTACTAAAAAGCGATTTAAAAAACATTTTGTGTTTTTATTTAAATTAACATAAAAATAATTCCATTGTAAATGCGTTCCTTAAATGTTTCTGAAAAAGATCTGTTTGGGTGACTGAATTTATAGAATTATTTAACCCAAGACACGAAGGGGCTGAAAATGTTCTTCACGAAATCTGACTTGTTATGGTATTTTAAAAAAAAAAAGAAATTTCAAGGTCCAGCAAGGATATTATTTATGACTGATATGTTGGGCCAGGATAAATGGAAAAGAACGAAGGAAAAATTATATTATTTTTATTTAATTACAAATAATTTTTTTAATTTTTAATTTTAATTTATATTCTAATTTTGGGTCCAAGGGTAATCCCGCTGACACAGACCATTTGGCCAGATTTTTGCAGCGAGAGACCAAACCCTCTGGTGGGAATGGTACCCAAAACCCACTCGCTGATAGACAATCATGCTACCAAGTCGCCTACCGGGGTGCCTAAAAGAAACATTTATTAAACTATCTTAATATATATTTACCCTCGACACTGATTCACTGACTCTGTCACGCAGTACGTAGGAATTTAAATAGGCATTCTATAAATAATAATAATAAAAAAAAATATTTTTTTTTGTACAGAAATTGTGTTTTCCCCAAATTTTTTTTTTTACCAAAAATTTTTTTTTCCAAAATTTTTTTTTACAATTTTTTTTTTTTACAAAAATTTTTTTTTTTCAACAAAAATTTTTTTTTTCAACAAAATTTTTTTTTTCAACCAAATTTTTTTTTCCACAAAATTTTTTGTTTTCAAGAAAAAATTTTTTTTTCAGCAATTTTTTTTTTTCAAGAAAATTTTTTTTCCCATATTTCAACGGGCGCCATAGGCGCATTACAACTTACTAGTATACAAATATTTGTTAAGAGCTGATAATTGTAAGAATTAACACTTTGTCAGTCGGCAAAGGGTTAAGACATTTCCATTTAAATCCTTTTCTTAACGAGAAAAGCTAACATTATTTTCCACTTATTTATATAAGAGCCCTATTCATTATTGATGTTGATATTTCTCCTTTTACTTGTCAAGGTTTTATTATGACCCCACCACAATGTTCACTGGGTTATTCTCAGAAAATATTCGAAATTTTTAAGGGTTTTACATAAAGCCCGTACGGTTTCGTTTTGTTTTACATCGATACTGATGCTGTTGCCGTTATTATCCTTGCCGTTGTTGTTGTTGTTGTTGCTATTGTTTTCGTCTGACATTACCGGAAACCAAAGCAAATGGATTGCTGCTTTTGTTGTTCTTTACAACGAATAGAATTCCCCTTGTTTTTGTGGGGATGTCTGGCTTTTTTGTTCTAGTTCTCGGCATTGTTGGCCATGATAAAATATTCCCTTTTGTTGGGAGTGTGTTCGATGCGAAAGCTTCTCGATTGCTGCTGACGTTAAAATTCTTTGGAACAAAGTGCCTTTTCATCCCTTCCTTCGATCGCAGTGGAAATATTTATGGTTTAATGTTGGCGTTGTTGTACTATCCTAGTCGCCCTTTTTGTTGTTGTCCTAACATAAAATACAAATATTTTCGCATATCTAACACTATGTCTGTTAAGTAGGAAGCGAAAAAAGGCAACTAAGGCTAAGGCGACCGGAGGACACACTTTTTGGGCAGCGTGCTGGGTTATATGGAATGTGTTAACATCGCACTACACAGCAACATATTAAAACAAACAATTAATATTTTATTTTAGGGTCAATTCCTGTCCTTTTCTAATAGGTCCATCACAATTCCCAAAAAGCTAACGAAGCTTTCATTGAATACGTATTTATTATTTTTGATTTTACAGATTTGAATTTACTAAACGTTTAGATACAATTGGAAAAGAGTTATGCATAGTTACTGACAAGCTCTTATTATTTTTTCCACATCTATTAAATGGAAAATTATTCTGGTTAGTTTTTTGAAGAGTTGTCCACACTGTGCAAAGTCTTTATAGAGAAGTTCAGTGAGCTTCGTAGTCGTAACACATTTCAATTTTTATTTTAACAACAAATCTTACGATGTATAACCTAAACGATTTACAATTTTCTTAAATAATGATATTTTTTAATCCTCTCAAAACCACTATTTCAGATATTGGAGAGGTGGTCCAGATTATAAGTAGTACCTTAGTACTCGTACCTCGTACCTGTTGTGGACCTGATATTGTTGAAGTGCCTTCTATAGAATCTTCTAAAATAATTGATATTTGCTGGAATATCCAAAGCGTGGGCATGGCCTCAATAAATGGAGAGCATATTAACATTTATTTGTACCTTCATTTATTTAAAGAAACTTCTCATGCACTTCCACGTCAGACTGATTTCCATATGATTTCTTCAATTTCGTCCATCCAACTAAAGGCCAACACATAGAAACATCTCATCCAGCTTCGTTCAGTTCCGACTAACGTTGCTAATGTCACCAACAACTGATAATAAGTATTCATTGCAATGTAGTGTGGCCCTGGTTCATAATATAAAACTTTGTCATGATTAATTTGCTGTTTTTTTTTCTATACTCAAAACTAAATGAAATATTGAGGAAGTTACGAGAATGGCAAAAAAGCCCCTCCCTATAATTTATGACAAATTTTTCTCTCCAAAGAGAGAAAAAAAAGTTTAAAAAAAACTAAACCTTTCATGTGAAATTTGTAAAAAAAAATAAAGTATCATTTTATTAAACATTTTATCATCAATTTTCACATTTACTTGGACAAAAACAGGCCAGAAGAGAAAAAAGTTCAAACTTTAAATTTACTTTTCCATTCCATTCTCCAAACACTTGGAAACTTTACCCGTTCAATATATACGTATTTTTTTTTTTTGCAATACTATCACACTCTTTTTCATAAATTTGAATATTTGTTTCTTCTTTGGGAAAAGTTCCGTCATCGTTATTACAGTTCACTGAACAAATTGTTATAATGATTTGTTAAAGGTGTATTTAAATTTTCTTGTTTGAAGGATGATGACTCTCGTCGTCGTCGTCGTCGTCACCCGGCCCTCGAAAAGTGATTAATGTCTTGCCTTCCATGAGTCTTGATGGTGACTTCAATCATTCCGTTCAAAATAAAACCAATTCCAAGTAACGCAACACAAAAACTGCCAAAGACAGAGAGCGACCAAAAAAAGAAAGGAACAAAACTTTAAAATGCTTTGCCTTTACAAGAAGTTTGAAACTGTTTTCAACTCCATAAGTGTTGGTGGTATGGAGGAAGGGGTGGACGGGCGGTAAAATCAATGTCTATTGCCTAAAGTGTTTCGTTTTTTTTTTGTGGGTATTTCCTCTCTCGAGACTTTGAGGTACATAGTTGATATTTAGGTCACAGGATTGAAAGGTATGCTTTAAACACATTTCACAGCATCATTTCTCTTCAACGTAGACGTACCGAACATTCATCATTTTACCCGGGGAAAAAGCTGACAAATGATGAAGAGTTGGGCATATGATACCGTATAATTGCAATGAACTAATTTTTAACTTTTTTTTAGCAAATGACATTTTTCAACTTGTACGATGTAATGGAATGTGTAAGAATGTTAATCGTAAGAGCTGTGGAAGTGTTTTAGAGAAATTTGCAAAGAACTGTTTGCATTGTAGAAAGTTGGATATTGGTTGGGTGGACAGGGTGTGTGCTAGTAAGTACTGGTACTCGATGTCTATAATTAAAGAGTGGAAAAGGAAAACTATGCAATTCAATGTATTTAAGAATTAGCCGTCTTTTCAAATTAGAAGCGCAATTTCCGTAAGATGGCCTACTTCCATAAATTAATAATAACTAATTGATCAACGTGTCCGCCAGTTTGCCAACTGACTTCATGTCTGAAAAGATGTTTTTTTTTAAGAGCAACACTCAGGGAATTACCCCTATAAATGCACTGTGTTATCGGAAGGAAATTAAGGACAATAGAGTGAGTAGTATTTATGGACATTTGTTTTAAATTTAAGAATGTCACAACTGCCAATAAACACTCTTGCTGGAAGAACATTCCACATACGAATGGTTTGGCTGTAGAAGAAATTTTCTCTATGGTGCGTCGTCTGATCAACCGGTCACTGTAGAACGAACGAATGAGAATCCCCGGAAAGCCGCGTACTGCGGCTAAATGTTCTAACAAGACTATGTATATCTGACGAACAGATACCGTTAACATATCTATAGAACAGAGATATAAATCCCACATTCCCGGCAATGCTGAAGGGTGTCAATTGAGTTGGATACCCTACTATCCCCCTACCATCACCACGAATATCCTCTGTACACGGTCCAGAAGCTGTTAACATGTCTTTGGAGCATCTCTCCATATATGAGAGGTATAATCCATTTTAAACAGTATTTTTCATTTACCTACCTATCACTTACGTGCACATTTCATATAACTGCCCAAAGGTCGATTAATTTTGAAATATTCTCTACTTTTCTTTGAAAATCGTAGTGCTAAGTGCGTTTCATTTAAGTGCACATTTCAGATATCTGCACTCTTATTGGAAAGTTATTCATTGCTTTTTCATATCTTATAATACATTTAGATGCCTCTCAAAATGAAATTGTCTTTTATTGTTTTGGCAAATTTTATCTATGGTGTCAGAGAAAATAAAAAAATGGATCTCATTGGTAAATACAAGTATTTATATTTTCTTAATTCGGTAAAATTGGACTTTAAGTTACGTATGATAATCAGTTATGTGCACAATTGGGGCAGCTAAGTGAATATCACATAAGAGCAAATGTTAATGTAATGAAATTCTCTAAACCACAAGAGAATTGGCGCCTCGGGGTCACAAATGAGTCCCGACACACCTAGCGAGGATCTTCCATCTGGTTCTCAAAGGAGCAAAGTAGTTCGACAACAGGCAATGAAATCTCCGGATATCTCTGGATTGTCGACAAATATATTTAATATATTTAATATATTTATTTAACATCACAAATTTCGCTCAAAAAAAAACCAAATTGGTGAGATTTTATAAAGTATATAATTAACTAGTTTGTATACCCTTCCTTAAATTTAATAGATGAACGAACTGTTCATTTTAACGTTGTAATAGATATCATCCTAGATCCTATTCTATGATATAATCCAATTTCTCGTGTTATTTTCATATTCTATTATTCTAAGTCCGATTTTATAATTTCACAATAAATTGGTAAATGCTTACAGAGAACAAAATCCAGATTCATGGCACCATAAGGAATAAGCTGCCTGACCAAATACTTTCGCGTGTAATTGACTTTTCAACTAAACCTAAAACCATAATAAAAAAATTATAAAAAAAATTTAAATAAAAAGAAAACATTTCGTGTTATAATTCCATTTTCATTTCCTTTTACCTCCAACGGCATCTTTTCCAAGAAAAAAATAGTAATAATAAGAAGATGCAGATGAAGAAAAGATCAAAACGTAACTAATTGCAACAAACGCCGAAATATTTCAAACAATCGCCCGTTTGCAACCAAAAACAAATTGTGGCAGAAATAAACCTTTCTTTTCGTCCATCAAACTTTACAACGTTCGCAGCGGCAAACTTTTCTCATAGACTTTTGGCTGATCTACAAGATGTTTTGCTTTGTTTTTTTCTCCTTCTTCTTCTTGTTATTTAAGGGGCACCTTCTTTGTTGCCTTCCTTTTGGTCTTGGAGAAAAAAAAAACTTTAAATCACATCATCGTCGTCGTCATCGTCATCATCATTTGCTGGAGTTGTAGTCTTGTCTTCGTTGGTTGTTGTTGTTGCCGTCATTGTCATCGCATGATCTTTGCATTCCCGCGATCATTTCTTAGAGTTCATGTCGTGACTTTTGTTGCCTGGCGTTGCAGCAACAAGAGGCAACATCACCAGGCAAAAACGACCAACAACTGTTAGTTTGCTGGTCTTACAAGTTGGTTACCATTTTATTAATCTTGCTGTGTGTGTATTGGTTTAGTTACAGTTTATTTTCCTTTATTAAACCATTGCGGGCTGGTGAGTGTAATCTTTCGAAATAGGCCGCTGTGGTCAATTTTGCCCTTCACACCCGGTATTTTTCGATTTAAGTGGTCTCAAATAAGTCCGCACTAAGGGAGGAATGTCTGATGTGCCTAGGTGTAATGTCTGAATGCCCAGTCTGCTTCAGGCAATTTTCGGCACTGCCGCTCATGAATACTCACATTAATTCTAATGATCGTTCATGTAGTGAAATGTTTGTTTTGTCAGTATGGTCGTGCTCTCCCGGTTGCAGCATTTTTTTCTTCCTTAATTTTCAAAATTTTCTTAATAGCATGACAACAAATTTTGAAAGACGGATGCAAATATGTATTGTTTCTATACATTCGACTGAATATATGAAAGTCTTCACAAATTTCATATAGGAAATAAATTCATTTTTGAGTAATACATTTCTATCTGCGAGGTTTTATGGAATCCTCCTCCTCTTCATCCCCACAGCTTCTGTAGCAGTCACAAGTCGCAAACTTCAGTCTAATTGTATGACTTCAAAGTCCACTGCATCGTTAAGTCTTTTATATTACGGCTGGTCTAATGGCGATCGCAGCCTTTTTCCAGCCGACTTTAAAACTGTAGCAGCCGAGCAATGTGTTCATTACAGGGACTCTATCTGCTGTTCAGATAGGCTTTGTCAAATCTCTCAAGGATTCTAAGAGAGAGGCGGATACAGGAGGCGCCTTCTTGCCCGAGACTTCAACTGACAACGAAACAATTGTGGGATTCTGTAAAAACCTGTAAAATAAGTCGCTGTTTATAGCCAGACATAAACTCTAAAAGGACTAAGTCATGACGGGGTTTTAGTCAGCATTCTCACAGGAGTCAACACGGGGCAGTGGACTATAGGAAATATGGCAAGTCGTGTGAATATATCCAGGATGACTACTATAGAGCCTGCAAATGCGTTTCACAGGAAATTTTTCAACTACTTCAGGGATGATTTTGATTTGTTAGCCCCTTCAAGCCAACGTACATTTTATCGATACATTATTATCGTAAGCTCACATAAACATTGAATTTCTGACAAGACATTGCTATAGCATCATAACCACTTCTCTCTGTACTCTCAGTCATATATTTGTACACATCCTAAAACACTCTTAGCCAAGACTCCACGTCCACTAACATATTTCATAGTCCTGCCAAGGGTTAAGCGTTACCCGTTTACTAACTATTTGCCGCAGAGTATTTTAATGTTGCACAATCTTGTTGTTTTAATATTGGACATATTGTCATGCCAACACGATTCATCCGCTAAATTTCGCTTAAGGGGGGATGCAAAAAATTTCCAAGTTTTTCTTCTTCATCTTCTGGATCCGGCTGATGCTGTTATTTTTCCAAACTAATGAGAAAATGTTCAGCATTTTGGTTTTTATTATAAAGAAATTTATGGCATTTATTACCTAAAAGCAAGAAACAAAAGACAACGCAAAAACATCCAGGCACCTTAGAAGATTTCAAAACCAAACGGAGATTTGTTTAAATTGGGGGGTTCTCTGTGGCAAATCGCAAAAAGGGACTGATTTTTAGGCAAAAACAAAAAAAAACAACATACCAAACGATACCAAAGGCAATAACAATATTTGGATAATGATGATGATGATGAGGGGGATATTGAAACCCGATGATGTCGATGATACCTTTGATGGGGATAATGATGATGGTGTGTTTAAACTTAAATGATATTTTTGTAATTTTTTTGTTTATGGATACGAGTATAAACTTAAATTGTTTGTTGTATATTTATGGCAATGGTTGTTTGTTGTTGTTTTTGTTTATGAACAATACCATTATGGCATTACTTAATACGAAATGCAATTTTCGTTTTTCAGTTAATACAATTTCAAGTATTATTGTTTTATGAGTCCCTGGGGACTAAAGTCAATTTGGCCGTTTTCTGGCTGTCGGTCATTCGCCTACAGTCTTACATCACATGGAACGTGGTCACTATTTCGTTTGGAGTGGGATTTCACTTCGTCATCAACTTCGTAAATGGGGAGTTCTTGGAGTGGGCATGAGAAAATACTGTCGGGATAAAGTTGCGCCAGAAATCATGGGCAGAATCGAAAATGATGAAAATGTTTGTTGTTAAATATTGACAAACTATATCAAATGGCTTTAAAAGTAATAACATTGAAACATATAGTGTAGCGTTGTCCTATATGAGGAGACTTAAAATAGCAGAACAATTAATTGTTTACCAAAAATAGTGAGGTGAGTTTTTCTTATACATAGATCTCCTCCTTTGCTCAATAAGAATAATACGAAATAAAATTTTTCTTAGCAAAGATGACCATATATGATAGACTTGCACAAGGGACTAACCATGAAACCTTTCGAAGCGTTATTGAAACTGTAGGCAGCTCACTAAAGAGAGAGAGAGAGAGAGTAACCCGATTTTTTCAACGTCACACAAAGGGGGGAAAACGTTTCAATTGAAATATCACACCGACCTAGCTGAAGTATTTTCGAGCTTAAGTTCAGACAATGGGTCTGCCCAGAGATAAGCTACATTGGTCCAAAGTTGGAAACCGCGGATCTCAAGAAACTATAAACTTCGAATTATTATTTTTTTGTTATTTATTTATTATCTGAGGGTAAAGCGGGTGACACAGACCGTTTGGCTAGATTTTTGCAACGACAGACCTAAGCGACTGGTGGGAATCGAACCCCGCACGCTACCAACTTGCCGACCGGGGCGCCTTCGAATTATTATTATGGCCTAATATTCCATATGATTAAGATGGTAATTAAGTCTTATCAAAAATAGATTTTAGTTTGTGATTGTCTTTCCCAGAGCATTTTAATGTTTTTCGACTTCGGTTCAGTTAATTGAGTATTGCTACACTATTACATGATCGAGTTCAGTCAAGTAAAGATAATTTGTTTGTAAAGAGATTTTTTAAAAACCCCACTAAAGACATGTGAACAATATCTTTAATGAGAAAAAATTGTAAACAATTTAAAAAAAAAACAATTTTTTGCCACTTTTTGCTAACAATTTTTTTTTTGTTTCCCGAACATAAAAAGGGTTTGGATTTTCTGAAACATAACTAAACCTAGACGAATTTAAAAAAAAAAAAAATTTAGATTTACTTTGCCACCTCTCGAAGTTGGCCATTTCTTTCAGCAAATTCACACACAATTTCTCGAATCGCAAAGCAAAACCGCAAAGTGTAACCCGACTTTGTTGTATGTCACTTGTGAGGCCCTCGTTTTAGGTTTACTGGGATTGTTTTAATTAAAATTCTATATTTTGTTTAGCTTATTCGATTTATAATACAAAAGCCCAACATGTATGTAATTATGTCTATTAACAAAGATTTCATTGAATATTGAGTTTTAAGTTCTAAAGAAGTGTATTATATTCGGTAGAGGGTTTATGGTCTATAATCCGAAAATCCATATAAAATTGTAGCTTAGTAATTTTGATTTAGCTTGGTAATTTTTCGCATTTTTTAGCTTAATTCACTGCAAAGTTTTGTTGCTATTGCAAAACTTCATAATTCCATCCTCTGGTAGAAAAATGTCCCATTGCATATTTCGGTTCAGAACTCTTTCATTATGCAAAATTCTAACTCAGGGTGCCGTTGTAACGTCTGTGCAAAGTTCTGTAGAAGCAACACGTGTTTTATAAGGGATCAAGTAGTTTTGGCTTCTATTGCATTTCATTTGAAAATACAAAAATGTGTACAACTCCTAAATATTTGACTGGTGAAGAAATAGAGAGTATGCTAGAAGAAAGTGAAAATGAAGAACTCTCAGGCAGCGATTTTGATCCGAATGAAAGCTCAGGTGTATTTTTTTAAAATGAGAGTACAGCGAAAGTTCTTCCAATGAAGTAACTGGCTTAAAATGAACTTCTCAATGTGTGGAATTCTCATTTTTTGTAAGCAATCTACGGTTAACAGCATATTCCTCCAGTCCACCCAGAAACTCCGATTAACATTCTTCGCAGTTTTTTTTAATTTAACACTGCCGTCTCATCTCTTTCCCAACATCCACAGCGCCCCTGGCGTTTGTTGTTGTTATTTTTTCAAAGGAAATAAATAAAAATTACTTCCTTCCTTTAGGTCTCATAACACACATAAAAAAATAAACGTCCTACATTTCCCCACGGTTCAATTTAAATGAAACGACAAAAAAGACTCAATTTCACTGTTACCAGGCGTCTCATCAAAAGCGACCGACGAGATATAAACAGCAACCGAGCCCAACTAAGAACAATTCACATGAATTTCATAAAAAGCTCACTTACTGTTTTATGTCTAAACCACAACAATAGTGGTAGCAGCGACAATCACTTCAACAACATTATATTCCCCAATAGAAATCGGGAGAAACCTACACAACACACAATACATGTGTATAGAAAATGTAGCAAGTGACATTACCCTCCTAGAAATATATAAGAATAGCTACAACATCATGGTGGAGCAACCATTTAATTGTATTTCATGGGTCGTTGCCCGCTCATAATGCTGAAACATTAACGACATCATTTCCAACAAATAAATATGTATCGCCAGCAGTGCCGTGTCCATAGAAAGACCAACACATGCACAGAGGAATACGTCCTTTCTATACAGGCGTAGATGCGCTGGAAATCATAAAACAGTCACACTTGTGAGCATATATACAAAATACACAGAGTTGTATTGTAAGTGATTCTGATGCGATGCAATAATGCCGCGGGTGTACTAACTCATACACTCAGGATAACAGTATTCAATGTCAGTCGGCTAGGCTTTTAGAAAAGTCAGTCCCAGTTTATTTGTTTATTTGTTTTTTTTATTTATTTATTTATTTATTTATTTATTTATTTATTTATTTATTTATTTATTTATTTATTTATTTATTTATTTATTTATTTATTTATTTATTTATTTATTTATTTATTTATTTATTTATTTATTTATTTATTTATTTATTTATTTATTTATTTATTTATTTATTTATTTATTTATTTATTTGTTCATTTATTTATTTATTCATTTATTTATTTATTTATTTATTTATTTATTTATTTATTTTAAGCGCCCCGGTAGGCGAGTTGGTAGCGTGCTTGCCTATCAGCGTGGGGGTTGTGGGTTCGATTCCCACCAGAGGCTTTGGTCTGTCGCTGCAAAAATCTGAACATATGGTCTTTGTCACCCGGTTTACCCTTGGACCCAAAATTAGAATATAAATTTACTTTGTATTGTAATTAATAATAAATAAATAAAAAAAAAATTATTTATTTATTTATTTATTTATTTATTTATTTATTTATTTATTTATTTATTTATTTATTTATTTATTTATTTATTTATTTATTTATTTATTTATTTATCTATTTATTTATTTATTTATTTATTTATTTATTTATTTATTTATTTATTTATTTATTTATTTATTTATTTATTTATTTATTTATTTATTTATTTATTTATTTATTTATTTATTTATTTATTTATTTATTTATTTATTTATTTATTTATTTATTTATTTATTTATTTATTTATTTATTTATTTATTTATTTATTTATTTATTTATTTATTTATTTATTTATTTATTTATTTATTTATTTATTTATTTATTTATTTATTTATTTATTTATTTATTTATTTATTTATTTATTTATTTATTTATTTATTTTTTTTTTTTTTTTTTTTCTATTCATTTATTTATTTACTAGATATGAACCTACAAATATATTTTTCGTTGAGTGTATTGCCTTCGAATGTTAGAAACATTTTGTTATTCAAACAATTTTCAAATCTTTTGTATATATAAGTGCCATGCCATGTTCTCTGTGTTCATATTTGCATGTATTGCTCACAGTTTGCATGTATATACGTTGCGGTGCGTCTGTGTGAACGAACGTATTTGCATTTGTATGTGTTTTCGGAACAACGAAAAAACATATTCAATGCATCGTTTACATTATGTCATTTGTGTAAATAGTCATATGCAAATAACATACATTTGCTCACTACTCTACTACAAATACACACACAAGCATATACCGTTAAAGCATTTCCTTGTATATGTATATACGATGACAAATACTACGGCATACGCGCAAATACATTTACCCGAACACACTCACGCAGACAAATATTACCATAACAACAATGTGAAATAAACAACAATTGCAATAACATTGTAAAATATCAATTGTACCACCATCGCCGCCATCAGCAGGAGTAGCAACAGTACGGCGGCACAGTGGTTTCGAGATGGTTTTTAGCGGACAAACTCAGTAATGTCACTTTGTAGGTGATCGGTAAACATTCGAAATATTTTTGTCGACTATCGAAATTTGCATTTAAAAGACAGGATCAGTGTCAACCATTAGAGCGACTGTTTAGCGTCATTCCAAGCGGCATGGCCGGTCTACAGCAATATTGTGCCGATGGAACTTTATATAAAAAAAATGCATCCTTCAAAATGTGGTTTCACTGACGCCAAAATTCTGAGTCTGTTAACGACAACTCACATTTCTCTCTTTTACCATTTCATCCAGTTATTTGGGTTGATTTCCTACAAAACTAAAAACTGTTTGTTGAATCAAGAGTGATAGAACTCTCGCGGGTGGAAATCAATTTTGCAACACTGTGAGGCGCCATCTTCACTTCCGTTTCCACCAACAGAGTATAAGTAAATATGCGTATGCCTATGTGTGTGTTTTTGCCGTAGAAGTGCATATACATGTGTGTGAAGGAATACAACTCGCATGCAATAACGACGTACATGTTTGCAAAACATACATTTCCATTGAACTGTGTACGCACATACGCACATGTGAGTATACATATGCATATGTGTGTGTACTTGCATCTGTAGTTGTGTCCATATCGCTATGTCTCTTGGACGCGTTTATTGGAGTATAAATTGAGTTTTAGTTTAATTTTATATGCAACGGTATTCGATAGCTGTGGGGCATACACATATTTTAACTGCTTTTGTTATTTTGTTTTTGTCAAGGCTAAGCTGCAAAATGCCAATAAAATGGATTTCATCCAACCGGTTAAGAGATGTTTAAAAATAGACCTAAATTTGTTTGAATCGGAATTATTTTACTTTATGACACAATGAGAAAAAGAATGAGAAGTGTATTAAAATTGTATAATAAATTTAAAAAATTATGCATAGTATTTTCTCCACTCCAAACACTATATAATTTTTTATTTCCGTTTTTTTCATTTTCCCTGGTATGGTGAGTACGTTATATCTCAGTCATACTGATTTAATAGAGACTTGTATCTCTCCAATTTTTCAGAGTTGCCATCGACAGCGAAATGCCCTGGTACTCAAATATCCAAGAGAGTACTTTTTGATTTCCATCAAAGTTGTTAGACGATAAACGCAATCGTTACCAATAAGAATTTTCTTACCTTTTTCATTTGCGTCTTTTGCCAGGCGTTGTAATTCCGACAAAGACGCTGAAGCCAGGGAGTCAGATGCAAGATAGACTAATGCAAAGTACATGGCCTTGAGGCTTGAGAAAAATGCTTTCGAAACTCACAACACTTTCTTATCATGAAAATGTATCAGATATAACAAATTCTGTAGTTAGTAAAGCCACAACTAGTCAAAGCCACGCCCCTTCTTGTACCTTCCACACAATTGTACAATTCCGTCTACTCCGTAAATCGTGAAATAATATTGCAACGCCACACATAATTTTAACCATATTTGATATATATATAACTATATAAAGTTTTTGAGAAAACCAAAACTTGAAGTCTAGACACGCCCATTTTTTTTTTAATTTTTTTGGACCATTAATTATTTTAATTATTTTTTAGATTAATATTCGTATTTTTAGGGCGACTATTTCATGTATTTAAATTTTTGGTTGATGGGCGCGGCCACTAAATATTATCCGATCAGCCCCAAATTTTAAATTTAATGGTTTTAGACCAAAAGGAAATAAAATCTGCCCGGCACTTCAAAATCAGACACTTTTTTGGAAAAAACCGACCGGTCTACTGCACATATCTTTAAAATTATTTTTTTGGCGGAAAAGCTGTTCAGAATGCAGTAAAAAACAGATAAAACTTCAAATATAAGCGCCCCGGTAGGCGAGTTGGTAGCGTGCTTGCCTATCAGCGTGGGGGTTGTGGGTTCCATTCCCACCAGAGGCTTTGGTCCGTCCCTGCAAAAATCTAAACATATGGTCTGTGTCTACCCGGTTTACCCTTGGACCCAAAAATTAGAATATAAATTTACTTTGTATTGTAATTTATAATAAATAAATAAATAAAAACTTCAAATGTGGTAACACTGATTGGGGCTTTAATGGATAATGAAAACAGGCCCCAATTTTAATTTCTTATTTTAGGCAATTTTGCATTACTTTGTGCTGATATTTCAGTTTATTTCTGTTTGGGGTGATAAAAGGATTTCCAACAAGAAGTGTTAATTTGAATCACCCGGTATTTTGTTAGCTGTCACTATTGAAGCTTTTGTTGATTGACATTTCACATGTTGAAATAACACGCTTCAACAAAAATGGTGGAAATCTTGCAGTCACAGTTCGCAAAACTAAAGCATTTTGTTGTTTTTCATTATTACCGGCATTCCTTCCTTTTTATTATGAAATAAACATTCGATCATTTATCTGAAAAAATTCAATTTTTCTTTGAATACAAAAATAACAGCTCTTGTTGGAGAACTCTTTCTTTGGGGCATACTTCGCCGGCCTTCAGGATTTCGTCAAGCGACACTTTCATTATGCATGGACATATTTTTCATTATAATGATTATAATTATTGAACTTGATTCATGTTAATTTTTTTTTAATTATTGGAATTTATGTTTTTATTTATCAGTAGAAACATCCTGACCAGTTCATGATTTGTAGGTGGTACAAATCATGAACTGGTCACAAGATTGACACATTTAGTAAAACTCCCACCAATTACTCGCAACACTTCCTAATTAATTCATTATTTACAAATTAGCCTTTGCTCATGCATTTTCATTCTCGTAACAACTCGTTGTACTTTCGTAATATTACATGAAATTCCCTTTTTGTGCCAAAGAAAAACATAAATATAGAAATTTTCATTTTCAACATAATTAAAAAAAAGAATATAACAAAAGGCATGAAGCGGTTAACTCAAAATGATTTTCATAATCCATGACTAAAGGTTACCAACAAAAGATACAAGTTTGCGATCGCATAAAGAAAATGTTCAGCGCGATGAAAAAATTAAGCAATGTGTAAACTAAATGAGCTATTACGCTTAGTCTTCTTCTTGTTGCGTTTTGTTCAGATATTTGTTAAACCCAAAAAGTCGTTTAGAATAAAAACCATGCGGCTCCTACTACTGCTGCTACAATTAGATACAACAGCTCATATAGGAAAATAAAATACGATGGTGTACACTCGTAGAAAAACACTGGAGAATATTTGCTAACAATTCGAGACTAATAAGAGGGGATAATCTTATGCATTTTCATATTTGTTTGGAAGTGAAGAACTTTTCCAACTTGGTTTTGGTTTTGGCAAGTCTGATCCTTTTCTCAACAGAAGATCTCCTATTTACCCATATCCAGGTCATTTTAGACCCTTAAGTAATGATGAAGCATTATTTTTTTTTTTTAATAAAGACAAATTTTTACTAAAATTTTTATTTGTTCATCAATATCAATTAAGTCGCCTACACCGTAATTCAGTTAGCTATAATACACTTGTGTCAGCATTTTTTCTCTAAATCCCGGTTTGTGGTGTGGTATTGAGCTCTGCTAGCATTGCGGTCTCTTCCTCCTAAATCTTGACCAAAGTCCCGTGTTTTATATCCTTTCAACTGCTTCTAACGATTTTTCGGATTGTCGTTTTTCTCACATCCCATGAATTACCATGAATCAACTGTTTTCCTCGAGTGTGTTTGGCTATTCTAAATAAACGCTCAGCTTACTTTTTAAATATAAATATAAACGCGTTTTTTCCTGAGTGCTCGCACTATTCAACTAAAGGCATCACACAATTTGTAGAAGTAGACAAGGGACCCAAAGCTGCATATTCACTGCCACAAAAAAAAACGTGTGTAATTGTATGCAAAATAACTCATTTGATACACTTTACCAACACGGCCACAGTCTATACGACCAGAGCTATTGTTTGATGTTCCACACAATGTGAATATGAACATGTACTATTTGCCCAAAAAAAAGAAACAATTTCCGTGCCCCAAGATAATTTCTCATTATGTGGAACACTCCACAACAACAACAAAAAAAGCCCAGAAATTGTAACTCATCGCCGTGAATGGTATGAAACGGAGAGAAACGGAGAGAAACAAGGCCTGGCCCGGCCGTTTGGCTCTGATGATGGAAAGCAAACACAAAAAACCAACTGCCATACAATTGCTTACACCTATAAGTGGTTTAACAAGCCATCATGTGGAAAATCTTGAAAATCTTGACTCAAAAACCATAAGAAAAAAATAATCTAAATTATGAACTTATGGCTTTGTGGCACCGGCAAACAAAACGTGCGAATATGAGACCAAAACAAAACCTGCAGAGCCAACAACGCCTGACAGACAAAGTAATAAAGCAAAGTAAGTACCCGTACTTTACACCTGAACTGATAAGATGACACTCGAGGATGTGTATAATGACTTCATATCGACGTGATAAAATGTAATTTCTTGGCTGGTCTTGCAGTCGACTTCTGAACTGAAAAAATACTAACATTTCCCAGAATGGAAAAGAAAGTCTGTTTTATGATTTGTTGTCACAAATAAACAAACAAACTGGTTTGAAGGATACGCTACGTGTTGTCCTTGGGATGGAAATAAATTGGCAGTATTTTATGAAAATTGCACATGAGTGACCATCAAACATTGTTATCGAAATAATTTAAATGCAGTACTTTGAAATTTCTTGTAAAGACTTCATCTTCGCCAGACAGCAGTCAACCAGTATCCCTGATCAAAAACGTATCTAGTTCGATGCCTCAGATATTTTTTCGAACACGTCGGGTCAAAAGTGTTCTTGCATATCTCAATGTCAACAAAACGCCGGGCCCAGATGGTATTTCAGCACTTGTCCTATGTAAGTGCTCTTCGATGCTAGCTCGTCCATTGCACAATCTTTTCAACATATCGTACCGTGCTGGTATTTACCCTTAACGTCGGAAAGTTGCCAATATGCAGCCGATCCCCAAGAAAGGTGACGCTAAAAATCCTGCAAATTACCGTCCAATTGCAATATGTTCTGCGCTATCAACGGTTTGAGTCTTCTAAATGATCGACAGTATGGCATCCGTATAAATCGATCTACTGGAGACCTGATCGCGTTCCTTACGGAGCGATGGATTCGATCTATTCACGCCCTTGGTGGAAGCAAGGTAGTTGCTCTGGATATTTCCAAAGCGTTCGATAGGGTCTGACACGGACCACTCATATCAACACCCATTGCATTTGGTGTCGGTAATATCTGCTCTCCATTCATATAGAGTTTTTTCAGAGATCGCTCTATACGAGTTGTTATAGATGGTGTCAACGAGCATAGGTTAAGCGCAGGAGTGCTACAAGGTTATGTAATCTCATTTCCATTGACGACCTGTTGGGTCAGACTGTTAACCCGATCTACTCCTTTGTGGATGACAGCAACCTCTGTCATTCATACTCATTTGATCATCGCACACTGGGTAATTTGAGTTGCTTTTTAGGCCATAATTAATTACAGCCAAAGTTTTGGGTCAATATGGCTGCAATTTGGAATGTACGACCTTTTCATGAGCACGCACAAGTGGGTTTTTTGATTTTTGTAATAGTGGACATTTTTAGGGTTGCCACCATATGAAAAAAAAGTAAAAAATCTAATATCTCGAAAACGAACTGATATATTTTTTTTTTTTTTTGAATTTTGGCTCGATGAAAATTAGCAAGGTGGCTAACAAAATGGCGTATAAGCCATGTACACAAAATCTTAAATAAACAACATTTTTTTTTTTCAATTTAATTTTTTATATATATTATGTTTTTTTTGTTTTTTGTTTGTGTCACATAGAGTTAAATAAAAAAGTAATTCAAATTTATAAAAACTAAAAAAAAAACTATTTACATATTTTTTAATTATTCAAATTTTCAATTTCATTATCCAGATTTATTTCATCTAGCTCTCTTTGGTATGCTTCACTTAAAACTAAATAGTCAATAGTTTCCAAACAATCCTCTTCTGAGCTTTCTTCTTCACTTTCAATTCTTCTGGTATTTACTTTCAAGTCTTCTGGTATTTCTGGAGTAAGTAACATGGCTACAACTTCACGTGGAAGCTGCATGCGGCTCTTCTGCTCAACGCGTTTCTTCACACTTATCGAGGAAACAAGAGGGTCGGACATGTCCAAAGCTCTGTTAAAAACATCCAGAAGAGAAGGAACTTTATTTGTTTACGTGTTATGATTGTATAAAAACATGTCTATCAGCGTTGCCATATGCCAACCACAGGGATATTCGGGTTAATGCAAAAAAAAACTTTACTTCAAGCTGACGCTGTGTCAAAGAAAATGATATATATCAAAAAACGAAAAAATTCGAAACGAAAAATAAAAATAAATAAATTCAGAACTCTATTCTGAACACTCTTTACTAGAGAAAATCACGGCAGTTCACGGCCAACATTATTAAAAGCTTATGCAAAGTTTGAAAAAGGCATCTATTTGAGGTTAAGTTAGATTACGAGATTTTTCTAACAAAATAAATAACGTCCACCAAAATTTTTTTTTTTTTTAATTACTTCCTATTCCCTCTCTTCTCCATATTACACACAACTTCCTTCTCTTGTTAAATAAATGATAAAAACCGTTGAAATTTATATAAAAATTACACTTTTTATAGTTCATTGAAAATGCCTAACTTTTAATGCCCATAAATCAGCTGATATTAGGTTTTTACAAAAACAAAATATGCAGTTTTTTGCTTTGATGTATTCTTAATCAAACGTCATTAACAAAAACATTATTATTTTTTATTCAAAAAATTATTTTTGGCCAAGATTCCTGAACAAAATACCTATTGTGCATCGGCCAGGTCCTCTGGAGGTCGAGGACAAACGGCGAACGATGAATGACTCACTTAACCACTCAACAACGTATTTGAAGTTTAAACTCGGTTTTGTTTGAAAGTGTAAAAACCTCGTGTCTGAATTTTAGTTGTACAGCCATTACAGCAGTTTGTATTTTTAAAATGTATTAGTTGTAAGTTATTTTATTTCTTTAAGAATGTTGTAATTCTTAATAAAGCAAACCTTAAACCAAATTCTATTTGTATTTGCCACAGATTGCCCGGACGGTTAATACTAATTTTCTATTACAGAATACGTGTTGCAAGTGTTATCTCGGACACTTCAAGTTCCTTATACAATAACTCGTTTCCACTCACTTTGAGCTTCCAAACATGACTTCCAGTTCTTCTGCTCAACTCAATTGCCAAATGTCTTTCGCTTTGCCCCCAGTGCAAATTCTCCGGTATCATTTTATCAATCAGTTTCAGCATAATTATATATACATATAACATAATTTTCCCATTTAAAAACCTATAAAATGTTATTGCCTTCAATTACAATCTCTCCTCCTATTTTCATAAGCAGCATAACGGCGTAACTGTTGATCTCTACCATTATTTCTTGGCGCGAGATTTTCCAAATAGAAAGTGCTTTCAAAAAGAAAAGAAAACGGAATCACACCAAATTGAACTGACCTTTTGCAATATAATCTAAACTCGGCCAAACATTCTATTTTGTAAACTGTATTTCTTTACTTACCCTACAATTGCTGGCCACAGTTGGTTGCAATTGCAACAATTCCACATACCATTTCACCAAGTGCGGCAGTGTGGCCCACAATGTTGCTGCAGCCTGACATGCAGCCCAAACCCAAGCATATCTTCTGCTGTTTGCCAAATAGCAAAACGTGCTTTTACTTAAAGATCACTCTTTAACGATCACTACGAACAGCGAACGATCCAAGCACTAACCATTTGGGGTAAAAGTAGATGCAGTCAGTGTCTGATATCGGCCACGAATTGTTTTCGCCACTTTGTTGGGGAACGGACGACGGGCATCCACGTTGAAAGGCCACATTGTTTTGGTCTTTTAATGTTTTCTTGGTTACGAGCTGTGCCGACTTTGCTCTGATTTCTTAACTCTTTTCTGCCAACTCACCTTTGCAATGTGGCTGGTGTTGTTTTTCTATTTCCAGTCCTGTTGCTGTTGCTGTCTATGTGGTGTAGATCATGATCGTGTACTGGACAATCACTTTTATTAACCTGACTTTTCGTATACATTGTAAACGGTTCAGCTATGACATTTTTGCTGTTGTTGTTATTGTTTATGCTGCTGTGGCCAGTAAGGTGGAAATGAAAGGCGGAGATTTACTTTCTAATGTGTTCTAGTTTTGTGTTTCATGAGAATATTTTACGGGTGAGTTATCTAAAAAATCTATAGGGGAACATCTTGTCTGAACTCTTCCGGAAAGTTAAAATTTCATTATGTATTTTAAATTTGTCCGTATTATAGGGCTAAAACAACCGCTGATGGATTATATCTTAATATATATTTACCCTCGACACTGATTCACTGATACACTGATTCACTGATACACTGATTCACTGACTCTGTCACGCAGTACGTAGGAATTTAAATAGGCATTCTATAATTCTATAAATAATAATAATCAAAAAAATAATATTTTTTTTTGTACAGAAATTGTGTTTTCCCCAAATTTTTTTTTTACCAAAATTTTTTTTTTCCAAAATTTTTTTTTACAAATTTTTTTTTTCGACAAAATTTTTTTTTTTTCAACAAAATTTTTTTTTTCAAAAATAGTTTTCTCAAAATATTTTTTACAAAATTTTTAAAATTAAGTAACAAATACTTTTTTTAGCAAATTAATGGGCGCCATAGGCGCATTACAACTTACTAGTTATGGATATCAGATAATATTTGCACTGGGCACACTGCTGAAGGTCACAATCTGGTTTGCCAAAACATTCATTTCATGTTCATCAGTTCAATCAAATCAGCAGTTGTCTATAAGTACTGGACTAAGAAAGTAAAATGCAATTTCTTTTCTAAAAATCCATTAGTATTTGACTACGTAAAACCGGTTTTTATTGTGGAAGATTATGTGTGTGGGTAATTTCATAAACATGTGCTTTTTGTGCTCGACAAGGCGTACCAGAAAAATAGAATGATTTCAACATGATTTCCCGGTGAGAAAAAAGACAGGATGTTCTCAAGCAACCGGAGATGCAATGGTCCCATTTCCTGGGATTGACAATTGAGAAGTTAAATCATATTTTGCATGGAAAAATTATTTAAAGCTGTGTTTGGCTATGTTCAAATCCAATGTACTTACTTAAAGAAGTATGAGCTCCTCAAACGGGATTATGAGAGTTACGGAGTCAAAAGAAGGATAATGTTGCTAGAAAAACATTATATTTTTAAAAAAACACTCTTCCTCTATGATATTTCCATATAGAAAATATAGTTTTCTTACATAAATGAAAGCCTCGTTTTCTATAACAGAAAATGATTCGCACAGAAATCCTTCAGCTACAGGACACAGTCAACAACTTATAACAATGCAGACATTACTTTACACTTTAAACAGACTAAAATCTCGAAAGACAAACTCCATTTTTATGCCATACATTATTTGTCCTGCTTTAAGTGTTCTCCTTTCAATCCACTTGATGTTGAACCATAATTTGGTATTTTTATAAAACGAATTGCTCCAAAGAAATCATAAAAATCATCGACTTTTTAAGCCATAAGAGTCTCCTGGTGGATTTTCCTCTGCTTGGTTTATATCTAAGACCTGACAGCCAATCGACAATAACGCCAGACACACATTGTATCAACGACCGGAGGATAGAAATTGAAATGAAAATAACAGCGAAAATCTTTGATGAACAATGGTGGAGCCAATGTCCCCCCCCCCCAAGAAAAATCAATGGACGGACGAGTGAAGAAAGACAAATATGTCATACGCGTAAGTCACGTACAACTCGCACGCGATGAACAAAAATCAAATTGTTCCGTCGATAACAGCAGCCTTGCCTTTTATGGCCAAACGACAACAACAGCAGCAGCAGCAGCAAAAGGATCGAACAAGAAAAGTGGAAAGAAAACGATAAAGAAAAGAACTCAAAAGCAAGACTTATTCGTGCTGAGGTATGTAAGCGCATACTGAGCTATGAAAACGGTGCGCTCATCGAGAGGTTGGGTTAGAAGGCCACCCAAACGGGTGCCAGATTCTCGGGTTAGACCGACCAAGAAAAAGAAGTCTCCGTTGTCAAAGTCACTGAGCTCCTTCATCTCCAGCTGTACGCACATACATACATACGTATGTAGGTATGTGCCGACATTTAGACGTACGTTTGGATATGGTGGCAGCACAGACTTGCGCGACATTTGCTGCTTCTTAAAGTGGTAACACATCTAGCGCCAGCTGAAAGTCAATGTCGTCGCGTTTATTGTCCGCTCGCACATATGGGTATTCTCTTCTATTTATCCTTTTGTGTTTCTTTTCGACTCTTTGTTGTTTTTGTATAGGAATTTTTTCCGTTTTTTTTTTCTGTCCATTTTCAGTTGTCATCATTGTACAAGTTTTGAAGACATTGAGTTATTGTTAGAAATTGTTATACAAGTTTTAGTTATTGCTGTACGAGTGGATCTATAGTTTCAGCGTTTGTTTGTCAGATTTTTTTTAGCAGAAACGAGTGGCAGCACAGTGGGTCAAGGCGGGGAAGTCGTATCTCAACCTAAAGCTTGAGGTATAAAAACTGAAGTCTCTGAACTTGGATTCTAAGATATTCATTCCACAAGATTTGTCGACCCCAGCAGTGAACTGTGTGCGATTAATTTCGTATAATCCCTGACCGGGACGTTCGGCTTAAAGCCGGCTCCGAATGGCTAATGCTTTTCTAGAGAAGTTTTACATGGCTTAGACACTCGCACTCGTAAAGTAAAGGGTGTTTTTTATTGGGGTATAGAACTTTAAGTTGACATCACTTTTTTAACTGGCGGTTATTTTGTCAGCTGTCAAGTGATTAATATTTAGTTTGGTTTGCCATTTCATCATGAACAGGTTGATAAAAGAACAACGCTTGCAAATCGTGCAAATTTATTTCGAAAGTAATGGTTCAGTTCGCGAAGTTCACCGCAAGCTCCGTCCATTTTATGCCATTACATCCACAAAAATTGACTGTTTGGTGTGCTCTATGGGCTGGTGGAGTCATTGGGCCATACTTCTTCAGTTACCGTTAATGGAGACCGGTATAGAGCCATGATAACCGACTATTTTGTTCCCGAATTGGATGGCATGAATGTGGATGAGTTGTGGTTCCAACAAGTGGTTGAAAATTGGACCTGTAGAATTGGCTTTATTCGAGCCAGCCGCGGCGGCCACCTGCCCGAAATCATATTTAAACATTAATGGCATAAAATTATCCTTCCAATAAAGCCAAATTGATGGACATTAAAACGATTTTCTTGTGTTTTATTTCAATTCAAGTTCTATACCTCAATAAAAAACACCCTTTACAGTGTTTACCAACAAAAGGTGTTATTTTGGTATTCAATGAAAAATTGAATTTTTTCCGATAAATGATCGGATGTTTACCTCAAAAACGACATAAGCCAAGTGGCCAGTGTTGAAAGTAAACCTTGTCCAGATCAATATCATCCAACTCCGACCATAAAAAATAATTAATCATCTCTCGATAGCGCAATACATGTTGATCCGTAACTGTTGATCCAAACTCATTTTCGAACAAGTAAGGTCGAATGACCCCGGCGGACAATAAACCGCACCAAACAGTCACTCGTTGAGGCTTCTCAACAATTACTCTTGGGTTTTCCGAGCCCCAGATGCGACAATTCTTGTTGACGTAGCCACCGAGGTGGAAATGTACCTCATCAGTCAAGCTGATTTTTCGATGGAATTCCGGATCATTTTCATGCATTTCAAGGACCCAGTCAGCAAAGACACGACGTTGTTGATGATCGGCCGGCTTGAGTTCTTGTGTTAACTGAACTTTATAAGCCTTAAGACCCAAGTCTTTATGCAAAATACGGTGTAATGATGTTTGTGGACTGCCCAATTCCAAAGAACGACGAGGAGTTTCTTTAACACTTTGGGCTACAGCAGCAATATTCTCAGTTGTTCTTGAGCGACGTGCACGGGTTTTATTCAACACATCACTAACTTGTCCCAACAGCTCGAAATTGTCCACCAACTTCTGTATTGCGGACCGACAAGGTGCTTCACGACGACCCAAAAATACTTTAGTTTTGCGCACTATGACTGCAAGATTTTCATTTTAATAATTTCATGCATTGTCGAAGCGTGTATCGTTCCATTTTTAGTAATGTCAAATGTGAAAGAATGAAAGGTTCAATGGTGACAGCTACCGAAATACCGGATGAAATAACTTGTTGGAAAACTCTGTATTACGAGGACATTTTTACGACTTCCATTTTTAAGAAAACCCGAAGTTGCCACATTTTTCTGACCTTTTGACGTTTTCTCACTACACCAAAAAATAATTGAGTGGTATCAATCGAATAAGATAGTATTTAGTCCACCTAACTGCCCAAAGCACCGTCTAGTCCAAAGAAAATGCGATTGAGTCTATAATACAACAGAATTCCGAAAAAACTAAACGGTTTATAAACAAATTAAATGTATATAAAACCATATATGCAATGAATTGGAACACTTGTTTGCTCCCTTTATCTCGCTCGCAGTCCCTTTTCGTATTAAAATTAGTATTAATTTATAACTCTGTGCCACTGTATCTCTCCAAGATGCCTGCATATATGGATGACTGGTATTGAAACTGAAGAAATCCTAGGCAAGAACAAAAAAAAATGTGAAACGTGGCAAATAAGTTATAAATATAAAATAAACATAAACACACATCCACAGATAGTGCCTACAACAAGCAAACACCCTGCATCGATACTCTCATACGTGTGTATGTGTCGGTGTAGGAGCATGTCTGAATGTCAATAAAAAAAAAAAAATAACAAACAAACCAATAAGCATCTCCGGTCCCTTCCCCCAATTGCACATATCCTGTTCCTGCTCATACACCAACTAATCCAAAAAGGAATTCCATAATTTTTGCTTATTTCGTGACAGTTTCACAAAACCATATAAAATTCAGATTTTTTTCCTGTCGTAGTTACGTACATGCGACGACGCTTGCTCCAGTATTAGATATCATGGTGGAAGCTGTCATTTGATGTTTTCCTCTATAGCTTCTTAAAACAGAGCATGATGATAAAGTAGACCAAGTGTGTATTGGATAAACAAAAATCGTCACTACACTATTTCCAACTGGAATTAGAAACATATGAAAGAGAGAACAAGAAAGCGTCACAGCTGGCTCAAAATACTCCACACACGAACTGTTCATAGATGCTTTCTTTATAGTCCCTGTATGGCAGAAGAACAGTTTCTCTTCAAATACAGCGATACACCCCACCCATTATCTTAATATATATTTATACCCTCGACACTGATTCACTCACTCTGTCACGCAGTACGTAGGAATAATAATAATTAAAAAAATAATATTTTTTTTTTACAGAAATTGTGTTTTCCCCAAATTTTTTTTTACCAAAATTTTTTTTTACAAATTTTTTTTTTTTACAAAATTTTTTTTTCAACAAAATTTTTTTTAAAAAAAAAATTTTTTTTCCACAAAATTTTTTTTTTCAACAAAATTTTTTTTTTCAAGAAAAAATTCTTTTTTCAAGAAATTTTTTTTTTTCAAGAAAAAATTTTTTTTCCAACAACATTTTTTTTTTCAACAAAATTTTTTTTCCATATTTCAACGGGCGCCATAGGCGCAATACAACTTACTAGTTATTCATAGAGAACGATCTCTGAGAAAACTCGATATGGAATTAGTTTCTATATGCCCTATCGAATGCCTTCGAAGAATCCGGACCTACGACCTTGGTTTCTCCAGGGCGGGGAATGGTTCGACTACACCGAAAACAAATTGTACTTTAACCTTTTACAAATGCAAAAAAAATCGTGTACTTCTGAGAAACTTACTTATTACCCTTAATATTCCAGGAAGGAACAGACGGGGAACTTCTCTCGAAGCAGTGAGCTGTGTACGATATAATTTGTATACTCACCGACCGGGACCTACTCCGAACGGTTAATGCTTTTCTAGAGAAGTTTTACATGGCTTAGAGATGGCTCTCTTACTCGTCAAGTCGTCAACATTTACGAGGTGGAAACAGCCGCTGAAAAATGTTTGATGGTCTTACCCGGTTTCGAACTCGGGTTCTTCTGTGTGATAGTCGCACACACTACCTACCACACCACTGCCTTCCACTTCTGAGAAAGCCATACATTTTTGTGGACATTGAAATCACACTAACAACAATTTCCCTGTCCAGATAATCTTCTAATTTCCGAAATGGAGTCCGAAAGGCCAGCTTAGATTTGACAACCGGGTCGGTCAATATCTGGTGACCGTTAACAAGAGATTGAATAGAAAATGAGGAATTACCCCATAACATTTTACAAATGAACAAAAGCTTATAATTTTGGGAAAGCCTTAAATTATTTTGGATGGAATTATTGCAGCTTTGATTTGTTGAAAGTTGAAGATAATTGGCATGCCCATAATGTTACATTTTCACGCTAATATGCGAAATCCTGTAATAACGCCTCTATCGTTGAGGCCTTCCTTACATTTTTTAAAATCTTAGCATATCGTCAATACGTTTCAAGCAATCTTATTAAAATATCAATAAATTAAATAAATATATTTTAGTTGACCACAATGGCACAGTCATTATTTTTGTAAGCTTCTCGAGGCGTCTCTGGAACAAAATGTATGTGAAAGTTGGCTCATTCTCCTGAAACTTGTGAACAATTGGTTTTCCTTATTTTAAGGCCAGTACAGAGATCGTATTGCGATGTAAAATTTTAATTTCGTTTCTGTTGTCTGTGCTTTTAGCCACAAACACAAGTGTGTCCATTATGAGCAGTTGCTCCGTACAAAACAATTTTTAAATAAAAACCATTTCTGCATGTTTTTTTGTATTTTAAGGCCGGAACATTTTTCATTTCGAATTGCAATGTAAAATTTGTATGTCCTTTGTCTGTGTTTTCAGACAGAAAATATTTGCATTTATTGTGCGCCCGAAAACGTTCCTCTGTATTTTGCGCTGTGCAAGCAATTTTCAAATTAAAAATTTCCATTTAGATCAGGGTTAGAACTATATACCAATAAAGAAAAACATTTATAGTTAAACATAAGAAAAACTTGGTATGCATATCAATCCTTTGTGGAGGATATACAAATTTGTGTAGATCCGATTCTACTTGTGACCTGAATTTAGAGGAAACCACTGCTTCGATGTACTGCTATGATACCTGAATGACACCTTGGATTTTCAAAGCCAATCGAAACGTCGACTTATAAGGTGCATACACGATACCAGCAAACTGGAGCAATCAATTGATATAGCACCAACAACTGACAGAATCACACCACACGGTCAATCGGCTGGCACAAACAATTCATTGCACTAGCTTTTGGCATGGTGTCTGTGGCCTATAAGGTCGTACTAATGATGGCGATGTAGTTTCGATTATTATTTGAAAGCATAGAGGATATCAACAGGTTCTTTAATCAAGGCAACTGTAAGTCGTATGGATCTCGTGTTCAGTGAAACAGGATTTTACCGTAGCGCTGCTATTACAGCTATTTGTGTTCACCTACTGTTTGCCATCCAATGTGGATACTCCATTTCGGAGGGTGGACGAATCCATCTAATGGCTAGGGATTGAGCAAGGCCATATACCTCTGGGACTGCAAGACCACTTCAAGCTGGTATCACACATGGGAAAATCTACCATGAGTCCACATACATTTGTCGTCCAGGTTACCTGGAGATACAGATTCGAGAATTCGTTTTAGTGAATCATTTTCATGGTTAGGATTTGATTACCTCAGCCAATGTTTTAAGTCGTATTGCCAGGTTGGGACTGTAACACCACGTGAGTGGTAGAATCCAATGCGAATTGGATAATCTTTCAAAAATAATCAAATTTGACAAAACTATCGGAAACGGTGTAATAATATCAAATACCGGGAAAGCGACCAGGAAATCCAAATGGAAAGAGCCAAGAAAAACAAATTGTCATGCAAACAGACTCTGACACAAACAGTTTTTTTTTTGTGACGAGACTGAATATTAGGACAAGTCCTGTGTATATGTGTTTATGGTGTGTTAACATAAACACTGTAACTGTCTGTCTTCCGAGGAACGACAATGTCCTCGCACTTCTCCTCCTGGCCATGTTGAATGGCGGCCTAACATTGTTTCGGTATAAGTTTCCTTTGCATTCATACAATAATGTCACACAAAAATCAACAACAACCACATAGAAAAAAAAACAACAAAAGTCTATATTCAACAAACGTGTGACATGTGAAAATGATGACTTAGACAGAAAACCAAAACAGAAACAAAAAAAAAAACACACCAATGAAATATTTAAATTTGATAACGGAAGGAGAAGGTATACGAATTTATCTAATGAAATATTAATGGCAAGTGGTGGAAGAAAGTAGCCTACTTAAGAGGTAGGAAGTAGAATAGTTAGAATGTAAGGAAAACCTAAGACAGTCAATCGATATTGGAGGATTTTGCTGGCATTGTTATTACATTTAAAACCAACAAATTATGATTGCCTATACTGACCTAGTAAGAAACAATGTCACATCTACATTTATCTAGTTTTGAGATATTTATCTTTTACGTTTCATATCTTTCGCGCCTTAACATTAAATATTTTTTTTTAAATTTCAAAAATGATTTTAAAATATAAAGGATTTTTTTTAGCAAGAAGTGCTAGAGGATATCACCCAGTATTTCGGTAGCTGTCACTTTTGAAGCTTTTATTCTTTGATCTCGGGCTCGGAAAACCCAAGAGTTATTGTTGAGAAGCCTCTCCATCCTCAATGTGTTACTATTGGGTGCTGTTTATGGTCCTGCGGGGTCATTGGACCTTATTTTTTTAAAATTGAGGTTGGATCTACGGTTAAGGTGAATGGATTGCGTTATCGAGAGATGATTAAGGATTTTTTATAGTCGGAGTTGGATGATATTGATCTGGACAACGTTTACTTTTTTTACGGGAAAAGTTTCCGGACCTTGTTATCTCTCGAAGACGTAATCACAATTGGCCAACGAGATCTTGTGATTTAACACCTTGCGAATTCTTCCTTTCCACAGGGCAGCCACTTTGCGATTTGGTTATGGAAAATTTCATGAAAAGGATATGGTCCTGTAAACGTGGTCGTGGTGGCCATTTGGATGATGTTGTTCTTCATTATTAACGACATACCTTCCTCTTTATTATAAAATAAACATCAGATCATTTATCTCAAAAAATTCCATTTGTCTTTGAATACCAAAATAACACCTCTTTTTGGAAAACCCTGTATTACAGTTTAAAATGGGTGTGATAATCTTAACACCACAATCAGAATCTCATTCGCGGGTCGGCATCTGGTCCGAATCTCAATTTTGGCGTTTCTGACTTTCATTCTTTGGGCGGCAATGTAGTGGCTGAACAACATCAATAATACGAGACGAAATGGAAACCTTTTTATAAAAGCTCATCCATACAGGTAGATTAATAAACACTAGGATGGATATCGGCACATTCCATTCTGTTAGGTGAACTAAGCATAAAAACAGTAACTCCCAACAGATCGAATTGTAGTAGATTGCATGTTACAGGTTGTTTAACAGAAATTGTTTGTTAGAAATAAACGGTCCTTGTGATTGAATTAATTGGCAACAAATGCCAGTCATTTGTATAGACAAACACACTTTTAAAGCAATCTGACCGGGAATAAAGAGCGATTGATTACTTTTCCTTATTTACAGTGAACTTTCCATTTCCTTTAAGAAACTGAACCAAGTCAACAATTCACATAAATCTTTGGCAAACCCAACCATACTTTGCGGTATTTCCTTTCGTAGAAAACTATCAAGAACATCTGTTGCACTTGGTTATGCAGAAGAGGAAATGAAAGTTGTCGTGCGCAAAGTGCATGTGGGATATTCCACAAATGTTTGTTTTACAACAAATTAAGAGACGATGTCCGTGTGTTTTAGCTGATTCTTCCCCTGGTAGCTTTAATCATGGTGACCGATTTCGCAGGGGAATACTGCCAGCTCCCCTTTGGTACCTACATAGGCAAAATTCTCCGGTGCCAATTCAAAATGTGCTTAATGGGCATATGCATATGGATTTGAGATCTATCTGACACCTCTGCCGTTCTATGGTTCGCAGCATACGGTTTGGATGCAGCCCAACATGAAATACAGCCAGCACCTGCTAGTTATGCCATGGATTTAGAATCACTTGCTGATTTTACCCGTTCTACCAGACTTCAGTCTCCGGCCAGACATCGTGCTCAAAGACCAGTTTGCGTTCCAAAAACCGCGGTATTCCCCTTTTTAATCATCGGCCGTTTGGTGGCATTTTGGGTTGACATGGATGCCTCACTGCTCACAGAGAGGTCTCTCTCACTGCCAAAAGAGTCTCAAATGGCATAGTGACGTAGAGTAGTTTCGGAATTTACGACTATTACATTTCTGAGATGAGATTCGGTATTGGTCAGTGTAATTTCAGACACTCTGTAGGGTGATGAACGCTCCAACTTTCATCTTATGCCACTACCCAGCTAGGTGTCCATAGTTATCATTTTTAATTTTCCACACCTTGTACACATGCACACACACACACTTTCCATAAAATTTCCGCAAAGACTTCATGTACTTGGCCAAGAAAGAGCAAATCCAGTTAACAGCACACCTAAATGGTTACCATAGCAACACACAAATGTAGATACAAAACAATGTACAACATATACCTGTCTGTATATATGTATACTAGATATCCAAATACGGATTTGAGACTTCTTGTCGAGACTTCTGTTTTCCTGTTACCAAAAGTATCTTTCATACATATATTTAGATAAATGTGTGCGCAGTACGGACGACGTACGTCGTAAATACACAAAACCTACAGCCAACCAAGCAAATGGTTTGTAATTTAACTGGAACGGAAGACAACAGTAAAACGAAACTAAGTATGTATTACAAAGTTTTGACCCAAATATGCCATAAATATGTACTCTGCAAATGCAACAAAACAAAAATAAGCAAAACACATTTTAGCATTAGACAAAATGTGGACCGTACGATTCGTTTAGGAAAATCATTTCAGTAGGTAAGTAAAAATGAAAAAAACAAAAAACACAACGGAGAAAGGTACCAAGTTGCACATCATCGATGCATTACTATATTTGAATTGTTTACATTTCAAATGAAACGTAACATTTTTAAGTGCTTCCAAGACTACGAGTAGAACAACAATAGTCCATTATTAGAGCAATATCAACCTAAACGAAGTCTAACAATCTGTGTGGTTGTGGCAGCACAGTAAACAACAATCAATATGTTTCTATGAAAAGGCCTAAACAATTTAATGTACGAACGAAAACTTAAATATTTCCACTAAAACAAACATATGGGCCAATACAATCTTAGTCCAAATGAGTAAAAGACAATATAATCTAAGCCTCAGGTAATACTAATTGAGGCGGATTTAAAGCCGAGTCTAGACATCAAATGTTCCAAGGCAGACACTGTATCAAGGCAGGAAGGTATCAAATAAAGATACGAAATAGATGGAATATAGCCGAAACTCAGAAAACCCTTGTTTAATATTTTTGGATATGACATTTTACCCTTTCAAATAGATCGAATATAGCCGAAACTCTGAAAACCCATTTTTTTAATATTTTGGGATATGATATTTCGCCTCTGGACCATATCCCAGGCATCTGAAGCATTTGGTCAGCACAGTCTTCGGTCGAGTTCTACATGAAACCCAACTTACCTGAATCTTTTTGGATTCGGGGACAGATCTTACTCCTTCGACTGGGAAATTGTTAGTTGCCGTTTGCGTTCCACGATAAGACTGCCTTAGACTTAGGATGTCGTACAGTTTTCCAACTTTAACTGTGTGATCACCGCGTCTCGAACTTATTTTTTCGTCGTGATTTCGTCCATGTACATTATCTCGTACACCGACTTCTCTGTCGAGCTTTGTACAGATGCACTCTCGCCTAGTGTATCACGACAGCACTTCTAAATTGGTTCTAAATTATTACACACATTCTGTCCTATGAACCAAATTTACTTTTTCGGAAAGGGGATTTCACACAGGCCACTACAAGCTTTATACTTCAAACTTAAAAAAAAAAAATTCTGACGTGTACATGAAAATCGCCGATACACGCGTATTTTTATTTTTTCCCCTCTTTCCGAATATGTGCATTTGGTTCATAGGACAGAAAAAAATCTATTTTTTGTAACACGGTGTTATTATTTCTACTCAGTTGAATGAGGAGATCGCCTTTTTAATACTGGTAACGTCATCACCAAGTTCGCCTACTTTTAGATCTATCTTAACCTATCTATCTTTTTAGGATTTTGGGGTAAGACACTTCACCCTTTGTCGTCTTGGATACCTTGGATTTGCTCTCTTCTTTTTCGATTCGACTCTTGTCCAGTTGCTCCCTTTTTTCCTCTTTATCCGCGGTTTCGTCGACAACATTTCCTGGCGCAGCGTGATTTGCTCAGGCCGTCATTTGACTACTGGTGTATCCTCGCGGTTGTCCTTCTTGTTTACTTTTCTTAAGTACTAAACCACACCCCCTTCTTCGACCATCGTTCCTTCACGGAACTGCTGTGAAGTATTACTTCGCTATCAACTGTGTTCGGTGCTCCTTCTGTCTATGCTGTTTAGATCCAGTATTGTGTTTTTCACAAATGGTGATATTTTTACCCAGATTTCTTGGCTCTGTACCATATCTTCGATCACACTCGAGATTTCCATTGTCGAACCTAGGACTGCAAAATATGACGTGATATACATCTTCTTCCTCTTCCACACAGCTCAGGCGCATATTGTGTCCAAATCTTTGCAGATACTTCCGGAAGCCACCGTGGTCTGTTAGGAACTGTGTGAGGTAAATGCTTGTGTCCCCATGTTTCCTATTCAATCATACTCTTATAGTAGGTATAAGGAGGTGTGGTGCGTCCCTCTTCCCTTTGTAGATGTGTCCCAGTGAATTTGCCAAGGAGATCGATGAGGAACGCTCTTGCCTGGCGAGTTCAAATCTCTGCTTATTATTCTGTGGATTTCTATTGCGCATCCGTTTTATATAGGATATGGGGGATTAGACCAGCAACTACACCTGATGCATCCTCCGATATCTTTCGATACCCGGAAATTATGCGAAAACAGCTTAGTCGGTATGTAGACATCAGCTTCTTCAAAAAATTATTATATAATTTTTCACTCAGTTCATCCCCATGTGCATCAGGGGATGCATAAAGGATCACAGAGTCTAGTAGTTTTCTTCTCGTGAGAGAAGCTTGCGTTTTTGCAGGCTTCTTGTGATCCTTGAATGTCAGTCTGTTGTCTATCATAACACCCATGTATTTGAGTGAGCGACTAGATTGGATAACTTTATACACAATGATCACCTCGATAAAGTCTGTAGTTTTGCTGTTTGTAAAAGGAAAGCCTCCGTTTTGTGAGCAGACACCTGTAGGTGTGGCTGACCCGAGCCAGGTTTGCACTTCTTTCTTGTAGTTTCGTCGTCTGCGAATCCTATAATGTTTACTCCGTTTGGGAGAGGTAGTTTCAATAAAGGGTGTTTTTTATTGATCGAATTGAAATAAAACACAAGAAAATCGTTTTAATGTCCATCAATTTTGCTTTATTGGAAGGATAATTTTATGCCATTAATGTTTAAATATGATTTCGGGCATGTGGCCGCCGCGGCTGGCTCGAATAAAGCCAATTATACAGGTCCAATTTTCAACCACTTGTTGGAACCACAACTCATCCACATTCATGCCATCCAATTCGGGAACAAAATAGTCGGTTATCATGACTCTATACCGGTCTCCATTAACGGTAACTGACTCTCCAGCATTATTTCGGAAGAAGTATGGCCCAATGACTCCACCAGCCCATAGAGCACACCAAACAGTCAGTTTTTGTGGATGTAATGGCATAAAATGGACGGAGCTTGCGGTGAACTTCGCGAACTTAACCATTACTTTCGAAATAATTTTGCACGATTTGCAAGCGTTGTTCTTTTGTCAACCTGTTCATGATGAAATGGCAAACCAAACTAAATATTAATCACTTGACAGCTGACAAAATGGCCGCCAGTTAAAAAAGTGATGCCAACTTAAAGTTCTATACCCCAATAAAAAACACCCTTTACATAATATATACTGTTCCTCAGTAGTTGACACAGGACTGATCCTTGTGGGACACCTGCTCACACATTGTAGTGTTCTAGTCCGATGTCCCTCAGATATGTGAGCATCCTGTTTTCGCAATAGCTTGTTACCATTTCGACCACATAGGCTGGGGCTTCGATTCTTCACATCGAGGGTAACGACAGCACAATCTTTTTTTGATCCGCCATTCCACCTTGCTCCTTTGATAGCCTCAGTCGCCGTATCCGCCACAATCTTCACCGCGTCAATGGTGGACCGGCTTTCCTAAAACCAAATTGTCTTTCTCTCTATGGCTATTTTTTTACATAGCATTGATACCGATCACTGATACATTTCAATGACTTTTCTGCTTCCTTGTTAAAAAAAAACCTCTTCGAATCACTGTTATCACATTTGTCCTTTATCGTTACACTCTCTCACATCGGCAATCACATTGTCGCCTTCAATCGCCTGTTACTTGTGACTTAATACGTTTTTAATTTAAAATCTGTTGTGCTTCAATATCATCAATCAATAGTGATTGATGTTACTCTGCTGCCTTCGCATCTTCGCCTTTGCTTTTCTTGCCCGTCGTTTTCGTTCCTTTCATTACCTTTCTTTTTTCGGGACAGTGTTAATAGCGGCTATACCTTTAAAGATTCTGTTGTTTTCAAGGGTCCACACTAAAGTTCAATGTATTTTTGAGTATAATCTGAACAAATGTAAAATGTAATACTGAAAGTTGTTGTATATTATGGTCTGATACACATATATGGTAGAATATTTCGGCCCGGGATTATGGTTTATTGCAATTTATTTGGTGTTTTCTGTAAAACTATATCATATATTTGGATGAGTGTGATGTTAATTAAGGTGACCAGATGTGGGCGTACATTGTGACAGACCTGGTTGAGCCATTAAACCTTTGGGATTTGTTTTAATATTTTACGATGTTAGATTCACTTGGCGTACTATAAGGCGATTATTATTATTGCATAGGATAAAATAACGATGAATCTGAGGGGGCGACAACGATAACGATCTGGTCACCTCGAAAAGTCTTAAAAGTGATGTTATAACTTCACAACAAATTATAACGCATACATTTTTCCACCAAAATAAAATAAACCGATGCAAGGAGGTTTTTTTCCGGATTCAGATACTTGCCGTTTGGTTGGTGTTTTGCTTTGCGGTTTATGTTTTTGGAATGCTTATTGATGGGATGCTGGCTGGTGGAAGGCATACAACTTCGCACCGCACAGCAACACAGAATGGCTTCTGTTGGGGGGGGAAATTTTTCACAAATTGTGAAAACAAGTAGAAGTTTTTCGGCAGCACTCGGCTGTTATTGGTCCTGGAGCTGCTGCAACAGCGGCAAGAGCAACCAACATGAACTTTCATAATGCCATAAAAGTGTTGTTACTGTTTTGTTTTAAGTGCTATACAAACACTAACAACATCTACGGGCAAGCGGCAGCTCGGACCAACAACATTGCAATGTATGGCGCGTTGTTCGGCAAGTATTTGCAACAATTTCCTTTCACAAAAGCTTTGGAAATGATGCAAACAAATAGAGTTTTATGTTAACTTTACCGCAAAAAAATATTAAAATTTATAATAATAAACATAGCGGACAAGCGGGGCAAACAGCAACTGGAGAAGGAAAAACGCTGCTGGTGTGCAGAATTTCTCCTTATTTAGAGGTTTCGTCTTTGAGGTTTTTAGGTCAAAACTATGGAAAACTGTAGCGATAATTTGGTTGATGTATTGGACAACGCATAAAAGTGTAGCAGCAAAGAAGGCCGTGAGGTCGGTAAAGCGCTTTAAGAAATGTCTTAACTTTGGCTACAAAGAAATCTAAAATAATGTAATAATAAATAGTTAAAGACATCGCTAGGATATGCGATTATAATCTGCAGTGTCTCGGTAGGCCCTAAAAAGTTTAACAAAATAGATGACAAATTGAAAACTTTTTTTATATGGCTGAGAGATTACTCTCTTAATTGTAAAGTGAAAAATTTGTATTCTCCTAACCCAGGTAGCAACCCATGTTTACTATGTGAGTCAGTCACAGTTCGCAAAACTAAAGCATTTTTGGGTCGTCGTGAAGCACCTTGTACAGAAATTGGTGGGACAAGTGAGTGATGTGAAGAATAAAACCCATGCACGTCGCTCAAGAACAACTGAGAATTTTGCTGCTGTTGCCCAGGTTTGTCCATTCCTCGTCGTTCTTTGGAATTGGGCATTCCACAAACGTCATTAAACCGTATTTAGCATAAACACTTGAGTCTTAAGGCTTATAAAGTTCAGTTAGCACAAGAACTCAAGCCGGCCGATCATCAACAACGTCGTGTCTTTGCTGATTGGGTCCTTGAAATGCATGAAAATGATCCGGAATTCTATCGAAAAATCATCTTCCACCTCAGTGGAAATTGACGCATCTGGGGCTCGGAAAACCCAAGAGTTATTGTTGAGAAGCCTCTCCATCCTCAACGTATGACTGTTTGGTGCGGTTTATGGTACGGCGGGGTCATTGGTCCTTACTTTTTCCAAAATGAGTTGCGCCAACGAGAGATGACTAATGATTTTTTATGGTCGGAGTTGGATAATATTTATCTGGACAACGTCTACTTTCAACGAGACGGCGCTACGTGCCACACAAGCAACGAAACCATTGCTTTTTTACGCGAAAAGTTTCCGGACCGTGTTATCTCTCGAAGATGTGATCACAATTGCCCACCGAGATCTTGTGATTTAACACCTTGCGACTTCTTCCTTTGGGGCCTCGTGAAAGATAAGGTCTGCGCCAACAGCCCAGCGTCGATTCAAGACCTCAAAGATAGAATACGTGAAAAGGATACGGTCCTGTAGGCATTGCCGTGTTGGCCTGATGTTGTTTTTCATTATTAACGGCATACCTTCCTCTTTATTATGAAACAAACATCCGATCATTTATCTCTAAAAATTCAAGTTTTCTTTGAATACCAAAATAACACCCCTTCTTGGAAAACCCTGTACTATACAATTTCTGCAGCTCCGAGTCACCCACTTATTAACACTGTTGAGTCAATGATTTTCTCATACCGACTCTAGTCACTGTTCATCCTCATCTTACTGACCATAATTTGGGGTTTCGACACTACTTGTAAAGCTGCCAAAATATTTCATAACTTTAAACATTGTTCACCCTTTGTTCGTATTCTATCGGCATTGATCAGCCTTTTTAAAGGCAATTAGCATCAATTTCCATCTATTAACTGCGCCATACAGTTTATGTAACATACGGCAACAGCGATTGAAAATGTTAGAGCATTTTAAAACGCCAAAGAATGATAGGCAGGAGGGGAGAAAAAGAACAAAATAAAACCCACGGTAGTCCATTAATTGAAATGTTTGACATTAATTGCCAAACTCCTCTCGATTAGCTGTAAAGTTAAGTAAGTCTAAGCGTTGTGTGGAGCATGAATTGATTCGAGGCAGCCTTTAGTTAAGCATTGAAATTGATGACCACACCGTCGACGGAGCTGCGGATGATGAAGACGGCGACTTCCATGTCCATGCTGATGAGACGATGATGGCGTTCTTGTCGACCAGCCGCTGATGATGTGATGGATGACGCTGGTGGTGGTATGACTAGTGAAGACCATTCGCATTCTTGTTCTCGATTTTTATCCATCACTGCCATTAGTAGGTAGCTACGTATGAATGTATGTACATTGTACATACATACGAACGTAGTTGTAATCAAGAGGAGCCAATTGATGATGCATTATATTCTGCCATTCGTTGTGTTTTTCTTTTTGTTTGTGCTTCCCCTTTAAAGCATGTATGCGTGCGTGTGCTCACATCTTTCGATCGAGAACATGTTTTAATATACTTCATCAATAACGTCATTATCATCATCAACAGCGTCAGCTGTATCATTGGAGAGGCAAACATTAACTACCCATTCGAATGCCATCACCACCTAAACAGGTTGCATTTGCTACTGCACAGTAGACATGTGTACGTAGTGGTGATGGGACACGGAGGAGTAGTTTATCAGTATTCCTGACATGTTGCCCCAAACAAGACCCCACATTAAGTTTAATAGTTTATATGGGTGAGATTCTGATAGAACATCTCTTTAAACTGAGTGGGTTTTAATATACAATAAGTAGTTTACACTGTTTCCAAATGGTTGACAAAAAAAGTGGAGTACGGTAATGGAGTAAACATTATAGGAATCGCAGACGACATTGCCATAATCGCAGTGGCAAAAAAGTGCCAACCTGGCTCGAGTCAGCACACTTACAGCTGGCTGCTCACCAAACGGAGGCTATCCTTAGTACAAGCAGCAAAACTACAGTATTTATCAAGCTGATCGTTGGGATATAGTTACCCGATCTAGTCGCTCACTCAAATACTTGTGTGGTATGATAACCAATTGACTGATATTCAAGCATAACATCGAGTACGTAAGCAAGAAGCCTGCAAAAACGCAAGCTTCTCTGGCAAGATTGCTACCCAATGGTGGAGGACCTAAACTAGCGAGAAGAAAACTACTAGCCACCGTAATAAGCTCTGTGATCATTTATGCGCCCTCTATATGGGCGGATGGACTGAGTGTAAAATTATATATGAAGAAGCTGATGTCTACCGACTAAACTGTTTTCGCACAATTTCCGGGTATCGAACGACATGGGAGGATGCAGCAGGTGTAGTTGCTTGTCCAATCCCCATCGACATGTTAGCTGCCAATATGAAACCGATACGCAATAGAAATCCACAGAATAAAAAGCAGAGATCTGAACTGGCCAGGCAACAGCGTTCATCATCGATCGCCACTTGGCAAATTCACTGGGACTTACGGAGTATTACTTCGAGAAGATAAAATGGATCTTTACGGAGTATTAGCGGTTACAAATACAGACTGATAAAGCGGCCATGACTTTGGGCCCAACAGAAAAGATTATGAATACTCCAAAAAGAAAAAAAAACGAACCACCTAATGCAGTTGGAATATTTTCTCACAATTCTTCTTTACGGTGTGCTCTTTGAACCACTCCTAATGGAAACGGTGTTATTTCATTCGCCCATACAAAAGCCTTATAAATCAATTAAAATTCACTCTTCCAGCAAAAAGAAGAATAAAAAAATAAATACAATTACAACAAATTCAATCAAAACTATTAATGCCCCCAGAAACTAATTAAAGAGCAGAAAAACTAAAGGCATTCTGCAGCCTAATTATGTACAACTATAACAACTGTTACCCCTTGAGGCAAGCCCACTCCCATGCAATGCAGTTCATACGCTTTAACATTAACATTTAATTCCAGATGCTAACTAACTACATCAATAAACTTCTCAATATCTATCTGCGATCATTATCAATCAAACGATATCGGCCATCAACATCATCAATCAGATCGCCCAACGAGAAAATGCCACACATTCTTTGATGGTGGCTTGTTTTTTTCTCCCCCTTTTTAGTTGTTTTCAGTTCTTGCACTATACGACAGAGGTTGGATTGATCATCCAGAGATCGTTGGCGGCACTTCTAACTACTAATAGAAGCGTATCATTTGATGTTTCGTTGTCATATTCTTCTTCATCTTCTGGCCTGCCTTGACTTTGTCATCATTGTCCAGTTGACAAATATGTTTGACTGGCACGGTCATTGATAGCCCACGAATGTTCCTCTTCATTGCCTGACCGCAGCGTTGCTATTTGAAAACTGCAGTATTCGTTGGTGGGAACAACTGAACAATCGTTGATGTTCTTCTGGTTGGTCGTTGTGAGTGACGTAATTAATTGAGTGCTGTCTGCGATTAAGACAGGTACAGTTAATGGAATATTTTTCAGATTACACTGTTTGATTTTGGTGTGTGGGAAGATGGCAGATTAACAAAAAAGGAATTCGGAAATGTTCTGCAATTTTTCCAAAAATCAGTATTGAACAACATAAGGGATTCACATAGTAAAGATCCGGAAATTAACTTTCAAACTGTGATGAAGGTATAAGAAACTATGTACAGTCAAACTAATATAACTCTTACAACACTGCACTCACCTACATTAATCTCATTACTCATAACACTTAGTGCATTTAATATGTATAAAACTAACTAAGAACAACCTCTACCGAACTTGTTGGTGTAAGAAATCCCTTCTAGTCTCTCCTTCCACCGTAAATCTTCCACGAAAATCTTCTACAAAATGAACAGAAAATGATTTATAATTAATGTAGTTATTTTTTTAATTTATTGGAATTTGCAATGGAAGAGCCTTAATAAGCCTGTGAGAAAATAATAACTTTTAAAAACCTTGCCAATCAAATCATTCAAAAACAAATTTGTTCACTTAAAAGCCACACTTAATCAGTCAATAGACCGGCCAACATGGAACAACTCCTTGCTGAAAAAGTAGGAAGTGCTGATCCCGAAACTAGTTCGAGTGTTCCAAGAGAAAGCCACCAAATGCCGGTCGAAAATACCAACTACAGGGTCGCCTCCGCCAGCCCATACCTTCAAGCTTAAAAGAATAACTCACTGCTGTCCAAAACCAACCCCAACAGCGAGAAGGAAAACCGCTCAAGCAGGGCACTCTGAACATAACTCAAACGAATCAAGAGGTATTTAATGCTGCCTTAAGACATAATCCTTTGATGGCATATGAAGACTCCTCCCAATAGCTGGCCAAACGCATCAGCTGGCCAATTCCATCAATTCTCGAGCTGTCACCTCAATTCATATCCAAATGGGAACCTGTAGAAATGCTATCCTGGAACACCCAGCGCGAATGTAGGAGTCACCACACTCGGGGATCTTTGGAAATATACATTTTTAACTTTTACTATTTTGGGATTAAGATCGCTGGGCAATGGTGGTTGACGTATATTTTTCGGCGATAAGAAACTTTTCCCCATTAAAAAGTTTGGTATAGCAGTAGAAATAAATTATTTCGGACTGATCTCCTTCTTATGATTTCCTAGTATTGTCAATATCCAGCACAGTACAAGAAGGTGTAGGATGACCGGGATTGCATTTTGGCTCTCAATTTTAAGAATACACAAACTATTGGGCGTGGCTTTGATTACATGTGTGTGTTTCTCAGTCAACTATTGTGTCGATAATAGTTATCCAAAGAGCTGATGCGAAGTCCATTAGTTATTGATGTATTTCCATCTTAATTTCAAAGTATCTGATTTCTCTGTCATTTCCAATAGTCCATTATATTGTTTTTAAGGTAAATATATTGACATTTCATACCTGACTGATGTCTACACTACAACGTACTCTTACAACGTATCGTAAACTGCTTAACAATTGTTCTTTAGCCAGCTGGGTGATCACGTGTGCTGTAACCACAATTACGGATGTCAATGTTGATTATGGGACAGTTGCTCTTTTCAAAAGAGTCTATTTTACGCTAGAACATATATTAACGCCACACTATAGCTGACAATTGTTATAGTTACTCGTTATTTCTTTATCCAAGTCCGAAGCCAACCGCCAATTTAGTTAACAAACGTGTATATGTTTAATTTCAATTCACATAGAATATAGCAACGAAGTTGCATCACATTTACTGTCGTTTTCAGTAATAGAGGTGCACAGACAACGGAATGTCACAACGACTGCCACACAAACTCCCAGCTGAATAAACATTTTCATTATAAAACAAATAAACTCCATTACTACGTGAAGTGTAAAACCTTCGGCCTTTCAACAAAATGTTGTGCAAATTATTGACTTAATACCCGCCACAAATGTCAAATGTTATGTTGGTTGCCCCAGAGGTAGACAACGTCTCTGTCACAAGACAAACACTTTAATTGGCTAATTTGACTTCTAAACTATTATTAGAATTTCATTAAGCTGCAAACTGCGAACGAATGAAAAAAATATGTATATACATATATTTTGCTAATTAACTTCAAAATCGAATTAATTAAACGGAAAAAATCGACAAGTCAAACATTTTTCGTTAACTAATTCTAAATCGAAATGCTGCAAATTCTGTTCGTTTTCGAGGCAAAATTCGAGGAACTTCGTTCGCCGAAATAAACCAAAACAAAAAAAAAAAAAAGCAAAGAGCCACCACCAGCCGGCGAACGACGTACATAAAGTATCGTGCAAAACCTAAATGACAAATCGTGAGAAACACACCTGTGTGTTCAAGAATACAACGTAGCAAGCAAAAACTCCATCCATCGAGTACAGACTTTGTTGCCCCATACAAACGCTGTGGCCCGCTACGACGCTCTAGGTTTTCGGGCTTGCAACATTAAAATGAATGTGGCTAAGGCTGGCATTGCTGCTGCAAAGAATGTGATCGTACACAACATAATGATTACCCAGAAAACCCAACGTAAAATATACAACATTTGTGGAGCAACAGCAGGTTCTCTACACATTTAGAATGGTTGAAAGCAAAAATCCATGGAAAACTTTTTGGATGTACGCCAATCTAACAGATGCCTTGCCATACTACAACCACCGCAAACTCATCCGTAGAACTTGCAACTTGCGACGACCAACATTTGTGTATCACGTTGGCACATTTGCAACCTATGATGATTTCCTTTTTGGCAACAACTCTGCAACAATGCCAGCAGAGAACGTTCCACCACATCTAAAGCAAATACTCATACACATGCAGTGAATGTACAAGTTGATACATGCAGCATAAAACAGCAACAACAACAATGACGACATGAAAATCTATATGAAACCATCAAATTATACACGTGTACTCTCGTACTTCTTAGGAAAAATAGAGTATGAATGGTACGCTCTGTAAGATGCTTTTAAAATTCAAATGGTTATGTTTTTCATCGAGATGTTGCACAGTGGAACAAATCTATTTAGCAAAAATTCTTCATTGACCCTCTCCAACAGTTTACTAGAGCTGTCGAATCCATTTTAATTGTTTCACTTCCCTATGAATAACACTACTCAACAAAATGAACAAAATTTCATGTACTCCGGATGCGATATTTTTTTCTGTGTAGATAACCTTGACATGAGCTCGAAAAACGCAATAAAAAAATTTTTTCGTTTGGTTTTTGTTTTATTTTTTTTTTTTAAATTTTAAAAAAAATTTTTTGGTTAATTTGTTTTGTCCGGCATAACTCGGGAACCACTAGCCCGATTTAATTGAATTAAATTTTAAAAAAGGAAAAAAACTTATTTTTTGCCTAAAGATTTAAATTTTTTTTTTTTAAAAATCCATAAAAAATCCAGAATGAAAAAAAATGTCAAATCTTATTACTTTTACGTAAAGTCACATAACCTATGAGCAAAATGAGACAAAGATCATGAAAATCGATGCACGCGTTTCGCTTTTATTCGCAATTGAGTAAATTTTCATATATTTTTGTCACCCAACAAATTTTAATTTTTTTTGTAATAAAAAAGAAAAAACCTTACCATAGACAAAGTTGTGCATATGTCGACCAAATTTTTGAAATTCATACCTTTACTCAATTGCGAATAAAAGCGAAACGCGTGCTTCTCATTTTGCTCATAGGTTATGTGACTTTACGTAAAAGTAATAAGATTTGACATTTTTTTCCATTTTGGATTTTATATGGATTTTTTAAAAAAAAAAAAATTTAAATCTTTAGGCAAAAAATAAGTTTTTTCCTTTATATATTCATTTTTAACTTGGAAACTGTTGCTTGTATAGGAAAACAATATATGAACAGATTAAGGGCATTGTATTTTTAAATTTTTTAAAATTTAATTCAATTAAATCGGGCTAGTGGTTCCCGAGTTATGCCGGACGAAACAAATTAACCAAAAAAATTTTTTTAAAATTTAAAAAAAAAAAAAAACAAAAACAAAAACCAAACGAAAAAAAAATTTGTTATTGCGTTTTTCGAGCTCATGTCAAGGTTATCTACACAGAAAAAATTATCGCATCCCGAGTACATTTTGACTGTTGACTAGTGTAATTTGTCTTTTTGAATAGAACGAAGCAATTTTTCTGAGAATATTGGAAAATTCTCTGCTGGCCGACAAAAAACACCAGCAATTAAATGTCGACAAAAAAAAATAGTTCACAGTTTTCGTTATGAACATTATTTGAAGTTTATAAAGGGTTTTCCAACAAGAGGTGTTATTTTGAATCACCCGGTATATCGGTAGCTGTCACTTTTGAAGCTTTTACAAGTAGAAACTACGCCATTATTAAAAATTATCAATAACGCATTAAAATTATTAAAATTCACTACAAAAATGGTGAAAATCTTGCAGCCACAGTTCGCAGAACTAAAGCATTTTTGGGTCGTCGTGAAGCACCTTGTCAGACCGCAATACAGAAATTGGTGATGTGAAGAATAAAACCCGTGCACGTCGCTCAAGAACAACTGAGAATATTGCTGCTGTAGCCCAAAGTGTTGAAGAAAACCCCGGTTTGTCCATTTCTCGTCGTTCTTTGGAATTGGGCATTCCACAAACGTTATTACGTTACGTCAACAAGCAAAATTGTCTTTCGGTCTGAAAAGTTCTGCGTAAGCCATCCATGCCCCCTCTTAGTAATTAAATTTCTGGAGTAAACTAAATGTGCTCCCATTTTGTTTTACTTTGTCTTGTCTTGTCAATACTACTTGGGAGTGATTAACTTTTGCCACAATCCAAATCAACCTAAATCTGTACAGCAGATAGCTGATGGAGTCCCACTGTCAGATGTTCCGTTTTGAACGTATCTAGGGTTTAACACAAGTGTGGTATTTAGCGGTTTTCCTTACCTTGGCTGGGAAAGACTAACTTGGTCGATTGTTGTTTTTGCAAAATGACTGGGTATGACTGGTTGTTTGTCAGTATCTTGGTAAACTAACTACATATACACACAGCTATCGCCCTGCATTGGCTGGAACATTCGGCTGGCTGGCTGGCTGCATGCCTAAAACTTTGGCGTTTTGTGTGTTTCTGTGGCAAACAATTTGTTTTGTTTGTGAGATCCTTTCCTTTTAGCTCGTATTTGCCACGACGTCGTATATAATAATTAAATGTGAACAATCATTGTAAAAACTTTCAGACACGTAATATGGCCACAACTATGACTGCAAATTCTCTTCTCCTCGGCCGCTTCGGCGTTTGCTTCGCTTCTCCGCAGATTTGTTTGGTAGTCAGTGCTGGTGGTGAGCAAGTTCCTTTTTTTTTTTTGCTGGTATTGGGTTTGAAAATATTTGAACAAAAACAAAAAACACAAACAACCAACTGAGAAAAGTTACAATTATGAAAAATGCATGTGAATGCCGGGACGGCCACATGATCTAACTCTCCTCCTGCTCGCTTGATGATGGAACGGAAAATGGGCGTTGGAGTTTGGTGTGCTGACTTTGTGTACTCTAGAGTACTCTCGCATCGCTCAGCAGTTTAGCATACATATGTGTCCGTTTGTCGGTTCTTATCCCGCAGAACACCTTAATTTTTCACCCAACATGGCAATTAAGGTTATGGTCATTTATGTGAGAGCAGAGTAATTAACTTCAATTTCAATTTATTTGATATGTACAAATTATACACTGAACGACAGCACAAATTATGATGTCTCATGTTAGCGAGTTGTAAAAGAAAATTTCCATTCAGGTTCGCAAAGTTAATGAACTGTGTAAATGGACTGGGAAACTCGCCATGCGGAAATTATTGCACTGGCATTTTAACGAGCGCCACAAATGAATGGGTGGGGGATGGCCAAGTAATGACAGGTGTATGTGAAGCGCTAATTTGGGAAAAGTCATGTCAAGACTTTACAAGTGCCATTAACTACAATTAAATAGTACAGATACATAGATAGTTGTGTGAAAGACTTATTAAAGTTCGCCAGGGAAATGTGAAAAAGTTAATTTACTTAATCTAAAAACCGACTAGAAGATTTTGCATTTAATACGGCAAATTGGCAAAAATAAACAGGGAAATAAGCAATTTGTTGCTAAAAATAGGAGGGGGAAATTCTAACATAGGAGTTGGTAGTTTGTATTCTATAAAAACAATTTCCAAATTGCTTACCTACTAACTAGATAATTAAATGATTAATTACTTAGTTATTTATAACTTATTATAATGGACACGAATATTATGTCGAAAAAAATTTAAATTATGATTCGGTTTCTTTTTTTTAATAAACGCTTAATTATGTGCTTCGTTTTTGCTAATAAAAAAAAAATAATAAATTATCATGTGTGTTCTCAGTGGCAATATTTATTTTCAAAAAATGTTAAGTGGAGATACGCGCTTATTTTCCTTATACTATTTGCACAAACAAGTGTGTTTTTTTATACATCGATGGCTTAATTTAGAAAGAGCGTAACTCGCATTTTCGTAACTTTACAAGATAAGGTAAAAACTTTATAAAATTTTAAAAACTTCAGACATAAAAAAATTTTAAAGGCCATTTTATTTTTTTTGGATTTTGGTTATGCACAAAACCCTGACATTTGTGTGGAATGTGTATTTGATGGTATGCCAAAATATGCAAAAAACGCGATCGAGTTACGCCCTTTCTAAATTAAGCCATCGATATATCATTAACTTTTTATTTTGAAAATATTTTAATCCAATAATTGGTTCAACCGCTCAAAAACGCCGAAAATTACGAATTTTGACTCTCCTGAAAAAAATTTAATTTTAAGACTTACGCGGATGCTTCTGTAAACCACTATTTTTTCATAAATCACACTAACCAAAAATTCCCACGTATCATAAGGACTTGATGGACTTAAGGGTCGCCTATTGTCATTTAAAAAAAATTGGATTTTTTGAAAGAATATGAAATTTAAAAAACATGTATAAATTAAAAATTTTTAACAAATCGGTACATTTCAGTAGAGCAAGACTTTAAGTAAAGCCTAAAAATACATTTTTTGGCCATTGCAAATTCCAAATAAATAAAAAAACTATAACTGCCATGTATACGATGACCCTGGCAGTATTATGACGTACTATGTGTGTAATGAGAAATGAAAAATGGACCGAATCATTGAAAAAAATAACATATAATTAAAATAATTGCATTGTTGAATAAATCAAAATTAATGTGTAGATAATTAAATACTTGAAGCCTTGAATATTTGAGTAGCTAAATATGCGAAAAAAAATTATTAATTAATAATTATCCGTACACTTTCCCTCGAATCCTTCAATTTCTCTAGATTTAATTACTTGTACGATGCGGTGGTCAATTATCACACCAGCACCTTAGGCCGCCTTGATATGCTTATTGCGATTATTCGTGGTATTTGTAATTAATGCAACCACAAAACCGCACTTATTCTACACATCCCCGATTATGCGATTGTGGTCAAACTAACCCTTATTATCTTATTTACATGTGTGTTTTTCTAATCCAATTAAATCGATAATTAATGCAGCACTAAACAAACACCAGGAATGTCGATATTCACAACGCACTTTACTCGTTCCACTGAGACAATCAGTGAGAATGTGTCACGTCATTTCAATTAACTTTTCTGGGTTTACAAACACACACACATACAACAAAGCCTGAAATCAATAATGTAAAATAAACAAAATTTAAATGTGTGTATGTATGTATGTATGCACTCATGTAAATATATCTGCATATCCATATCAATTCCCATTTGAATCTGTATTAAATCATAATCTTCCATCAGACAACACAATATCAGCCAGGCAGCCACATAGTTTGTACACCAATATTGACTTGCCCCCATTCTTCTGTCAAGATACCGAGGCACTCTCGTACATACGGAACTGTGTTGCTACGAGTCGCTTGTGTGTTGGTTGTCAATCAAATCAATTGTTCAAATATCCAAACATTCTTAAAGATACACAGAGAATCGGAAGCGGATTATTGTAATGACATACTGAAGGGTACATTTTGAAAATTAAAGTTCTTACCCCATGAGAGTTTTGCGTGGGTTTCTACAAGAATTAAGCGATTGCCAAATACACATACAATGAAGTTTCAGTGTTACAATTGTAAACTAAATTTCAGTCAGGAGTGTAATAAAATCCTCGATCGGATTTCCTTGATCAATACGAGCTCTAACAGCGAAGAAGACTTAGCTCAAAGAAGAAGAAATTTAAAAAGCAGAAGGTTTTTTTTGTGGTCAAGCAAAAAGGCATGTGAATTTTCCCTATTTTGACGCCGTTTTCTGCCGATTGTCAAGCCGGAAACAATTTCCAAACATTTATTTCATTTTCTACTTCTCGCCTATTATGATTATTTTAAGAAAAATTCCCCATGTCCTCTATATTTTACCCGTCTAGGAACATTCTTTTCTTTTTTTTCAGTATCATCGAATTGTCCATTTTTATCCCATTTTGGAATGCTTTGGACTTTTTTTGGTACTTTCTATAACATTTATATTTTTCCTGTCTTGGCTCCGTCTTTTTTCTTTTTTTTTCCAGTTTTTCGTACTCCTTTTTATCCCCTAATATAGTAATTGTTACTTCTTGCCCTTTTTTGTGTTTTAAAGTTATTTTTCATTTATATATTTCACCAGTTTAGGACCCCTTTTCCATTACTTCCAATTATTGGCTCAATCCCGTAGATTACAATTTTGTTAACACATTTTTTTTTTCTTAATCCGTTTTGGTACGCTTAGGAACTTTTTTACTCTTTCTATAACATTTTATATGTTACATGTTTTTAATTATATATTTCACCAGTTTTGGTCATTTTGTTCCCTTTTCATTTCTTCCAAAAATTTAATCTTTTCTGTCGATTACAATAATTTCATACATTTTTGTATTACCCCCTTATTTTTACCACTTTTTATCCCAAAATTTTGTTTCACGCTTTTTGTTTTTCAAAGGTTTTTGGGGACAGATTTTTCCCGATTTATCCCCATCCAATTTCCCTTACTAGTGGATGTACACTAGCTTCAGCCGTTTGGTGAGGACAGGATGAACCAGTAAATCAGTCATGCAAGCATTTTATATTATTTGTTTCTCATTTATATTATACCACTTTTGGGCCAGTGTTGGACCGTTTTTGTCCCGTTTGGGACAGTTATGAATCAGACAGTCACGCAACAGGTATATACATATATTAATTAAATACATGTTAAAATTACGACATTCCTTGTAAAATGGTCACTTGTAATTATTTGAGATTACATACATGAATTGTTTCTCCAGATGCTCATGTCAGCCACATCCAATCAACAAGCTACTTAAGACCACACCTTCTCTACTTTTGCTGGGTTACTTCCAGAAAACAATTTCAACTGTTGAATGATTTCTCACCTTTCGCCAGCAAACATATTTATTTACTGTAAATTCCATATAATTGTTGACCATTTGGTTGTGGGACTATTTAAACGGCTACCCGAGTACGGAGAAGTGAAGATATTGAACTACCGAAGTGAATAAACAGCAACACCTTTTAATGACGCAGTGACCTTTTGAGCACCGCAACACAACAACACCTACGCACGGTGGAGTGATCACATCAAGCAGCTCCGTGTTAGAGTAAACAGGTTTTGTCCGTAATCCCCCACGTGCCTGGTCGGACATCAAGAGAAGGTTCATCGGCTATGTGAGTGCCTTTTTTTTCCTGTTCCACTTGTACTCGTATGTTGGGTTGATGTTGTTATACTCAATCATTGATATCCGCCTCATGGACAAGACGATTGTTTTGTGTTGCGGTTTTTTTGTAATGCGCAGGCGCAGCTGTTTTGAGCGCTGTGTTGCCCGCCTGCCTGCTTAATACTGCTCCAAGACCATAACCAATTTGGCTTTATTGAAGTTGTATTTTTTCACTTAAAAATATATATTTTTTTTCTGGTTTACTATGGATCTCGTAAATTCCCTTTCAAGTTGTCTCGAATATTATTGAGTTTTGGGGGGGTTTATGCAGTTCTTTTTTCAGTTTGTTTGTTATGTGGATTGGAGATTTTCATGATTGGTGTCCTATTCGAGTGTGTAACAAGTTTATTACTATTTGAATAGCGGTAATGAACAGTGGGCAGAGTCATGTTGAAATGGGGAAGCAATTTGAAAACAGTTATTTGTATTTGGAACAGGTAAAAGAGAAACTACTTACTTATTTCCCTTTACATTCCATAAAGGAACAGACGGGGAACTTCTCTCGAATCAGTGGGTTGTGTACGATATAATTTGTAAACTCACTGACCGGAACCTACTGTTTAAAGCCCGCTCCGAACGGCTAATGGTTTTTTAGAGAAATTTTACATGGCTTAGAGATTGCTCTCTTACTCGTAAAGTCACCAACATTTACGAGGTGGAAACAGACGCCGAAAAATGTTTGGTGGTCTTACCCGGTTTCGAACTCAGGTTCTTCTGTGTGGTAGTCGCATACACCACGTACCACACCACAGCCTTCCACCAGAGAAACAGCTGGTGGAAAATATTCATTTGTTTTGAGGGCTAAGATATCAGGCTTTTAATACTACTGATTGTCTTAAACATAGACTTTGAATCACGCACTCGGTCTTCGGGGGATTTCGTTCTAAAACGCCCACATAATAAATGCGTATGCTACCAAAATATAGCAATTACACTACTCAACAAAATGAAAAAAATTTCATGTACTCCGGATGCGATAATTTTTTCTGTGTAGATAACCTTGACATGAGCTCGAAAAACGCAATAAAAAATTTTTTTTTCGTTTGGTTTTTGTTTTTTTTTTTTTTTTTAAATTTTAAAAAAAAAATTTTGGTTAATTTGTTTCGTCCGGCATAACTCGGGAACCACTATCCCGATTTAATTGAATTAAATTTTAAAAAATTTAAAATTACAATTCCCTTAATCTGTTCATATATTGTTTTCCTATACAAGCAACAGTTTCCAAGTTAAAAATGAATATATAAAGGAAAAAACTTATTTTTTGCCTAAAGATTTAAATTTTTTTTTTTTTAAAAAATCCATAAAAAATCCAAAATGAAAAAAAATGTCAAATCTTATTACTTTTACGTAAAGTCACATAACCTATGTGCAAAATGAGACAAAGATCATGAAAATCGATGCACGCGTTTCGCTTTTATTCGCAAATGAGTAATGGTATGAATTTCAAATTACGAAACAAATTAACCAAAAAATTTTTTTTAAAATTTAAAAAAAAAAAAAAAAAAAAAAAACAAACACAAACGAAAAAAAAATTTTTTATTGCGTTTTTCGAGCTCATGTCAAGGTTATCTACACAGAAAAAATTATCGCATCCCGAGTACATTTTGACTGTTGACTAGTGTTATTGGCATACACTTTGTCGTAAGCGTGAATTCACTACGACCTTCTTTTACTTACAGTATTTCTTTAAGTCTTGATATCATTTTCAACTGGTCGGTCTTAGAGCTTGAAAGTGTATAAACTACAACACACTTCAGCTAAATCTCTGCAAAAATTTTATTCAAATCGGTAACTAAATTTCATACTTGGACATTCATATCTCAATGTATAACTAAATATTGAGATGCGATTAAAAAAGAAACCCTCGGTGTATTCTATGAAATTCTGGCCGTTCATTGGCTCATGAGTCATGACGGCTGCTATGTCATGTGTCACGAGGATGGGATCCATTGACTTTCATGATTGTTCGCCAAAAACCAAAAGGCGAAAATGCCCCAAAAATGAGAAAATTATTAAATTATTAAAAAAATTGTATGATATGTGAAAATTCTGGCCGTTCATTGGCTCATGAGTCATGACGGCTGCTATGTCATGTGTCACGAGAATGGGATCCATTGACTTTCATGATTGTTCGCCAAAAACCAAAAGGCGAAAATGCCCCAAAAATGAGAAAATTATTAAATTATTAAAAAAATTATATGATATGTGAACAATTATTTTAGAATGATGTAATTTGATTTCCATCCATTCATTTACTTACATGAAAACGAATATTTCCGGATATTTCCAAGGAAAATGAAATTTTATGAAATTCTTAATTTTTCTTTGGACATTTGGGGCATTTTTCATAGAGCCAAATTTTTTTTTAGTTTTAAAATAATCCACCATGTTTTGTACCACTGTCCTTTAAAGCAACAACTCAATATTTTTTGGCACAATTTCATAAAATGTAGTTTTTTTCTCTCTTGTTGCTTTTTGGTTTCGATTTTATGTGGCACAGTTTCTTTCCTTAACCACAAAGTCTTGATAATTTTGGTTGATTTTTGTTGTATGTGTGTACGTACATACAATTGGCCGTCATCGATGATGTTGCCGTTGTTGCTGGGACTATTGCGGCTACTTATTGGCCATAAATTGGAATTGGAATGTTGTCGGTTGTCTACCAAGCACACACACACACACACACAAAGACGTATAAACTATTTATATTGTCCGAAATAGTTTTGGACTATCAAACGAACGAATGGCTTGATTGCAAACAACAATTGCACCTGCATAACAAAGAAATCAGCAGAAAATTGCAATACAAATACAGGTAAATAACAAAGCAAAGAGAAGATAAAAACAACAACAACAAAAACTTTGGGGAAAAAAATGCAATAGACACGAATTGAAACTGGGCCTTGATTAAAGATCAATATGGGAAATGCTTAAGAAAAAATAATAAAACAACACATTTTTTTTTTGGTTAAGGTTGTTAGGTTAGGTGAGGTTAGAAACGGCTGGCACACTTAATCTATTGTTGAATGACGGTGTGATACCAGGAGATGCAATTTGCCCGTGTTGAGGCGATAGATGGCGTAACAAGGTGGGACAGATTAATAAAATCTAATTCAGTAGGCTTGTTCGGTTAGTATCTACGGTACATTATGCTGAGAGTAGCTTATACATTGTTAGATTAGACCCTACTCAACAATTATAACAAGACAACTCATATATGGATAATTTCATACAATTTTGACCCACTTTGCAATGTCTTTGGATTGTCAATGGAATTTGGAACACGTCATCTGGTAGTCTCTATGGTTGGAATGTTCTCTGCGCAAATTTCACAGCAACATTTTTCGAAATATAATGAAATTATGTGATGGTATCTAAGGGCCGGGCATTTCTTCGCAGATTTTGAACAAAATAAGAAAAACAAAAAATAAAACAAAGAATGGAAAGGCTCTGATTAATGCCATGCCTATTAACCGATTGAGGGGCATGCACTTCTGTCCCTTGCCCTCTTGTTTACGCCCGCACCAGACAGCGAGGAAATACTGGCGCTGATGCTTCGTGCCAGGACTAGATAAAAGACAGGGATCTCCAGATTGTACAGGCTACGATTATAGAATTGGTGATTCACGCCGAGCCGAAGTCTTCCTACTGTTTAGGTGGATCACCAAAGCTCAGACTAGTAAAACAGTAGAGTAGGCCGCCATGGGGTGGTTGGTAGTGTGTGTGTGCGACTATCATACAGAAGAACCCGAGTTCGAAACCGGGTAAGACCATCAAACATTTTTCGGCGGCTGTTTCCACCTCGTAAATGTTGGAGACTTTATGAGTAAGACAGCAATGTCTAAGCCATCTAGAAAAGGATTAAAAAGTAGATCCCGGTCGGTGAGTATACAATTAAGATGAATATCGAGCAAGCCTTTCGTGAGGTAGGGTCACCAAGGACTTAGAAAAGTGACAGAATGTGGTACTGCGAAGCTATCGAGTCAGCCACATGAAGGAAATGGTGTTCCATAAATAATGGGAATATTTGTTTTTTCGAATAAACTAATAATATGCCGAAAAAATGAATTTCTGTTAATATATATTTTATTTTATTTTTTAAGTAAACTTGTATTTGAGACCGAGGGTATTGTTCCACCTGTACAGCCGCCGCCAGCAGTAAGCTTAGCAGTCGTTATTACCACCAATTTTCCGCCAACACACGCCATTCTCTAGATTATCAACATTGCCAGCCAAGTGCTAATACTAGCAGCATTTCTGCAGAATATCTATTTTCATCAGTTCGCCGTATTTCATTCTTTCCTACATGATTTCACAGAAATTTAAAACTTTTCTTTTGCCACGAATAACATGAAATTAAAGTTTCCCAGAATTTAAATAACTTATTTTAGTTAACATCAATTTGTGTTTTTTTATGAATATTCTGCTGATCCACGCTCAACTACAATGAACAACAAAGTGCCCTAGATGAAAATGGCGAAAAACTCGCTTGGCTTCTAATTAACTGTAAGTGTATGTTCGTTAGTACCTCCTTCTTTCAGCAACAGATGTCATAAATTTCGATAAAAGTGCTGTCATGGTAAAAGCCGAACAAGGTTCATATTTTTTAAAAAAAAATATATAAATATAAGTATAAGTATCAGCAAATGACGTTCTATAAGGTAATATACATTTTAAATGGAGTTTGTGCCAAATATTTATGCTATTAAAGGAGTCGGTACAACAGATGTCAATAATTGTATGTTTGGAGTTTGTGTTGATTCCAAAACAGATTCGTCGATGATTCATATTGAATGAGTTTCCTAAGGCCAAATTAAAAGAGGATTCTAAAATCACTTTCTTTAGGATACCAGCTAGTAGGGAAAGGTGCCAATATCACATTTTAAGGTTTCCTCAACTCACCTTTAAGCAACAAACGGGAAATTCTCTGTAAACTTACGGTACAAATTGTATACTCAAGATCGGGACCTAGAGTTTTATAGCTTTGGACACAGACTGGGCGTTTACGCACATCAACATCGATTTGTTTCATGCGCTTTGTGGCAAGTGACACTTTCCTATTGAAACCATGTCGGGCCGTAACCGTGAATATGAAGAAAGCTCAAAAAAGAAATTAACCAGGAAAGGTCTATTTTTTGCAAATATATATTTTCTCAAATATAAATTTTTAATATTTTGTGATTAAGAGCCTTGGACAATTTCCTATTGAACTTTAGTAAAAAGAGAGCTTCGAAAAACATGGCTCTTACGTTTTTTTTCAGGTAAGGTCTCGCTATATTGTCCCACTCTATGTTATCTAATTCAGGCCATAAAAACTATGGTATCATGTCACGATAACGTACGGGTTTTCCAACAAGAAGTGTTATTTTGCTATTCAAAGAAAAATTAAATTTTTTGAGATAAATGATCGGATGTTTATTTCATAATAAAGAGTAAGGTATGCCGTTAATAATGTAAAACAACATCAGCCAAATGGCCACCACGGCCACGCTTACAGGACCATATACTTTTCTTGAAATTGTCCATAACCAAATCGCAAAGTGGCTGCCCTATATCCTCGATAGCTTCACGAATTCTATCTTTGAGGTCTTGAATTGGCGCTGTGCGGTTAGCGTAGACCTTATCTTTCACGTGGCTCCAAAAGGAAGAAGTCGCAAGGTGTTAAATCACAAGATCTCGGTGGTCAATTGTGATCACCTCTTCGAGAGATAACACCGTCCGGAAACTTATCCCGTAAAAGAGCAATGGTTTCGTTGCTTGTGTGGCACGGGCTCTATGAAAAATGCCCAAAAATAATGAAGGATTCCCCAAAATGAATGAAAAATCCCCAAAATAATATGAGCCTTATTCAGGCACACGTCGATCTTACCCGCTTGTGTTCATGCTCAGTATTAGTCTTATTTATTTAGACGATCATTTCTAAACGGATTGAATCTCAAAGCTTCTGTACATGTCTGATTGAACCAAAAAATTATTAAAGGTTGATCGAATTAGTAGTTTTTTCTCCGCTTTGTGACTGTTATGAAAGTGGCCCGAAGATCAGAGAACAATAAAGGAGGCTAAAATGGTACAATGATCCGAATTGCCAGGCGATGGTACAATGTTAACCATGTACTTTAGACGGTTGGAGGTTAAAAAAGGTCAACAATAGTATGTTATTGCACTTCAACATCCAGAATGTGTGATGGTTCGTCCGCTAGTTGACCCCAGTTATTATCAGCGGCTGTTAGTGTTCTGCTCTCTCTTTCTGCGATTTTTTTTTAAGAATAATTTTCTGCATCTGTTTTTTTTTAAGAATCATTTTCTGATATTTGTTATGTATTTCGGAAACGTTAGTGGCATTCTTTAAGTCGAAGCACTGCTAGTGAAGGTTAAGGTGAAAAATTCCCTCCAACAGTTTTATAAGTAATTCCATAACTCAAAGTCTCCGTAAGTCGAACTTTCCTACGGGATAATGGGGTTTCGAGGAATGGAAGTTTGACTGTACCAGTTATCATGGGTTAACCAAATACTTGTATGGTATTAAAAGGTCGTCTTTGTCTTGTTTTCACTCAGACTCCTACCTGATTTCTTTATTTCCTTTTAGCTACATTTAACCTTGTTAAGGAATTTTTTGTTGGTTGCCCTCCATGGGAGAAATAAGTTATGAATATTTTTTTTTTTTTTAATGACTTAATCAGTTGTAGTCATACATTACATACATACATAAGTTGGCCAAACTGGCTGGTTGTTGGTGGATTTTGCGCGAGCACCTTCATCACATTGTTAACAACCCGAAAAAGCAAAAGTCTATTTATCCGCTGGGCTTTTTCCGAGAACAGACTCGCACGTAATATAGACATGTTTGGTTTTTCTTGTTTTCACAGATGGGCTAGGAATACACGCGCAGCACCACCGACCAAACAAAGTTTTTTAACATTTCCCGTTAAAACTGAATGAATTGCTAATTAGCATTTAATGAAGCGATAATGAAAGCACAAAGGAGTTGCTAATAAGGCAAGAGAAACGATTTTAGACATCCTTCATGACATCCTCATGAGTGAGACAGGGTGGACACAATTTTGTGGGAGGCACATGTTGCTGAAAGATTTCCGCTGTGGTGGGTTTAGGGACAGTTTTCTATAATTTTCTAATTTGATATGAACTTTAATCATCTTTTTTTTTTGATTGCACGGCCATTTGTTTACAACTTTAAAGTCAGAGTTAGTGTCATTTGATATGATTGGCATGTTTTTTTTTGTGTCGTTGCACAAAGAACATTAAAATGTTGACATATTTTAATAACTCCTGTTGTTATGGCTGCTGCTGCTTCTGATGCTGGAACAACAAACACGACTTGATTATGTTGTTTATTGAAAATCAATCTCAGACCCAGTTTGCCGTTGTTGTCTAAAACAGGTGCTATCTCTGTGGAACTCGTACAGTTGAAAAACGCCACACCAACTGTTCCCAACTGTTATGTTTGATGAAATTTGATACTTTTTTTTGTTGGCTCGTTGTGTTGTCTTATAGTCGGTTGACATGAGTTGCTGGCAGATTTCCTATATGAATTTTGTTCGAAAATGTAAATGACAGTTTGGGAGTTAATAAAAACCAGTATGTATGTTTGAATATAATATTTTTATACATATTTTTTGCATTCCAAATACAACTGGTGTTCGATGAGTGTTGCGTAAATTGCAATACAAAAAAAAAAGTGCTGTCAGAATCGTACATATTATGTGACAATTGTCGTTAGATGGCTGTTGGCTGTTTTAGAGCACAGAACGTACACATGATAAGGAGAGTGGTATCCAATTACATTTGTTTACATTTAAATGAAATAATTCAAATATGCGGACAGTAGTTGGTGTGGACCTGAAATCAAATTCCGCGAAATAAACGGCACCGATTAGCATTAGCACATAAATTGCTGTGAATACGATTTTTTTTTCTTTGGATGTTGTTGATTTATTTGCAGTGTAGAATTTAATTTAGCGTGAAAGCCACTAAAACTAATATGGCTAGATCGCCTCTATGTCTTGAAAATGATTGTTTTTTGGTTTTTAAAAAAAGGAAGACATAAAGGCAACGAAAGTCATTAAGATATCTGATCAAGTGAAATGTTTGGATATAATCTTCGATGAACTGAAAAAAGAAACACCAGAGCTGATAAAGCGCACTGAAGCTGATCGAGGTGCAGAAGGTCCACAGGATCTTAACCCTTTCCGTGGATTTGTCGAATATATTCGACACTTCACATGATGTTAACCACGTATAGGCTGAATACGGACTATCACCAAAGAAACCCCACTGGATCTTCGCAGTAGCCAGACCTAAACAACTTACATACCCTTCTGTAGTATGGTTGTCTTCTATGGAAGAAAAGTGATCTGACCAATAGACACCACATTAACCAGAACTTATAGCGTATACCGACGACAGAGTTATTTTGCCATACTTATCCAAATTAAAATTGGAACATCTGCAGTTTAGCAATATAGCTTAGATTTTGTTTAAATTTATAACAGTGGTGGATGTTCTTATTCTGAGTTAATTTGAAATAAGCCTGCTAATAGAAATTAAGGCGTGGTCTAACTAGGCTATAAGAAAGCTATACTAAATTTAATAGAAATGTATGTAAAATAGACAGTAGGCCCAACTGTCAAAAAACCTAAAATCCTACGAGCGAAACATGCTGAATAGGTTAAACATTCTCTCAATTAAAGAGCGGCTGTATACCCATCCAAAAAAAAAAACTAAAGCACACCCAAAATGAAGAATTCCACAAAATAGATGAAAAATTCCCCCAAATACCAACATGAAAATTTCCCAAAAATTTATAAAAAAAAAAACTCAAATCCATTAATTTACGAAAATGTTCCAATGAAAGAAATGACCGGCAGAACGGCGTTGGCGGCGCCTACGACCCAAAAATTTTAAAAAATGCTCCCAAATAATTTATGAAAATGCTCCAATAAGAAAAAATGTCGGCGTTTGCGCCGCCGCCTACAATGTTCGAACGACCCATGAGGAAACAATTTGAAATGTACTGTTAACTATTTATTTCTTTCCCCCGACTGGAAAGAGGAATGAAATATAAAAATACGATCAGTCTGTAATACATATCAGAGGTTTTTAAAAAAAAAAACTAACAATAAAAAATATTTTCTATTACCAAACATTACGTAATTTTAGATGAACAGTCATTACAACTAAAACTCTGTAAATTGTGTAATAACCCAGGTTAAGTGAATCATATTGTAATGAAAAAAATAATCAATCTTTATCGATTCAAAATGATTTCCTTAAAAATTAAAATATTATAAAAAAATCCCCAATTTTGTTGGATTATCATTCATTTTTTTTTTTTTTGAATTTTTGAAATTTTTTTGTAGCCGAATTCATGAAATCCCCGACAGAAGATTCTATGTATCATTCCAACATTCAAGAGGAAGTAAAGGCGGCATGTCTCATAAAAGTCGTTACTGACAGACAAACAGCAAAAGTTCTTGAATTCAATGAGGAAATCAATAAAATCGTATCTAAAGTTTTCCTGAAACTCCTATGGGTCCAGGGCAACGGAATTGATGACGTGTTAGTAAGGAATGGTTGGAGAGCTCAGATCTTGATCCGGGCAATGCTATTCAGTTTCAATTCCCACTTCCCGATTCCCAATTCACGCAAAACACTAACCCCCCTATTCATCAAAATTTAAAAAACCTGTGTTAAGAAAAAAAAATTTCATACATTTTTCCTAACAAAGTTTTTTTAATACTTATAATACAAACTAAGTGGGCACAGTATAATGAGCTGCGTGAGAACTATTGGTATCGATAACTATGTTTTAATAGCTGATATTGACAAACTGTGTTGACATTGCTGTTTAGAATGGTTTGGCAAGTCATCAAGAATCGTTTAACGCCAGAACAACGTTTTTAAACCGTAAAAATTTACAATTAAAAAAAAGAATGCATGAGCGAAGTTCATTTCGTCCAATTTAGGTCGATAATGTCTTAGTGAGCAAGCTACGTCAATAACCAAAGTTGCGTTGATTGACGCAATGATTTTCAAAATTACAGCAGCAGCCACAAGTCTTATATGGGCGTCTGAAGATAAATATCCTGAGGAATATAATGAGAATTTACAAATCACCATGTAGGATTATTCCTCCAAATTATTTTACCAAAAATATGTTAGTAAACTTTTGGTATTGTGCCCCGACCGTCCTAAAATCCCAAATAACCAAACATCAATAAAAAAAACCAAAATCATGGTTTGGTTCTGGTGCAATTGCCTAAAATATATGTTTTTGCAAAATTTTACACATCATTAGCCAAAATTTATAATTTTAAAGGTGAATTCCAAAATTACTTATTAACAAGAGTGTTGAGATTTTACAAGGTTTTGCTTCTCCTTTAAAGTTGTGAAAATGCTTGTTAGGTCAGTTTGAATTTCTGGTGAAGATATATGTGTGTCCAAATATAATGTGCTTACGCACAAACATATACAGTAGAACTTGATTCTTGCACGTAATCGAAACCGGGGCCGGTGCAAGTTTCGAAGTTGTCGCAAGTACGTAGTATTAATTTTCCATACAAAATAAGAGGCCATACATCTGTTTAGAATCTAAGTTTAATATTTCAATTCAAAACACTAAAGTTCAACGCATTCGTATAACAGTAGATACATATTTAATGTGGAATTTAATGTCTAATGAAGAAATGTTTTGCTCCGCCCATTCTAAGCAAATATTGAACGCTGATATAGTCTCCTTCGATGTAACTTGCTTCGTATTGAATACCACGTCACCGGTTTCATCAGCATCAGGAAGGTCATCATCGGTACACTGCTCTTCATTTTGTGTGGTGAGCGCCAAATTTTTTTTCTCTTAACAGGAGTTACTGTTGATATATGTACATGAAAAATTTTGGCTAAGGTATTGGTGGAAAACCCCACACTTAATTTCTTTAAAATCTCAGCTTTGTCTTTAATTGCCAGCAACGTACATTGTGACACCCCACCTCTCAATAGTCTGCTTAAAACTGATTCAAATTACAACATTTCATCAGCAGCATAAAACGACGGGAATTTCCCGAAATATATTCAGTCTAAGAAATCGCAAACAAAGCAGCACGCAAGAGTAAACAACAATGTTGCAAGTATCGAGTTCAAAATTTCGGATGTCACACGTACAGATTACTTAATGAAAAATATATCTCTGTTGCAAGAAACTAGGTATGCAAGTATTAAGTATGTGCAAGAATCGAGTTACTACTGTATATGCTTGTGTCCGTTCTTAAACATATTTATGATTGCATGCAAACATATTTTTTGCTCTATGAAGAGAAAGTTAAGTAACTCAAATACGGGCGATGATCGATGATAAACGAGATATGAGAGCACACATAGATTGTATATCGGGCAAGGCATTGAAGCGCACCTGTATTAACGGTGGATCCAAGCACAGCAAGCGGCATCCTGCACCATGATCAACATGGTCATGAGCGAAGACATTGGCTCAGTTTTTCACAACCGGCAATGGAACACCTCAATTTACAGTTCCGAAGAAAGTGGTTTAATAAGAATCAGACATAACCCAGGAGAACGGGAAGATATGAACATTGTCCGACCCATCCGAAACCTTTGACAGTGGAGAAGCAAAATGATTTTGAGTCAGGAGAAAGTCTCCTTCGAAGATTTATAATTTCTTGATTCGAAAATTCCTGATAAAACTTATTAAGCTATTTATTTTAACCATTGTGTCATAAATGACTAGACTGTACCACATGAATTCCTTTAACACTTGCAAGCAATTTATATCCAAACAACAACAGATTTTTATCCCACGTCATTAATTAACACAAAACATGTTAACGAATCCTCAAAACGGATGAAGTGCTCTTATTCGGAAGTGTGTTTCAATTATTGAAACTTATTCACATTTTCAAAAACCCAATCTGTCCATTTTTTTTTTTTTGAAAAAAAAAAAACAATTTCCTGTAACGAACCAAAAAATGTCTCAATTACATTGTCCGGCCGAGAAAGAATCGTACTCGAAACACCAAAATCGTAACATATGCATGATTTGTTTCCACGCTCATTACATGTGATTGCATTGTTCGCCCTGGCGAAGAGGGGGTTAGTCCCTGTTAATCTTTTGCAAGGCATGATGATGACGGCGACGACGATGAGGACGATAATGATAATCTCGGACGAGGACTAATTTGTTTCCAACCCCTCTGTGATGACATTGGAAACAATGAACGTTGCTGCTACTCCGGCGTTTACAAATGCGACACTTCTTTTCAGTTTTGTTTAAAAAAAAAAATGAAACCCGCATATTTGCTTAACTTCACATAATCACAAGAGGAGAATCTTTTGATGCTCTTTTTGTGCTGCGGCGGCATGAATGGACGGAATGACCAAGTTTCCCCTCATAGCAAACAGACCAACGAGGGTAGTCTGAGGTGAAACATGGTCGCAGGAGGGTGGTTTTGGGTGTGGACTTTATGTCTAAACCAAACATTAAGTAATTGCATATGAGTTTAAAAAATATGTTCACTTTACTTTTTTTTTTTTTTTGGCGCTGTGAAAATCTTTTGTTTCCTTTGCCCTCTCTATCTTTTGCTCGGTGTTTTTTTCCTTTTTGTGTGGCAAAAGGCTTTTCAAAATATTTGCAAACATTTCTTTTTATGGTTTGGCATTTCATTCTTCATTTTTCACTCTTTGCCATTCAGCTCGTCCATACGCTTGGCCCTCACCATCATCATGTATTTAGCCGCCGTCCGTATTCAATCCATTCAGAGCTTCTTCTACGTACTCGACTGACGTGGTGTTCCAGTAACTCATAAACGTATTTACTTTTCGTAAATATTTGCCGATGCTTTTATCTTTTCTTTGTGTAGCAAGAAAATACACCAAGTCTTTTGTTTAAAGATAAAGAAGAAAAGCATAGTACAAAGAAACCTCACAGAATTGTGCCACTATGGGTAGTGTGGGTTAAGTCCTACTGTTACAGAACATTTGCATAGAGGAGAACTCTGGGCCGGACTGTCCAGTTTGCAAATAGGAAGAAGCAAATGATTGTCGTATTTTGTCTGCAAATGTAGGGCAAATGTTGTCGATAATATGGAATGTCCTCGGAAAACTGTGTGGCATATATTACAGCTGCCCCGAAAATAGAACTCCGTATGAGGAATAGGCTACAGTCGGGTCTTTTGTTGTTGTAGCGCTATGCTGACTACACGATGGATTTAATCACGGTGATGAAATCTGCCGTCCGTTAAAAACCGCAAAAACCAATGTTTCAGCAACTTATCGAGAAAATTGTTGTTGTATTTTCATATACATTTTGTAGATCTATTTTAAATTTTTATGAATACTGGGTGCAATATCTGCCAAATTTTTCTCTATGATTCGACAGTTGTAAATTTGCCATTGAAATATTTTGAACGGCGAACTTCTGTCAAATAAGAGAAAAGGATCTGAAATCTGTAAATTTTCCCCAGAATTAGAATGAAGAAAGTTTTTCTAGAGAAGTTATTCGCGTGCAATAGATAACTCGTTACAGTTGGTAAACCGCCACACAGTGGGAGAATTTGCCAAATAAAGCTGCCCGTGTAGTTGAAATTTCACACAGAACTAGCTGATTTGTGTTCGAGCTTAAGTCTGAAAAACAAACCAGTGGCTGTAACCAGAGATGAGCTATATGGGTAAAAATTTGGAAACCTCGGTTATTAGAAAAAATTAAACTTGACTAGGTTGACAAAGCCGTAAAATCATTATTATATTTATCAAATATTAATATCTGAAAAATGTGAAAGTGATTTAAAAAATCTAAGACCAAAAAAAATTCTCCCAATATTGGAAAAAAAATATAGTAGTAAACTTTGGAAATATTTCTAAAATATGTCTATTAGTCCAATTTTGAATAGTAATGCCTTAAAATAAACGTACACACCTTGCCTACCACATATTTTTTACAGAACTGATATAAACATCTTATAGGACATTTTGTACGATTTCAAATATGTAGCTCCTAACCTTCAACTGATGAGGTGAATTTTTTGGACATAGTCTGTAGCCTAAAAAAGTGTAAAATTTACCACCACCTCATCAGTTAAAGGTTAATAATATCAGATTTTTAGTATAGAAAATGAAACGGTTCAATATTTCAAATTTTCGGTTATCAAAAAAACACCATTTTTAGGTAATTAGGTCCGATTTCAGGTGTTGTGGGGACATGTTACTGATGTGAAGAATATTTTATTTATTTATTTATTAATTACAATACAAAGTAAATTTATAGTATAATTTTGGGTCCAAGGGTAAACCGGGTGACAAAGACCATTTGGCTTGATTTTTGCAGCGACAGACCAAAGCCTCTGGTGGGAATCGAACCCACAACCCCCACGCTGATAGGCAAGCACGCTACCAACTCGCCTGCCGGGGCGCTTATGTGAAGAATAAATCCGTGCTCGTCGCCTAAGAACAACAGAGAACAGTGCTGCTGTAGCCAAAAGAAAACCCAGGTTTGTCCATTCCTTGTCGTTCTTTAGAATTGGGCATATGAAATATTGGAATTATTGAAGTTTTCAGAAAAGAAATCCAATATTGCAGTAATATTTTAGCTTTAACATAGCGTTCCCTCTTATATAGTTGCCCTTAATTGTTTACATCATTTAAATTGTTCCCTGTACTGAACTAACAATCCCCCAAATAAATACTTCACAAAACCTTTGCTAGATTAAACGCGGAGCATTTTCAATTTTCTGTTTTTCTGAAAATGAAATAAAGAAAAAGCTATACAACGAAAGTAAAATTCATATATTTACAATCTCCAACCAGCTGAGGTCGGTCGCTTCTTGGTTGTGGTATTCCCAAATACATTCTTTGTGTAAATCAGGTCAAATTCTTTGACATGAATTAAACATTGTATAAGCAGTCGTTCCCCCTCATCCTCTCTCTCTCTCTCTGTGCCAACAATCGCATAATGGCTTAATTTTTAAAGTAACCACTTTTTTTTTACACTGTCGTTATTCGTTACATCCCCGCAAACAATCAAATACACCGACCCAAACTCGTGTGCATTTTTATTGAAATACTAGAATTTTTAAGGAACGAAATTGGGGGTTGCTTTGTTTTTTAACTCCCATCGGTCGGGCCATCATCCTTAGTGATAAAGGAGACCCTTATGTTTGCTTTTGAGTCGTGTTTTTTTTTATTATTGAAAAATCTTTTGTGCACTTTTGTTAACATCTTCATTAGGGGTTTTTCTCTTTTTTCCGGTTTGGTTTTTTGTTTTGTTGTTGTTAAGCAAATGTTTAAGTATGGCATGTAAGTGAGGCTGTATGTAATTTTATTCCATTTTTCCAAAGTGAAAATACTCTTACAGGTTGTGTGTGTGTGTGTCTGCTGTGGTGTGAGTGTTTGTATATGTCTTAACATTTGTAGCCCAACGCTTTTCCACTTCACCCATGGGATCATGTCTTTCACATCTGTGATGATTTTCTAGATTTCTCGTCTGTCGTTGTTAGACGACAAATGGTGTTTCCTTATGTGGAGTACACTTTTTGCCCGGAGGGTATGGCAAAGTTGAAATTACATTTAGATTTGATGGGAGAATTTTTATTAGAAACCATTGAATTTGTGACAAATAGCAAAATAATTTTCAATTAATTAGTCTGGATAATAAAGAAGGATAAGCCATGATAAACCCAAGGAAGGACGACTAAGTCTGGCGAAGTAGTAAAAGGAATTAAGAGGAAAGTAAATTCGGTAAATGGCTTCGGGGATTTAAAGTTACACCAACATTTGCTGAACTATGAGTATGTACAATATTATACTGATGTAGATTACATATTACATCTACATAAGTTTATGTTGGAAGTTATTAAATCTCGTACGGAATGGATTCTCTACTTCTAACGACAAAAGTAAGAATTTATTTGATCGTCCTTTCGAAAGGATATCTTCAACACCATCTATGTATGTTCTTTCACTCTCTTGAACGTCAATCCATAGAGTGGAAACTGAATAAAATATTACCAATATCCTCCTCTTCAATTTGTGTAAACAAAAATTCGTTCAACATCGCCCGATAACAAATATAACGAAAACGAAATAAGCACTGGTTTATTTCATATGACTTTGGAAGAGTGGAACCGCATCTTAGATTCAGTAAATCTTCGGCCATATTGTGCAGAGTTTAGTCAATATTTTCTTAGAGTTGACTACGGGTTACTCGTAAAACATGGAGAAAAAGATGATCTATAGCGGGCCGCATTTGTGACTGATATGTGAACTGAACTTTAAGTGGGAAAAGAAAATAGCTTTACCTGTCTCTTAATATTTTTTGTGGAATTTTAATCAAACAACTAACTCAAATAACAGAATTTTACAAGAGAGCAACAAAAACACCTTTGTTTGCAATTTGTCAAAATTATTTTTGAAAACCCACATTGACATAAGATTTTCGTTGAAATTACATTATGTTATCTTTTTTTGGGATCTTGCAGAATATTATAAAATGGGTTCTTATTGTAAAAATGGCGAGTTAGGTCATTTACTTCAATAGTGTCACAACACAAAAAACGATTTGTCCAGGAAAGCCGTTTAAAGTTTTCAATTACGGCTTACAAACCACAGGTTTCCCCAATTAACTAGATGTGCTACCACGGGCATGTTTTTAATTGTGACACTATTGAAGTAAATGAGCGATATAATGAAATTATTGGAAATTGTCACTTTGTGGCTTTATTTCGTTGGGGCTTTATTTCACCACGCCTACAAATCCAAGGTTTATTTTCTTCGCCAAGGGAAATAGGCCCAATTGAAATGAAATTGAACGCCAAATTTCGAAAATAGGACCCAAAATGTTTATGAAATTATGCCCCAAATTTTGTTGGGTCTATATTTACACAAATATTTGAGGTCTAATAAAACATACCCCCAAATAAATATGAAATTAGGCCTCGAAAAAACTATAAAATTTTGTGTTGTTGTGTTCCACATATTTTTTTTTTTTTTTTTTTGGACCTACTTTCATTTTTGATTTGGGGCGCATTTTCGTGGGGCGCAATGCCATACCGCCGTCATCCCCTGACTTAGCATTCTCCACATATCTGTATTTTACTAGATGTAGTGCTGGTGTCAAATTTCTGAAATTGAGATTCTCCTTGTTGCACAATTTTTTGCACCTCTTTTTGTTGCTCTTCCTAATTTTTCCTAAATATGTCAGCCCTGTTTTCCAGATATTTTCACCATGTCATTGACAAAAAAAAAACTGAATACTGTGAAAGTCAACTGCTTCTATATTACAACTAGTAAGTTGTAATGCGCCTATGGCGCCCGTTGAAATACGGAAAAAAATGTTGTGGAAAAAAATAATTTTAAAAAAAAAAAAAAAATTTTGTTGAAAAAAAAAAATTTGGAAAAAAAAATTTTGTAAAAAAAAAAAATTTTGTTGAAAAAAAAATTTGGGGAAAACACAATTTCTGTACAAAAAAAAAATATTTTTTTTTTATTATTATTATTTATAGAATTATTATAGAATGCCTATTTAAATTCCTACGTACTGCGTGACAGAGTCAGTGAATCAGGGAATCAGTGTATCAGTGAATCAGTGAATCAGTGTCGAGGGTAAATATATCTTAAATTATTTATAGAAAATTATATAATGCCTATTTAAATTCCTATGTACTGCGTGACAGAGTCAGTGAATCAGTGAATCAGTGTCGAGGGTAAATATACATTAAGATGCCAACAAAACTGAGTCAGCAAAGTTTTCTTTCCAGCCAATACGATGCCGAGAAAAGCTGAACAAAATATCCGTAACCTGGATTCTTTACTAAATTAAATTTAAGATTAATCCACTTATTTTGAGGTTAAGCTGCAGATTCAATAATAATCAATAAAGTATACATAAATAAAAAAATCGACCTGCTAAATATACAGTTTACTCGATCTTGTAAAAATGTATACTCTTATTCGACTTTCCACCTATACTATTTCTTTAAACGGCTTTCACACTAGATTTATATTTTACCCGATCATGCAGTTTTGTACAGTTCCCATATTTTAAGTTTTTAGTTCGTCGGTCTTAATTAAAACCATTTTTTTTATATTTTTTTGCCGTTCTGTAAATGTTTCTCGACTACGCTTTAGTACGTTTAGGCAATTCATTCTCCAACACAATTCCACCTGCTGTTCAGTCTACTGTCACTAGTTTTACGTATGACAAAGTATTAAAATTGTCTCACTGTGTATCCCGCATAATTAAGAATGCTGAACTACACCTGTCACAATGCTAAACAACAGGAAAATCCCACATATGACACCACATGTCTAGGCGTGGGATTTGTCGGTATCGGATGTAATAATCCGTGTAACAGTGCACCATATTCATACAGCCACAACAAACATTTACAATTAATTTAGTTTTCTTCTCTTTAAATTGTTATTAATTTCCTCTTTTGATATGCAATCTATTTGTTTATGTCATCGTTTTAATAAAAAACAAAAACCCCAAAAAAAACGAATCACATCTCTGTCCAACATCAATGAAATGGTCAGAAAAAAACGAGATTCACTTGTGTGTCACTTCATCCGGACAAAAGAGAAAAATAAATTAGTAAAAACAATAAATTAAATTTCTATCATAACATGTCACATTATGAAATCCATAAAAGACACAACATCAAAACAAACTGTTACAGAATAGCAGACGATACTGGATATAAACAACAACAAAGCCAACAACAAAATGACAACGAATAAAGCAAAACAACAAGAAATGCAATCAATAATACAGACAACAGATAAGCAAGAGATGGTATTTTTTTTTGGTGGACAAACACTACCACCAACACCACCCATCGGTTCCAACAATGGTAACAACCGACATCAGCAATAAAACACCAACAACACTACTACTCTCTAGCACTCACAAAATATAACATTTTTTTTTTTTTTTTAAATAAATGTATCACAATAAAACTTATTTTGAGTAGTCTGAGAGCGGGCAGTGGGAACCAAATTCCACATGAAAATAACTAACGGTTGTGTCATTGGTTGACTGTGGACAGAGTGATACCCTACATGACGGCCAATGTGGATTCAGGAAAAAGGGCAAAGTTCATTGGTCTTTGCGAAATCGATGTAATTGGTGATGTTTCCCAATTGCCTTCTCTAATATAACTAGTAAGTTGTAATGCGCCTATGGCGCCCGTTAAAATATGGACAACAAATTTTGTGGAAAAAAAAAAATTGTGTGGGAAAAAAAAAATTTTGTAGAAAAAAAAGTTTTAGTTTAAAAAAAAATTTTTGTTGAAAAAAAAAATTTGGTTGAAAAAAAAAATTTGGTTGAAAAAAAAAAATTTTCTTGAAAAAAAAAATTTTGTTGAAAAAAAAAATTTTTGTGAAAAAAAAATTTTTGTTGAAAAAAAAATGTTTGCTGAAAAAAAAAAATTTTTGTAGAAAAAAAAAATTTTGTTGAAAAAAAAAAATTTTGTGGAAAAAAAAAATTTTGTGGAAAAAAAAAATTTTGTTGAAAAAAAAAATTTGGAAAAAAAAAATTTGTAAGAAAAAAAAATTTTGGAAAAAAAAAATTTTGGTAACACAATTTCTGTACAAAAAAAATATTATTTTTTTTATTATTATTATTTATAGAATTATTATAGAATGCCTATTTAAATTCCTACGTACTGCGTGACAGAGTCAGTGAATCAGTGAATCAGTGTCGAGGGTAAATATATATTAAGATGCCAGATAGGATGCAACATTTCTCTGAATGTCAAAAATCACCTATGGAACAGTTTTCTTTGGCACAGGATTTTCCAACAAGAGGTGATATTTGGTATTCAAAGAAAAATTTAATTTTTTGAGATAAATAATCGGATGTTTATTTTATAATAAAGAGCAAGGTATGCCTTTAATAATGAAAAACAACATCAGCCAAATGGCCACCACGACCATGCTGACAGGACCATATCGTTTTCATGAAAATTGCCATAACCAAATCGCAAAGTGACTGCCCTATGTCCTCGATACCCTCACGAAATCTATCTTTGAGGTCTTGAATTGACGCTGGGCTGTTGGCGTTGACCTTATCTTTCACGTGGCCCCAAATTTTAAATGAAGCATTTCACGACCAGTAACGCATACCTCCAGCCGTTGGATGTAGGGTATCACATAAAATGCGCAGAGCAATTGGAATGAGCCAAACAAAAAATTAAATGACCACTATCGTGATAACATCCGTTGTCAGTTGTTGTTTTTCATTTGTTTTCATCCCGCAAACAACAGCATCATCAGCACAAACACGAACAACACTGACAACGACAACGACAAGTTTGTCCCCAAACTGGAATGCATGGCAACAATGTAGGGAAAACTGTTCCAGTTCTGTTTCTGTTTGATTAAATATTCACAAAAATGCAGTTAAAAGAGCGAACCAACGAACGCACAGAACCTATTCAATGCAGTGGTTGCCCCCACCCCGCCCTGTGATGGGTACCAGGGAATCCGAAACTTGCACTTGCTGTGTATCGTCGCATCATGCTGCCACTTCCACCGATGATGTTGTTGGCTTTTGTTGCCTTTATTGTAACAATATGGTCAAAACCAAGCTGACGACGAATGTCATAAGAGACATTTGTCCGTACCCCTCCCCGACAAAAAACACAAAATAAAGAAACAAATGGGTTAAGTTTCATTAGTGTGTCTTTTTGTTTTCGTGGGCATGTGAACGGGAATGGGGAATTGGGTATCCATTGGAATGGTGTTTCACTCCAATATCGTTAATCATAGTTTTATCTGATTTTGGACATATGCAAATAGCAATTTGTTCACAACGGGAAACACGTCCATGTGTACCACAAATTAATCGATATGCGAGCGTATGTGTGTCAGAGAGATGAGTGATTTTTATCAAGATCCATTTAATTTAAGAGCTTTCAAGCGCACTGAATGTATTGTCGGCCAGTCCAACGGAAAGTGTCATTTAGGATTGAACGAATTATTGAAAGCCATTTACGTTGAGTTATTACATGTATTTATAAACCAGGCAAACAAAAATGATCATCTTACTTCAAAATACTACTGGACATCAAAATCACTGGTAGTCAAACCGAATGTATTCAATAGATTTGGAGATACTGAATGGAAGCTGGGTTTCGGAATTGAATCAGAAGTGTTGGGACTTTCTACTGAACGCGGATAATTAGAATAACACTTGATATACCAATTTATAATATATTCTAAATTCTAACTACTAACAATATTCCCATAAACGACAATCTAGAAACATTCCAGAAACATTCTTCCAAAAAAAGGTCTTCTTTTCACATGAAAAACGCCTTCACAAAGTGATTGCTTAATAATTATAACTAGTAAGTTGTAATGCACCTATGGCGCCCGTTAATTTGCTTGAGAAAGTCTTTGTTACTTAATTTTAAAAATTTTGTAAAAAATATTTTGAGAAAACTATTTTGTAAAAAAAAATTTCGAAAAAAAATAAAATTGGAAAAAAAAAAATTTGTGGAAAAAAAATTTTTGCTGGAAAAAAAATTTTTGTTGAAAAAAAAAATGTTTGTTGAAAAAAAAAAATTTTCTTGGAAAAAAAAATTTTTCTGGAAAAAAAAATGTTGTTGAAAAAAAAATGTTTGTTGAAAAAACAAATTTTTGTAAAAAAAAAAATTTGGAAAAAAAAAAATTTTTGTAAAAAAAAAAATTTGTAAAAAAAAAATATTGGAAAAAAAAATTTTGGTAAAAAAAATTTGGGGAAAACACAATTTCTGTACAAAAAAAAAATATTATTTTTTTTATTATTATTATTTATAGAATTATTATAGAATGCCTATTTAAATTCCTACGTACGCGTGACAGAGTCAGTGAATCAGTGTATCAGTGAATCAGTGTCGAGGGTAAATATATATTAAGATTCTTGCAGATCTTGGAATTTATTTCAAAATAAGGGGTTTACAAGAATATGTGTTATTTTGAATTACCCGGTATTTCGGTAGTTGTCACTTTTGAAGCTTTTATTCTTTGCCATTTGACAAGTAGAAACTACGCCATTACTGAAAATGGAACGATACACAATTAAACAACGCACTGAAGTTATTAAAATTCACTACAAAAATGGTGAAAATCTTGCAGGCACAGTTCGCAAAACTAAAGCATTTTTAGGTCGTCGTGAAGCAACTTGTCGAACCGCTATACAGAAATTGTTGGAAAAATTCGAGCTATTGGGACAAATTAGTGATGTGAAGAATAAAACCTGTGCACGTCGCTCAAGAACCACTGAGAATATTGCTGCTGTAGCCCAGTGTTGAAGAAAACCCAGGTTCGTCCATTCCTTGTCGTTCTTTGGAATTGGGCATTCCACAAAAGTCATTACACCGTATTTTGCATAAAGACTTGGGTCTTAAGGCTTATAAAGTTCTGTTAATACAGGAACTCACAAGAACGACATCGTGTCTTTGCTGATTAGGTCCTTGAAATGTATGAAAACGATCAGGAATTCCATCTTGACTGATGAGGCCCATTTCCACCTCGGTTGGTAGGGCAACGAGCAAAATTACCGCATCTGGGTCTCGGAAAACCCAAGAGTTATTGTTGAGAGGCCTCTCCATCCTCAACGTGTGAATGTTTGGTGCGGTTTATGGTACGGCGGGGTCATTGGACCTTACTATTCGAAAATGAGGTTATCGAGAGACGGTTAATGACTTTTTATGGTCGGAGTGGGATGATATTTATCTGGACAACGTTAAGTTTCAAGACGACGATACGTGCCACACAAGCAACGAAAACATTGCTCTTTTACGGGGAAAGTTTCCGGACCATCTTGAGATCTTGAAATTCTTCCTTTGGGGAAAGATGAGGTCTACGCCAACAGCCCAGCATCGATTCAATACCTCAAAGAATTCGTCAGGCTATCGAGTACATAGGGCAGCCACTTTGCGATTTTGTTATGGAAAATTTCATGAATAGGATATGTAAGCCTGTTCATTTGGCTGATGTTGTATTTCATTATTATTTCCTCTTTATTATGAAATAAACAGCCGATCATTTATCTCAAAGAATTTCGTTTTTCTTTGAATACCAAATCCTGTTGTTGGGAAACCCTATTACTACGCCCTTTGCCATCTTACCGGAATTCTGGTTTTAATAAAGCTATAAATATATAAAGTTCTCCAGAAGAAAGCGGACCCCATAGTCACGCCCCTTCCAGCACCACCCATACAAATTTACCGCCCACTTTGGAAATCGTGTTGTAGTACTGCTAAGCACAACACAATCGTAATTTCGAATATTCTCTTCCAAGGTGTCAATCGTGTGGGGCTGAGATAAACGACTTCACATACTCAGGCACGAATAAGTCATTAATCATGGCTCTATAGCGTTCCCCATTGACTGTAACATAATGGAAGGCTTCGTTTTTGAAGAAATAGGGATCAATGATTCCCTCTGCCCATAGGTCACACCAAACAGTGACTTTTTGTGGATTTAACAGCGATAAATTTTTTTATTAACGTGCCATTAAACCAAATGTATGTTTTATTGCTGAACAAAATTTTCTTTCTTCGGGATCGGTGGCCATCTCGTTTGGGGCTCATTCACCGAACGTGCGAAGCGCTTGATGGTCGTTCGGCTTCAATTCTAGCACGAATTGGATTTTGTAAGCCTGCAAATGAAGATCCTTCCGCAAAATTCTGCAATTGTTGGGCGTGATGACTGAGGGACTGATTCGGTTCTTTTCGATACTCTGTTCCGCAGCAGCAATAGCGCCTTCGGTGCACCCTGTTTGTCGTCTCTGTGGATGCGCATTATCCGGTGGTTGCTCAAATTACCGACCTTGCTGGGCGATTATGTCGACAGAATATTTTACTCAGCGCGCGATGCGTCCCTAGAACGGAACAATTATGTTGGTAATAAATTTGCTCGATTTGCAAACGATGTTCCGGAGTAAGTCTGAGCTGATAGTCATTGCTGGTAGTGCTCTATAATCTTTTTTAATCTTAGAAATATTTTTGATACGATTAAATAAAAATAAATAAATAAGTCTATTCATTATGAAACGGCCAACCAAACTGAGCATATCAAGTGACAGCTGTCAAAAAGACCAACTCCGAAAAAAATGGGGTCCGATTAAAAACTTATTTTCCCCTAATATTCGATTAAGAAACAGACGGGGAACTACTCTCGAATCAGTGAGCTGTGCTCGATATAATTTGTATACTCACTGACCAAGACCTACTGCCTAAGCCTGCTCCGAACTGCTAATGCTTTTCTAGAGAAGTTTTACTCGTAAAGTCGCCAACATTTGCAAGGCGGAAACAGTCGCTGAAAAATGTTTGATTGTCTTACCCGGTTTCGAAATCGGGTTCTACTGTGGGATAGTCGCCACCATGGCCGTCCACAGATTAAAAACCACACGTCTAAAAAACAACCGGTATAAATTTGATTTCCCGACTGAAACTTTCTCACTTGTTTCTAGTACCCGATGTTGGAAATCATTGGAGAGTAGGAGTTATATACTCCTTACCAGAACTTACCAGGAGTTATATACTCCTTATCAGCTAGTGCTTTAGTTGTTTTTCTATAACATGAATTGTATGAAATAAATATATAATTTTTCCCATCCCTGATTAAAATACAGCCTATTGAGTTAACCTACATGGGTAATGTGACAAAGTAATACGACTACATTCACTAAGCGAAACTCTAAACACCCTTTAGTGTTGCAGTGATTCATAGTTTGAATATGTTTAGGAATTTTCACCAGTTCCCGCTCATTAATGCATATTTGATGTTTCCATTTACGGTTGCGCCAAAACGAAACCCCACCAGAATGATTTCCCTTTCATTCATATCGATAATTATGGTCTGGGTTTTTGGTGGTGATGGTGCTGGTGATGACCATGGCTATGGGAATGTTGCTGGTGCCTGGTGCGGCGGCGGTGGTGGTCAATTTGTGATGGCCTATCGTGATTAGTAACAATCTGTGTGTACACTTTAGTATAGGCCTTTTGGAGTGGTACGATTACCAACCCAAGAATGAATGCTATTGGATATACCTGTCACGAGATGGAGAAATACCCGCGTATTTCGTTACGTGTGTGTGTTTTTTTTTTTTTCTTTCTGTTTGTTCGGATTCGAACAAAATTAATGCATAACATTTAACATTAGGCTCGTATGAGCGGCAGGTATTTTCTAAGCCATTTTGGGACCCCCTTGCCATTCAAATGATTAATGACTTTCGTTTATCTTGATCTGTTGATTTTTGTATGTTTTTTTCGTTGCCCATTCAAAGGCATTAATGCGGTCTCTCATTGGGTTTATGTGTGGTTTATGGTTATTTCCATATTAGAATCTTGAATATGAATTCGAGTTTGGAGCTGTTTCTTCGGGGCGTTGTAACTGCTGGTGAGATGTCTTAGGCTTGTCGGTGTGGATTTATGTTTGCTAAAAAAAAAAAAAAACCGACATTCATAATTTCGGCTAAAACATATTTTCTGCTTTAGTGACTTTTCGTGTCCGCCGACCGCATGATGTGAACTTATTTCAATGTTGTTGTTTTCTTTTTATTTTGTGGTTGGCTTGTGATTGTTTTGAATTTATGCGCCCGCATATATTTGCATAAAATTAAACAATTAACTCTAATCTCTTTAAATCGATCATTTGAATTTATATGCAAATGCTGTAACCAAGAATTACCACACTAAATAATGGGATTATCTAAGCGGTTTCCTGACAAAAAGAAGAAAAAAAAACGTTTCAAGAATTTCAATTTGCATTCGATAACAACAAAGAAATTGGCGGTAGTTAATTCCCATTTCCGATTATCATTGTCAAATTATAGTTTTTTTTTTTTTTTTTTGTAGAAATTATGTGATTTTAGTTTTCATCTGTCACGAACCGGACCAGTTTACACCGGACGGTTCACAGCAGGTCGATAACATAATTTATACGGATAATTCTGAAATGATCTAATCGAAGGCTATTGTATTTCAATCGAATTCATGTATACATGTGTAATAGAGACATTGTGAGTATGTGTTTACCAAGAAATTTACATAATACATAAAAAATTGTTTAAAAAAAACACCAGGAGGCCGGCTCATAACTAATTCCAACATTATTCAAATTGGAGCATGACGATTATAGTGTTGGACTACTGTGCAGCAACAGATAATATTTAGAGGCAATAAGGGGACAGGCGAGCTAACCAAACGTGGAGGATAGAAATCGTAGCTATGAAACTCAATAAAGTACTGAGAACGAAAGTGATAGTTCCGATAACTGGCCACTAATTATAACAAAGGTTGATTTTATTTATGTAGCTAATCCTTTGAGGAACAGATGTGACTTCTCGAAAGTTTTATAATTCAAATAAAAAAAAAAAAATAAATCTTATATCAAAACGAAAATATTTTCGATTTATTTACAATAAATTGCTTACAATTTGTAAATATGAGAATTTCTTTATCACTTCAAACGAAAATATCTTAATATATATTTACCCTCGACACTGATTCACTGATACACTGATTCCCTGATTCACTGACTCTGTCACGCAGTACGTAGGAATTTAAATAGGCATTCTATAATAATTCTATAAATAATAATAATAAAAAAAATAATACTTTTTTTGTACAGAAATTGTGTTTTCCCCAAATTTTTTTTTACAAAAATTTTTTTTTTCCAAAATTTTTTTTTCTTACAAATTTTTTTTTTTACAAAAATTTTTTTTTTCGAAATTTTTTTTTTTCAAGAAAGTTTTTTTTCCAAATTTTTTTTTTTCAAAAAAACTTTTTTTCCACAAAATTTTTTTTTTCAAGAAAAATTTTTTTTTCCACAATTTTTTTTTTTTTCAACAAAATTTTTTTTTTCAACAAAAATTTTTTTTTTCATCAAAAATTTTTTTTCAACAAAATTTTTTTTTTCAACAAAAATTTTTTTTTTCAGCAAAAATTTTCAAAATATTTTTCTCAAAATATTTTTTACAAAATTTTTAAAATTAAGTAACAAATACTTTCTCAAGCAAATTAACGGGCGCCATAGGCGCATTACAACTTACTAGTGTACATATATTTTAGTTAAGGTGTGCAATTTTTTATCACAAAAAAAATTGTCGGAGTCGTGTTACTTACCACATGCCATCGCTGGCTTTCGTGTGGGCGTGCTGTGCTTTCGACACAGTTACTGGTACGAGGGATGATCTGACGCTTTTCAGAGTTTTCAGCATAAACGATGAAAAGCTGATTGGTCTAAAGTCATATCAAAGGACTTTAGAGTCCTTCCCCCTGAGCGTATGAAATGTATCTTGTAAGCCGTACACCCCGAGGGCCCATGATGTAGTCGTAAGCGGGCTCTGATGATTATCATTACCAATGGCATTAATGTTTTGATGGTCTCCCGAAATTCCGCTGGAATAATTCTCATCACAACAAGATGATCCATCATAGACTGACAACTGTATTCTCGACAGCCTGAGAAATGTGTTTTCATTAGTAAAACACAGAAAATATTTCTGTGCCACTATAATCCATTTCCTCGTTCACAATTCTCAACCAAGAAACACTTGCCCCGACACTGATCATCTAATGATGTCAATATAAAACTTGCAGATGCAAGTAGTACATGGATATTTACAATCCACTTAATGCATGTTTAGTTCTGTAAATTTATAGCAAATATAAATGTGTATCAACAATCGTTCGGCAGATCTCTTCAGGCAATTTTGTTATAGCACTTCATTACGACTGTACTGAAATGTAGTTGAGCGTATGCATACCAGAGCAATTAATCCAAAAATTGAATACTTCCATCAAGAGTTTACCAACAAGACAAAGAGACACATCTTATCGCTTGACCCAATTCCACAGTTTATTACTCGAACATTGTGTATCTGTGTGTGTGTGTGTTTGTGTTTGGTTGGAGTGGGAGTTGATTTAAACACAGATCCTGCCGTTCGCATCTAGAGGACGAGATGGATGCGGATAGATACATTCTAATTAAATTCTTGTTTATATTTGCCCTGATAAAACAATCATATTTCGTCTTAAATAAAACATTTGCCATTTATGTGCACATGAAGACAAAACAATACAAATCACCCAACAAATCGCAATCATCATATGAGACACACACACACACGCATAACACAAGGATATAGCAAATACTGATGTGTACTGATGTATATCGTGTATGAGAAGGACATGTTATCCGGCCTGTTGTATATTGTTGGCAAAATATCACAATGTACGAGGTGTGGTCTGGGTGTTGTTCTACCTGCGAAGCTGATGATATTCTATTCGCAACAGCATGTGATGTGATTGTGAGGAATATTAAACAAACAAATTTAAATTTGAACAACAAAACGTTGTTAATAAAAATGTGTAAAAATAGCAGGAAGATTATTCCACATTCGAACAGTTCGGCTTAAGAATGCAGTTTCCCTATTGTGCGTCGTCCGGTCAACCGGCTATTTGACACTGAACGGATGGGACTCCCTGGATAGCCGCGTATTCCGGCTAAATGTTCTAACATCAGGGACAAGACGATGGATATCTGAAAAGCAGAAGCTGTTAAAATATCTATAGAACAGCAATGCGAGAGAAATTTCCCATCAGTTCCCTCATAGAATATTAAGGGAAATAAGTAAGTATCCCAATACGAAATAAAATGTCATTGGGGTCTATTTCATTTGAGGGTTGTTTCATTGTCAAATAATCCCCATATAATTAATTGTTTTTCCCAATTCTTTTATGGGGGATTATTTCATTTTTTCGAATTATCAAATTTGTTTTTTTTTTCTAGATTAAAACCAAAAGGTTATCTCCTCGCTCAACAGTAGGTTCTTTCAGCTAAACTTCCACGCCCTTACCTCGTACATGAACTCCATTGGCAAGTGTTTATGCGATTGTGAATTACCAGCACACTCATGAGTGCGCCTAATATCTGTGTGATGGTATAAATTAATTTCCTCCCTCCACCCACACAATTACATCATACATTCAATCTAACACACATCCATTCATCCATACATTTGTACAACCATCCATCCATCCATCCATACGTCTGATTTGTATCTGTGAATCTATTTCTGGTTTTGTGCGACATCCCAGCCCAAAATTTATTTGTTACATTCGAGTATTTATGTTTGAACATTTCCATCTTTTTGCATTAATAAATGGCGCAAAATATACGCAACGGTATTTATCTCCGTAATGGCGTATCTGAAGTTTCATTATTTATATGCATTATATTTCACAGAGTATCATCGTCGGTCGTCGACAGCGACAGTCAACATATGTACGAACACATGTACGATTGTAACAAATAATGACAATTCCTCACATTTATTTAGATGGAATCAATTATTTTGTCTTGTCGCACTTCAAGTGTACAGATTGTTTGGATGCGATTGTTTATTTAAGATAATGGGAATTTAGCCAAAGATGGATAAGGTATGTTTTGTATATAACATGTGTGTATGTCAAGGCTACGAAGAAGTTTCATTGATTGTAATAAATGTTTCATAGATTTTTCTTTAAAAATTAGTATTATATTCTAGAAATGAAGAGATGGGCGGGCATCCTCACTAAAATCAATTAACTTATCTCAAGTTTTAAACCTGCTCCGAATGGAAAATGCATTTCTAGAGAAGATTTGCATATTGAAATTAATCCCTTACTCAAAATGTCGTTACTATCACATCCATTTAAATTTTTACTAAACCCCTTAGCTGGAACCCAAATCTAAATATGTAAGCGTTGGTATCAACTGTTCCACAACTCGTTACCATCTTTTGTCAAGTGAAACTTCATCCATTCATGTTTCACTTTCGAACTTTCTCACCATCCGAAACATCCAACTGTCATCCCTAAAAAACCCCAACATTTGCTTACACTTTATCATACATAAAACCTGGTCATTTGTGAATGGTCACCGGAATCCTAACCAAATGAAAGAAATTTGTAACTGAAAATATTTACTAATTGTATTAACAAACAGAAACCCCTTTTTTTGGACTTCACATGCCTACTGAACTACCTGCCTGCCTACCATGACAAAGGTAGCCAGCCAAGTGAAATTAAACGGCTTGGCTGACCATTCAATCATTTCAAACGAAATCCCCCCCTATGTCAAAAAAACAAAAACTGACACTTGAGCGTGCCCTCTTTTAAAATTTATGGATATAGCGAAAGGTTAACCAACACATAAAGCAAGCTACCAGCACAATAATCGTATGATGGAAATTTGCATAATCCAACGTACACCTGAGAATGTTTGTCTCTATTAATTAATTAGTGTATTTCGTCATTCGAGTGCCTAATTCGTGTTTATATTTAGAGTTTGCGATGCCGTACATACGGTTTCAATTACACAGAATGGGAATTGTTACATACGGAAATGGAAAGAGAATGTAACAGCTTTTCAAATCAGACGACCGTTATAGCAGAATGTAAAAGAGATTGAAAGAGAGAGTGTTGTCCTATCTAGGGTCTGGTCCTTTTATCTGTTAACTGAAGACTGTATAAATTAACGCCAATTTGCTTAAGGAGTGTATAAGTTGTTTTTCAAAAAAAAAAAAAAAAAAATTACATTACATTCCATTTCATTCGAGTGAATCTTGGGTTTGCTCTTTTTTCCAAATTGTGGTAATTTTGCTGGCTCAATCGAACTATGGACTGACTCGTAATAGTTAATGGATTGTTCGCATAACATTGGCTCTACACCTCGTCCTACAGAATAAAGCCCTACAGGCGTCCAATTCTAGCTCCGATGTGAAAAAAATGGAAAAATTTTAGTTTAGGTGAAAAGAAAGAAAAGATTTTCAACAAGAGGTGCTATTTTGAATCTCCCTGTATTTCGGTAAATGTCACTTTTGAAGCTTTTATTCTATGCCATTCGACAAGTAGAAACTACGCCAGTTCTAAAAATGGAACGATACACGCTTCAACAACGCACAGACATTATTAAAACTCACTACAAAAATGGTTAAAATATTGCTGTCACAGTTCGCAAAACTAAAACATTTGTGAGTCGTCGTGAAGCACCTTATCAGACCGGAATACAGAAATTGGTGGAAAAATTCGAACAGTTGGGACAAGTACATCGCTCAAGAACAACTACGAATATTGCTGCTGTAGCCAAAGTGTTGAAGAAAACCTAGGTTTGTCCATTCCTCGTCGTTATTTGGAATTGGGCATTCCACATACGTCATTAGGCTTATAAAGTTCAGTTAACAAGTCCTCAAGCCGGTCGATCATCAACAAAGTCGTGTCTTTGGTGATTGGCTCCTTGAAATACATGAAAATGATCCGGAATTCCACTGATTCACTGATACACTGATACACTGACTCTGTCACGCAGTACGTAGGAATTTAAATAGGCATTCTATAATTTTCTATAAATAATAATAATAAAAAAAAAATATTTTATTTTTGTACAGAAATTGTGTTTTCCCCAAATTTTTTTTTTTTCCAAAAATTTTTTTTTATAATTTTTTTTTTTACAATTTTTTATTTTCAACAAAAATTTTTTTTTTTACAAAAAATTTTTTTTTTTGCAATTTTTTTTTTTCCAACAAAATATTTTTTTTCAAGAAAAAATTTTTTTTTCAACAAAATTTTTTTTTTCAACAAAAATTTTTTTTTCAACAAATTTTTTTTTTTTTCCACAAAATTTTTTTTTTTTCAACACAATTTTTTTTCCATATTTCAACGGGCGCCATAGGCGCATTACAACTTACTAGTTTTGAATATATCCAAATAAATACATATTTTCTTTACACGCTTTTGCAAGATCTCAGTGTACATTTTGATATCATTCATATGACTACCACGACTGGCTCAGCAGTACCTCATCCGATCCACATAATTTGTCAGTATATTTTCGATTGTTTAGGGTCGAATATTTTCGATTTCATATTTCAATGCTTCAATTGTCTCTGGATGGTTTGCGTAACATTTATTCTTAATGGCTACTCACAGAAAATAATCCAAAAGACTCTAATCACAGCTCCGGGGCGGTCAATTGACATCGCAAAAATTCATGGAGCATAGTTGACGATAATGGCAACTCCTTGAAGAAAAATGGTCCAATGATGCCACGAGCGGCAGAAGAACCCGAGTTCGAAACCGGGTAAGACCATCAAACATATTTCGGCGGCTGTTTCCACCTCGTAAATGTTGGCGACTTTACGAGTAAGAGAGCAATCTCGAAGCCATGTAAAACTTCTCTAGAAAAGCATTAGCCGTTCGGAGCCGGCTTTAAACAGTAGGTCCCGGTCCGTGAGTATACAAATTATATCGTACCCAACCCACTGATTCGAGAGAAGTTCCCCGTCTGTTCCTTCATGAAATGAAATGTGAATGGGAAATAAATACGATTTTTCTGTAAAATTGCCAAACAATCTTCAGCCCAATGGGCGAAGCGAAAACGGATAAACCAGAAAATAAAAATGAAAAATCGGTGGTTCAAATTTAAAATATTAAATGGTTCACTCTTTATAAAAATCAAAAATATTACGTTGGATGAACTCATGACATGTGATCAATGTGATTTGTGCAACTTAATCATTGATATCATATTTTTTTACAGTTTAAACTAATTCGGTCTATTGTTGCCTTGGAAGTCCAAATAAAATTATACAAGTCTGAGCAAATTCTTCCACTATACGGCATACATAAGTCTATTTAAATTACAATACAATTCTCCAGCTCGACCCCTTGGTCTAATGCAGGGTTAAACACATATTCGGTTACATCCAAATGATCGGTATAGCCTACAATGACTTTACACGCTTTTAAGTCGTTACGGTTTACATGTTCATATAAAATAATTATACAAACGAAAAAAGCCAGAAAAGGGAAATTCCACACAAACAAATTTTCGTTAGGAAAATTCCTAAACATGCAGAGAAATAATGAAATTTCCATTTCTAACATGAGCATATTTTTGGCTACGACTGTGCGTTACCTAAAGTATGACATTTTCCAAATTATGTACAACAAACACAAATATTTTGTTCAACTCATTAAGATTCTCTCCGGCTTGTTTTCTGTTCCAACGTGTTTTTTTTTGTTGTTTTCTGGGTCGTTTGCTTGCTTTGGTTTCGGTTTTCGTGTACAAATATGTACAATATTCCATTCGTTTACGTTTATATATGAGACTAATTTGAATAATTAGTTTAATATCTTAATTATGCATCATTCTGAGAATAACGAATTTCGCTTCCGAGCGATAGAGGGTGTCTTCTTCTGATTGGTGTGTGCGTTTTTTGTTTTGGTCAACATTTTGTTTGTTTGGGTTTCAGTTTTCTTTTAGCTGCCGTTTTGGACGGGGTCGCCAGGTGACCTTTTTGTTAACAAATTATGATCATAAATAATATAAACGGGTTAAATATTTCACTGGTTTTGAATGGTTTTGGATATGGTTGTTCTGTGGCATGTGCATGGGGCAGGGAGACAGGTAAGTATTGTAGAAGTCATTATTATAAACGCTGTGTAAACAAATGATGTTTGCCGTATAATAACTGTGGAATGTTAAAGATTTTGGCAGTTGCGTTTTTTCGTTTCGTTTTTTTTTGCTGTTTTTGGAACAGGTGACAACGAATTCATCTGAGATTTCACTCAATTTTTGCAGCTCGTGGCGTGAAATTTGTAACCACTTTTTTGGCTTAAACAAAAAAATGCAAACATTTGTTTAGTCTTATGCGAATTAAAATTGGTATATTAAAATGTTGATGTTGTTGGTTTTACAAATCCCTCGGTCACCGAGGAGGGGGAGTTTCGTTGTATTTGGAGGAAAATCAAATAAATATGCTTTAATTAGATTTCGGTCCCAGTCTAAATTCAGACTTTGGAGAACAAATCTATGGAGTACTGAACGGATAAAAAAAACATTTGTTAAATGCAGGTCGATCCACTTAGCCCGATTTCCTTTTTGCGTCTCTTCAACATAGTAAAATGTTGGTGTACAGTAAGTAACGGAAGAATATCGCTTATAAGAAAAAAAATCGCATATATGAAGGTGTGTCAAAAAAACCGGCTCTATGAAAAATTACCCAAAAAGAAAGAAAAGTATTTTTTCCTAATTATCCTAATTATCAAATTTGAAAAATGGCCCCATTTCAAATATGAAAAACCCCCCAAATCTTACATTTACCATAACAACACATAAATTTGGGGTAATTTTCCACATTATAAAAAAATGAACGCCGACGCACGCGTTTTGTTTTTTCATATTATTAAAATTATTTTTTTTTTTGTGTGGGGTTGTTTTTAATTTTTATTTGGGTTTTTTCAGATTTTTGTCTGGGGCGATTCTTCATACTTTCGATTTTGTTTTTGTTGAAAAATACACTCTTTCCAAAATAGGAAAATCTATTATTGTATTTTTGGAGTATGTTTCATTATATTTGGGATATTTTGCATTGTGTAATTTTTCATAAATTGTTTGAAGGATTTTTCCAGAATTTTTGGGGTGTAATGTGAATATTTCTATGTACTACACTTTTGAGACGTATCAAATGATATATACCCTCCTACCAGTAGGGTGAGGGTATACATTTTCGGTTATGCTGTCTTTATGTTTTACCAATCGAAAGGTTCTTTAGGTCTTTTTAATTTTTTTATTATTTATTTAAAACATTTAGATTTACATATATGTATTTAATTTTCACCTTACAACTATATTTAACACTTTTGAGGATTTAATAATATATTTTGATAAAAACAAGGAGAAGGAAATCATAATAAAAAAAACTTTCATTAAATTATGGAAAATATACGATAGGTCTCTTAAAAAAGTGGTGAATTTTTCGTTGTTAAAATTGTGGGATATTTTTCATATGAAAAATGGATATACAGTCTAACCTCGATATAACGAATCTCAAGGGGATCAGAAAAAAAACGTTATATTGAATAATTCGTTAAAATGAGGTTCGTTACATCGAGGTGAAGTTGCACTTCCATTCGTTATAAAGAGATAAATAAACCTTGTTTATTAATCATCATCTACATACCGTGTTATAGCGAACGATTTCCGCTAATAAATTAAAGCAAATTTGAACATCTCTTTTTTCCCCTGCCATTACAACTTTACAGCTAACAGCAACGACAACTATCAGTGCTTATTTTACTAAGCATCAAACAAGTATGATTTTCTATCGAAAAACTTGGAAAACTTTGCTTAAGCCAAAAAAAAACACAATAATTTCGTGTGTGTCTGTGTCACTGCAATGGTTGATAATTCGTTATAACGAGGTTTTTGACAAACGTATTCGTAATAGAGAGGTTTATTTTGTATTAGATATTATGGAGCGTTGTTGGGGATTTCAAAAAATTCGTTAAATCGAGGAAATCGTTATATTGAGGGCCGTTATATCGAGGTTGAACTGTATTAACTAAAAATTATGAAAAAATTAATAATTTTGGGCTATTTTTCTTAATGAAAAATTACCAAAATTTTGTATGAGATATTTTTGGGGTATCTTTTGGTTTTTAAATTTGGGAAATTTTTAATTGACTACGTATGTTCGTGAAAGCAAATTAAGGTAATATCATTGGATTTTACCTTAAGTTTCCAAAAAAAAAACATATTCTATCGCCTCAAAAGTCTACGAATCAATAAAATTATAAATTCACCAATTATTTAAAAGTCCATTTGATGCCTTTGAACAAAAGCTTTAAACAAATTGACACCACCTATCACAGATGTGAATATTTGTAACTGAAAATAAGTTTATTTATTTATATCAAACAAACGAAGCGTAGAGAATTTTTATGTCGCATTCCACAGTTCCTGCAACGAACCCACCAACCCTTTGGCCCAGAACACCATCATCTCTCACATTCCGTTATGGTTTTTAATAGGCAGAAACAATTTACAAGGTTACATTAAATTATATAATTTATAATTTGCTGTGGTGGCCTGCACGTTTAATGAAAAACCAATTTATAACTGACGATACTTACTCGTACTGGCTGCACGCCTGTATGTGTGTCTGTTTGGCTGGCTGTTTTATGAACTGCCCCAAAACACCAATAAACCATTAAAATGTTAATATGAATATACATATGAACATACATCGAAGTCCATACCCAACATACCAAATAGGAATAAAATCTCAATACAACTTGAGAACAATATTATAATAATAGTAAATCCACAATAGTTTCTCAAGTTCGCGCACAAAAATTGAGAAGAATATTATAAAAATAGTAAATCACAATAGTTTCTCAAGTTCGCGCACAAAACTTGAGAACAATATTATAAAAATAGTAAATCCACAATAGTTTCTCAAGTTCGCGCACAAAACTTGAGAACAATATTATAAAAATAGTAAATCCGCAATAGTTTCTCAAGTCGCACACAAAATCTAGAAAGTGCCGTTACGCTTGAGAAACTCTTGTTATAGACAAACGTTTCTTAAGTATGTAAGAGAAATGTGGCAACAAGTGCCGCTTCATTTGTTGACAAATTTGGTGAAAAGTGTCAACAAGGCAAGCTTGATTTTTGGACAAATTTGTTTTGTGTTTTGCATTTAGTGTTCGATTTCAAAGCGAGTGTACGTATAATTGTGTTGTGTTAAAAAATTGGTAAAATTTTAATAAAATAATAAAAATGTCTAATAAATATAAAAAAAGTGTTCGAAGTGTAATAAAAAACATAAAAACTAATGAATTGGATGCAGATTTCAGTGCTGGGGATTTTAATAGCAGCCCAGATGAAGGGCTGCAAGAAAAAGACGAAAACTTTACTTCTTTTGTAAGTTCAATTCGTATATAAACCAAAAAATTTTTTAGTACAAATTATACATTTAAATACAATTAATTGTTTATGATATATTTTTTCAGGAAAATTAACTGACACTTGTTGCCAAGGCATCAAATTTTATAAGGAATTGCTGGAGGAAATTAGGAACGGACGACTTGGCAGAACAGAAAGGAACAGAGACAAAGAGAAGTGTGCGCAATTTAAGCATTATTTTTAATTAAAACGAAATGTACAAAAAAAATGGACTGAATTAATAAAATTAATTAATATTAACGAAAATTACCAAAAAAAAAAAACAAATTTTAATATAAGCTTATTCTACAATTACAAGCATAAGCTTGAGACAATATTATTTTTGTAAGCTTATTCTACAATTACAAGCATAAGCTTAAGACAATATTATTTTTGTAAGCTTATTCTACAATTACAAGCATAAGCTTATTGTAAGCGTACACATTTAATATTATCAAGAGGGTTCCGTTTCGATTTTTCTACAATTGTTACACAAGCCTTTTACAATATATTCTCAACTCTTTTTCAAGCTTGAGGCTTGAGATGGTAAGCTTATTATAATATTATTCTCAAGTCATTTGGTATGTTGGGTATGTACACATGCACGTATGTGTGTTTGTACAAATGTAAGTATGCAAGTACAAATGTGTTCATAAAGCATTTTGCACCTGCCTGTTTGCCTACGTTGCCACATTGTTAACATTTTTAACCCACCAATCAAGTATGCGTGCACATGTCCGTCCGTCCGTACGTTCTTTCCTCCAGGCACACACAATCATCCGTACGTCTGTCCGGCTGACTGTCTCTGTGGATATACTCGTATTCGATGCGTTGCAAACACCTTTTGATATGAGTCCATTAATGAAAAAACGAACCAGCAATTTTTTTCATTGTGGCAACAAAAACAACATAACCATAAAAAGTTGAATTGTAAGTCGTTAATGGTACAAACACATGTACACACTGACATTTCATAAAAAATCGACAAAGTGGAAAAAACCGAAATAAAATCAAATAATCGTAATTCTGACAGTATCCGTTATGGTTCATAATCAAAAGAAGGCTTAATCGCAACAAATAAATTCAGTTCACCACAGAAGAGGTATGGGGGGGGGGGGGGCATACTGGCATTAACTGGTTTCCCGGTGGTGCCGACAATAATTCGATAGAGAATTTCATAAGATCGACTGAAGTGAAACCAATCAGAGTTGTACAATTAATAAAGAGTGAAAATTGCCCAGTTTTCTATCGAGAGGCAATTGATGCATTACTCATTCTCACAGGTTATGAAATTGTTCAATTAATGACACACGGAATTATTTAGTATTTTAAATAGTACTTAAATGTACTTTGTTTATTGAAATATTATTTACTGATTGTAATTACTCAAATACTATTATCTATTATCGCTTGCATAAGCTGCCATCAGACGATATGTTTTTTTAGATATGTACAGTCAAATTTTCCATCTGTAAAAGATGTACACATCGTCTGATACATATGAAACATTGCAAACGTAAAATACATGTGGAAATACATATGTAATTTTTTCGATTAGAGCGCGCTATATTTTCATCTGAGAAACATAACAAAATACACATATACAAAGAAACACAGAAAAAACACATAACAAAGAAACATATTTGAAAAATACACATTAAAAAGTCATCTGTTTTTTACATATGCAAGTGTGATAGCAAAAATTATGAATCGTATGTAAAACGACGATTTTGACATACATACCATACCATATGGATACATAAAGTGACAGTACATATGCAAAAAACATATCGTCTGATGGCAGCTTTAATTGTAAAGAAAACACCAAACCACCGATAATGTCATCAGACACAAGAATTCTCAAAAGGCTGATAAAAAATTGTCATTAAAATTCATGAACAAATATTCATATTCAAGTAAGAGTTGTGAAAAAATATTATAAATACAATTATAAAGAAACTATATTCCAACCATTCGTCCATAATTTGGAAAACAATTTTGTAATTATTTTCTTCTTCTTCTGCATTAGTTCACAATAGGCGTGTTTTCGTTACACTGCTAGCTTTGATAGTCGCTTAATTTGTGTGCAGAGATAAGCGATATTAAGCATGGATAGAAATTATCGCTTAACGAATAGGCTTGTAATTGGCGGAATATCACTATTTTTTTTCAATGCTGTCAGAGTATTTTTTTTACTATATGTAAACTCTGGGTTATTGATGGTGTAATATTTAGAAACTCTGAAAAGAAACCCACGACATTAGAAGTAATTTAACTTTCAATTACGCATTCAGTGACTCCGGTCATTCCAAAGCATTTGATGCATACGGTAGTCTTCGTCATGATCACCTTTTTCGGTTAATTTTTTTCATATTCTTTTTAGTAACACAATCCATTTATTTTTAATTTAAATTTGAAAAATAAATATTTTTTTAGTATGTTTTTGATTTTCATTTAATTTACAACAGCTCCTAATTTTCATACCACATCAGCTGTTTGGCAGTGAATAATTTAGGGGTCTGACTTTGATCCGTCGAGAGGTGCCATTGTGACACCGAAGTTTCTTGGTTCCGGTCTTATTTCTTCAGTCAACTAGAATTTGTAGATATGTTGCGTCTGAAGTCCACAAAAGCTGGGCAATAGTAAGGAAATGGTTTGATGTCTCCTCCACTTCTTCATAGTTGCAACTTCTACAGAATTACCCGACAAATGTCTCAGTATCTCCTCCAGAGACACCCGGCTTTCTCGAGCAATATACACATTCTCAGTAAATATGAAGGTATCCCTTTATCATATTCCATGATGCTGTTGTGAGGGAGATTTTATTGCCATTATTTCGATCATTATTGTACCGCATTAGTTTTCATTAGTTATCCACAACCATCTCCCGTTAGCGATTTTGAACCTTCCGTGGATATAGCATCCCTATCTGGTATCCTCGTTTCAAAATCAATATCGAAGGAAGGTTCAGCTTTTACATTGCCAACAGAAATATTTGTGTACCACACTTCCATGCTACTATGGCACCAAGTCGTTCAAGTGAATATTTTTGATAGAGGTATATTCCAGTCTTTGTAAATGCTTTCATTTCTTTTATACCAGGGTGCAGCGATAATTAACCTCAAAGTTTTCGACTGGATTCTTTTGATTTTAAATAAATATGCATATTTTAAAAAAACAAGTGGACAAATAGTAAGATCGGCCGGGCCGAATCTTGTATACCCTCCATCATGGATCCTTAAAAAATCATGAAAATAAAGGCATATTTGGGTTCGTGAGTAAATTTCGTTGCACTTCGATACCCATATGCGCATGTTTATCATGGGCCCTTTTTTGGGCCCCAAGGGTCCACGGAAATTTGAAAAATTTGATTATGGCCGGGATATATTTAGTCCCGTAAAGGGGAACTTTTTCCCCTTTGGTCCGATATTGCCCATTCTCGAACTTAACCTGCTTATGGGCAAAAAACATCTTCCTACAAAATTTCTATCGTGATTTCAACAGACAACAGACGGACGGACGGACAGACGGACATCGCTAGAATGTCTTAGAATGTTACACTGACCGATAATATATATACTTTATAGGGTCGCAGATCACTCTTTCGAGGTGTTGCAAACGGAATGACAAACTTAGTATATACTCCATCCTATGATGGAGTGTATAAAAACAGTTAACAAAATCGACAATTCAGGACTCGAAAAATTAAATTTTTCTAATAAATTGAACTTTTGAACTATTTTTTTTTTAATAAATTGAACATATCTCAAAAATTTAATTTTTCAAAAATTGAATTTTTCCAAAAATTTAATTTTTCTACAAAATTGAATTTTTCTACAAAATTGAACTTATCTACAAAATTGAATTTTTCTACAAAACTGAACTAACAAAAATAAATTTACTAAAAAATTTGTTTTTAAAAAAACTTTGTTAAATTCACTCATAAAATTAGTTTTATAAAAAAAAATTGAATTGAATTTATCTACAAAACTGAACTTTTCTACAAAATTGAATTTTTGTAACAAAAAAAATTTAATAAAAAATTTTTTTTTAAAAAACTTTGTTAAATTCTATAAAAAAAATTAGTTTTATAAAAAAAAAAAAAATTAAACAATTGAATTGAATTTTTCTACAAAATTGATTTTTTCTACGAAATTTAAGTTTTCTATAAAGTTTAATTTACCTAACAAAAAAAAATTTTAGTTTTATGAAAAAAAAAAATTTAAAAATAATTTTTCAAAATTTTTTTTTTTAAATTCTCCATTCGATGAAAAAGATCGACCATTTTTGTACTCAGGGGACCACAGCACATCAGAATCTACAAAATTGAATTTTTCTACAAAATTGAACTTTTCTACAAAATTGAATTTTTCTACAAAAAAGAACTAACAAAAAAAAATTTACTAAAAAATTTTTTTTAAAAAAACTGTTAAATTCACTAAAAAAATTAGTTTTATAAAAAAAAAAAAATTAAAAAATTGAATTGAATTTATCTACAAAACTGAACTTTTCTACAAAATTGAATTTTTCTAACAAAAAAAATTTAATAAAAATTTTTTTTTTAAAAAACTTTTTTTAAATTCTATAAAAAAAAATTAGTTTTATAAAAAAAAAAAAATTAAACAATTGAATTGAATTTTTCTACAAAATTGAATTTTTCTACGAAATGTAAGTTTTCTATAAAGTTTAATTTACCTAACAAAAAAAATTTTAGTTTTATGAAAAAAATAATTTTTCAAAAAAATTTTTTTTGTACTCAGGGGACCCAGCACATCAGAATTGTGATAATTCGTTACATACACTTTTGTATTTTTTTGTTGCTTAGGGTAAACTGCTTGTTACTATCTTATAACTTACGCAATCGGCGTCTATATCCATTAACAAACAAATTTTAAAACAAAATTCTCATTCGTGTTTTGTTACCTTCTGCCATAAACACACTCCTCAATATACTTTCCGTTTTGTGTTAAAAAAGTAATTTGAAAAATTTTAAATTAATATCAGTCAAACATTGCCGGATTTATTTTCGAATTAGAAAATCCACGAATATATCGAGCCCTTACCGCGAAACTTTTTTCGAATCTCGCTTTTTAAAGAAATTCAATAGAAAAGTGTCCCAAAATATTAAAACTTATAAATTTATATTTACAAAGATATAGCAAATTCAATTGTATCATAAGCGTCACACGGCTATTTGCTTGACAACAACAAAAAAAAACACTCTCCTGTAATTTTTCATACAAGATGCAGTTGGAAATGCGCAAATTACGATATCTCTGACATGATGCCCAATTTTTGTTTACGATTTTTAATTGACATATTTATATAAAGCCAAACAAAAAAATAGTTTACTCTTAAACGTGCTTAATAATGTAACAAATAAACTTCGGTGAAGTAATATACAAGTCCCAAGATTATGTCAGGTTATTATGTGATTGATTTACAACAGCTGTATGTCGTTGCAATGTGCTCAATCCAATTGTTAAACTATTCGATCACCAAACGATCCGACAGTTTTATTTTTATAAATAACATATTTTTAAAAAATATACACAATCGTTCATTATGAAGTGGCATACTAACAAAAACTCTCCTACCCTACACAAACAACATGGTTTGGCTACCTTTTTTCTTTCATGAAATCAAAGGGAATTATAACTTTTATTAGTCAAATGCGCATACGGTGGGGTATTACAAAAAAAAATGTATATCTTCAGATTAATTGCTCATTAATCAAATACTGTGTACATGAGTGTATGGCCATTGGTCATTTGTTGTTGTGGCTTTCTGTTAAAATTTGTGTTTTACTCGAATTTAAATCAAACATTCATTAAAATTATCTGGAAATAAATTGGTGTGCAGTCCTCACTTTGTTGATTATCGCACAATTAATTGTGTATTAATTAATTATTTAAATTAATTTCGATAAATTCATTTAGGTTTTATCTTTGCTCTGTCATCGTTGCGGATGTGATTCATGAGGCCAAAAGAGGCGTACATACATTAACTATGACAAAAAAATAAATAAATATGGAGATACTGGGCGGTGTTATAAATTGGTGACCTACAAATTCATTGAAATTGAAAACAAATTCCAATCTCTACCGAAGAGGGGGTTTGCCCCGTATTTAGATAATTATATTGGAGCGATTAACGGAAATGCAGCAAAGGTCTTGCATTAAGCATAACATGGTTATAGAAATCATGTTTCACAACATTTGCCCAACCACAAATGAAATATAAAACTTGTCATTTCATTGGGGATAATTTAAAGTCTGTATAATTTATATTTGTCTCATTTATTATAATCAATTAACTTACGAATAAACGAATAAGGTTAAGAAAACGAAGCTTAACTTATGTTCAATTCAATTTCAAATTGTATTTATCCAAATATACATGATCATCTAAATAAGAACTATATAAATTGTTGAGGTTTATCTTATAGATATATCAACAGCTGTAGCATGGAATAGATGCTAAAGATGTACATTTTTATTTAATACTATGAAGCAATTAAAAAGGGTAAAAAAAAAACTTTATTTGGTAGACATTTTTAAAAATTCAAACAAATTAACTAATGTTTTAGCTGTGTATGTGCAGTAACTAATCAAATGGAAAATTTGTCAGACAGAAAGTTGTTAAAATCCACTAGATCTAATTGTATGTACCCACAACCCTGAAGTCCATTCCTAAATGTCAAGGATTATTGTAACGGTGATCTGATTAACCAAATCATGTTTTCTCTGAATTTAAAAATAATAATTCAGCTTTATGAGAAATTTCCCTTCATTTGAGTAAAGTCTTGTGGACATGATTTTAACTTAATTTCAGTCCAATTTTGACCCTATTCGCACCAGGCACTGACTTCGGGTCATTGTTGATATTAATACAGTAGAATCTCGAAAAAGTTAACTGGCGAAAAAGTTAATCGGCCGGTAAAGTTAACCGAATTTTGGCATCCACATACCACACTAAAAAGTTATCTTTTCTGAGCGTAAACATTTTTTCAGCAGAAAGTGGAGATTTAAAAAAAAAACGGAAAACGATTGGCGTTGGATTATGGTGTATCTAAAGCAGCCATCTCCAAAATAAAGACAAAACGTCATGAGATTTTAGAGGCTGTGGCGAACACATATGAAAAAGCAGACAAGAAAACACTACATAAACCGGCATAAGCTGATCTTGAGGCAAGCTTGTATAAATGGTTCTAGAATCAACGACAACGTAATTTTGCAATGACTGGTCCAATTTTAAAATCAAGAGCTAAGCACGAATTCGCCATACTGCACCCTGGAAAAAATTTAATGCCCGTGATGGATGGCTGGCAAATTTTAAGAGAAGACACGATATTCGCCATCTCAAAATTTGTGGGGAACTCCTTTCAAGCGATACGTCGGATGTAAAACCTTTGATTCATAATTTACGAGCAAAAATTGATGAAATGGACATCTCCGACATGCAACTTTACAACGCAGATGAATCTGGACTATTTTATCGTATTTTGCCGGAAAAAACCCGCACCGGGCCGAAAAATTGCAAAAGGATAGAATCACATTGTTGTGTGCGAACGCAGATGGTTGAATTTGAAGCCGTTGGTGATTGGCAAATCCGGAAATCCACGTTGCTTTAAGGGATTTGAAAGCCCATTGAAATACGCCAATTCAAAGAAGTCGTGAATGAATTCACAGTTGTTCTTCAACTGGTTCCACCATTTTCATTTATAAAACAGGAAACTTATTTTTGTTGGTTTCATTTTTAAATTTTTGCTTATGACATACAACTTTTGCAGGTTCGCAAATTTTCTGCTGAAAATAATAATAATAGGGATTGTTGCTGATTGATAACTGCACTGCACACAAGCCAATTGACATGCTACAATCTGATGATGGAAACATTGTAGCACCTAACGTAACAGCGGTTTTATAGACCATGGACTAAAGTCCAATAAGATTGGTCAAGTTAGGATATCGAACTAAATTGTTATGCAACATTGTCGCAAAAGAATACATTCCGATTGAAAATATTTTGAAGACACATTCAATTCGTAATGCTATTTTGCAAACTGTTCTTATAAAATCGTGGAATAAGATAAAACAAGTGGACAAATAGTAAGTTCGGCCGGGCCGAATCTTATATACCCTCCATCATGGATTCGTTGCATTTCGATACCCATATGTCCATGTTTGTCAGGGGCCGGTTTTTGGGCCGCTCGTGACCCGATAGTCCCAGGAACCCTATCACAAATTTTATCCAAATCATGAAAATAAATGCATATTTGGGTTCGCGAGAAAATTTCGTTGCATTTCGATACCCATATGTCCATGTTTGTCAAGGGACGGTTTTTGGGCCGCTGGTGACCCGATAGTCCCAGAAACCGGATCAAAAAATTTAGGCAAATCATAAAAATAAAGGCATATTTGGGTTCGTGAGTAAATTTCGTTGCACTTCGAAATTATATAAACTTAGAACAATTTTACCAAAAAAAATCAGATGTAGTGAAAAAAAATATTTGAAAAATTTGATTATGGCCGGGATATATTTAGTCCCGTAAAGGGGAACTTTTTCCCCTTTGGTCCGATATTGCCCATTCTCGAACTTAACCTGCTTATGGGCAAAAAACATCTTCCTAAATTTCAGCTTCTTAGCGTTGGTCGTTCGCACTCTATCGTTTCAACAGACAACAGACGGACGGACATCGCTAGAATGTCTTAGAATGTTACACTGACCGATAATATATATACTTTATAGGGTCGCAGATCACTCTTTCGAGGTGTTGCAAACGGAATGACAAACTTAGTATATACTCCATCCTATGATAGAGTGTATAAAAAAAACTGGTATGGTGGTCAATACGATGGTGAAGATGACATTCCGTTATCTACATGGATTAAATCAAATAGTGTTTACGGCGATACACTTCGAGAAGTTCAGTTGTTGATGTCGAAGGTAGGTGATAATGTTGACATCAGCATTAATGAGATAGAAAAGATCAAATTACGGAAGATACCGATGATTTCGAAGTGTCCGATAATGATTGCGAAGGGATAATTATCGAGCTAGTTATTCAAAAAGCAAAAGTAAGCTTCTTGAAAGCATCAATACCTTGATGAAATAGTTTGAAAACAATAACGATGCAAATCACGTGGCAGACCTTGTCAATATGTGCACGAAAATTATCAAGAGCTATGGCACAAAAGTGTCGACTGCTTCTTTAAACCACTGCGCGCAAATTAATATTAAGTTTCTGCCCACAACAATGGTCACGAATGACTGTGAACTTTCAACCAGCCGGTTCAAAGTAAATCTAATTTTTTTTTTTGTAAAATTGTTGAAATCTAAGTTATTGAAATAAATTTCAATTTTAAAAACCGCTCAGAAAAGTTAATAGTTCGAAAAATTGAATTACTCTTGGGACATTTTGGTTAACTTTTTTGAGATTCTACTGTACTTGCGTATGTATTTTATTTTACATTAGTCATTATCATGTCATACGTCATAGATTATTCCTTTAGTTTTTTTTAAAAAAATAGTTTAGTTTAATTTTAAAAAATGTCCCTTAGAATTTGTTTATTTTTTGTTTTTAAAACACATTTTCAGATTTACTGGCGTTACTTTACATTACCAATTTGGCTTGGTACGAATCGGGTTAAACTTCATCATATCAAATTGTATGGGTATATCTTGAAGGGACGTAGAAGAGAAATAATCAGTAGATCATTTAATATATCACGTTACCCAAAGTAATCGGAAGTACCAAAGCTCCCACTCACATATGCTCCCAAATCGCACTTTCCCCTTTTTCACCGTCAATTTTAATATGGCAGGTTCCTTGCTAAGCCTGAACAGCTGACCAGTGAACCTCTGACTTCCTTAATCTAAGTAATCGAACGTACCAAAGCTCCTACTCACATATATTCCCAAATCCTGCTAATCCAATTTTCACCGCCAGTCATCTACCTTGCCCGCAAGGGTATTACAATGGGACAATTCATGTCTTCCGAGTGCACCCGGTCTCCTGAACGAAAATTTGTCTTCATTTGTTAGTTAATTTGAGTTCACTGTTAAGTGTATACCTAAGGAACCAACGATTTTGTTGCATAAAATCAAGTGGAACTTTTCTTATAAAATATATTAAATTACAGTTTTTGTTTAAATGTTGTTCGTGAACATGAGTAAATCTTTTAGGTGCCCAAATTGCATAGTTGTTATCCCCAAAACGTTTATTTTTGTGTGTCACAAAACTTCTTAGTTTTTGTTTTTCAGTTACTCTCCAACAAAATTCTTCATGCATGACATATTTCTTCTTCTCCAGAACTCGCAGCCGTTTTGACAATTCCCCCCGTGTGATATGTCCAATTTTTGCCGTTTCGTTAAAACACCACAATCCAATTGATATTTATTAATAGGCTTTGGCATGAAATGTGAGCACCCATTAATAAATGTTTTTAATCAATATCGTCGGACGTCGTACAGGTCTGATTGGAAATCATCCCAACAACAATGAAAAAAGAAAATAAACGCACGCAGTCTTCCACACACTTAACCCACCATCATCAACGATGACGATTTCTTTTCATTTTGATTTTTTTTCTTCTACTCGAAAGCCATCAATTCGCAGAAAATACGACGATAACAAAGTAATCAACAATCAAAGAGTCAGTCTTACCAAAGTTCTTGCTTTTTGATGTTTTTTTTCTTATGTTTTCATTGCGTCGTCCATCCATCCGTGCGACGTCCTCTCTGTCTGCGTAATATTTCAACAGCTCATTGTATGCGGAACAAACAAAATTAAGGTAAAAAAAACCCCAACGACAGTTGAAAGAGTGAAAAGCATACGACAACTTCAATAACAACAAAAGCGAATATGCTAAGGTGGATGGGGCGGGGTGGACAAAAGTTTTGAGCCTCTTTAATGTGAATCCATCAATCTTTGTCCGTGTTCGCCTGTCAAACACGCCGACCATCATCCACATTAAGAGCCCATAAAAGGATTGTTCTTCATACGCGGGGGGGAAAATACCAAAACGAAAAGTCTCCTCTGCTGGTGCAAGTGTTGGTGCTTTTCATAACAAAAAAAGAAATATTTTTGTCGTTTTGCCTGAATTGGAGTGTTAAAGCTTTGGCATAACCTGTAGGGTTACCGGGCGAATGGCAATCGGCTTGACCCAATCTGTACCAGGCAGAGGCTTTAACAACAAGAGGTGTTATCGTGTTATTAAAAAAAATGAAATTTTTTGGGATAAATGATCGGATGTTTATTTCATAATAAAGAGGACCACGCTTACAGGACCATATCCTTTTCATGAAATTTTCCATAACCAAATCGCAAAGTGGCCGCCCTATGTCCTCGATAGCCTCAGGAATTCTATCTTTGACGTCTTGAATCGACGCTGGGCTGTTGGCGTAGACCTTATCTTTGACGTGGCCCTTGATTTTCTGCAATATTTTCACCATTTTTGTAGTGAATTTGAATAATTTCAATGCGTTGTTGAAGGGTGTATCATTTTTTTGTAGTAACGGCGTAGTTTCTACTTGTAAAATGTCAAAGAATAAAAGCTTCAAAAGTGACAGCTATTAAAATACCAGATGATTCAAAATAACACCCTTAAATTTTCATAAAAATCTGTAATAATATTCATGAGAAGTAAGTGTTTTAGAAAAATATTTTTCTTCTTCTTCTCTGTTAGTTCACAATGATGATATCTTCCTTCACTTGGTAGTACCAAGTTGGTACCATTTAATACTCGCTTTTTGTTATATTTTATGCTGGCAATGCCGTGCCAACTTAAGACAGACACTTAAGCGATAATATCGCTTAACTCTTCATGCAAATTAAGCGTTTATCTAAGCTGGTGGTGTAACGAAAACACTTCAATTTTCTCGGCGGCTTTGTCAACAACCAAAACAACCTCATATTAGCTGCTATAATTTCCCTGATTACTGTATATGTGGCGGCAACTCTGTCACATTGTTGTACTGTCATATATTGCACTTACTTTGATGAAACACAAAACGGACTGGAACATAAAGTGTACCGGTGAATGAGTCAATACAAATTCCTTATTTTTTTGGAGTAAACGAAAGAGAATTTTTAAAGTAATCATTATAAATTCGCATGAGACAGTGGGCGGAAAATGTTCACAAATTGTATTTACTTACTTATATTCCTTAACATTCCACGGAGGAATAGATGGGAAAGTTGTAACCGATCAGTGTGCAACATATAATCTCTCGCCGGCTTCAAACGGTTTATGATTTTTGAGAGAAGTTTTTCATGGCTTAGAGATTTCTGTCCTACTCGTAAAGTTGTCAGCATTTACGAGGTGGAAGCAGCCGCTGATGATGGTCTTACCAGAATGCGAACCTGAGTTTGCCTATCACAGCATGGCGGCCCAACAACTTTTATTTCAAACAATGGTTATTTTCTTCAAAATTTACTCAACAGTTATTCACAAAAATACCAGATTTCGTATGTCTGAATCGGGCATCGAGAATGACCTCAAGTTGTACTGTTTACTTTGTTTCCTAGTCAAAATCTCAGAGTTATTGCTCCACTGTACATCGAACTTTAAAAAATACTCAAACAATCACTTATACTCAAAGAACAAATATTACCCGAAATAAAGAGAAAAAGAAAAGGACAAAACGTCAAAAAAGCGTGACGATAAGTCGTAAAGTTTCATCAATATCCAACATACAACTCTGGACAAGGCAGAAAGAAAGGCCAGACAAAAAAAAAACAAAAACTCCCAACCAGACGACAGCATACCTACATAACATGACATTAGTGCCTCCAAAGCAAGAAAAAAACAGCAGAATTTCAAAGAAATATTCGTCCAAATAATCGTACGAATACCTCTTTAACAACAACAACAACATTAACAAAGAATGAAAGAACCAAAAATCGGCCAAAGGGAAACGAGCCCTCATTAAAGATTTGATTCATATTAAAACGCATGAAACGAACACCAACAAACAATCCAACATCCAGCCACAATCCTTCCTTTCGCATACTTTTTTCTCTTCGAGTTTTAGGTTCTTGGCAAAAAAAAAAAAGAAGAAGTAATCCGGAGGAGATAACTCATAGATATGGTCGGCTGGATAAAGGAATGGAGGCAACGAAACCTTTTTGGGAATTGTTTATGCGCCGCTATCAAAGTAAATGAAAAGAACAAACGAAGGAACGCACAGCTTAAATTAGTCATTTCTGTGAGTTTTTGTTTGAAAACTCAATGAAATAATATGAAATTAAGTGTAATAAAAAAAACTTAGAGAGTAATCATATAATTTGGCTTTATGGGTGAATAAAAAAACTTTATGGGACTCTTATTGTTATGGTAAAGGCAAAGGTAAAGGTAAGCGTGATGGCAAAATGTTGGATTGTTGATTTCTTGTATGTGTTTGTCTTTTATTGTTGCTCTCATATTCGAAAATATCGACTTTTTTTGTATTTTAAAGATTGAACTACAAATAATTGTCTATAGGAAAAATCGAATACCAAAAATAATCATGAGAAGCAAAACTATAGATCAAATAAAAGACAAAAATAGTTTGAAATGTGATATGAATAAATGAAAACTTATACTTCAAAAGATTCAGAGTGACCCTAGATATGCAGTAAAATTGGATCGGTATATTCAGCTAGACAAAACTTGCACAAGAGCAAAGTGCTTGGAAATCATTTATGTAGCAGGCCAAGACCGACAACACCTATTTAGAATAGGATGTTCCCAGAGCGACGAATGTAGGGCAAGCGGAGAGGACGCCAGTGCCCTGCTTTCTCGCAAGTCAGGAAATTCCAGTTAGGAGAGGACACCTTAGATGACCTATAGGCCGTCAAAGCAATAGACATAAGGAACTTAATAGAGGGGACCGAATTCCTAACGTTGGAAAAAGGGGAAGGGGAATTTGTAGAAAAACCCAGGAGCGCACAATAGGCCGAATTGCTGGCCTAGGTATATGTCAGTGACATGAGACGGTCCTCCATTCAACCTAACCTCACCTATATCGTTTACAGCTTACTCATTTGAGAGAAGTTCCACTTTGTATAAAGCACCTTAAACCTTTTTTCATCGGATGTACATTTATTAGATTAATTGTAATTCTGGGAGAAGACGTCCAACTAACCAATAGAATAAAAAAATTTAAACGCTATTATGTGAGCTAAAAATGTTTGACAAATGTGATTTGCAGTAAAAATTATGTCTATACGGGAAAGGGCAAAAAAAAAGTAAAAATTGTTAAACAAAAAAATTCTGAACTATTCGGTTTGGTTTATTTTCGAGTAGCTAGCTAACCTATTGAAGAGAACATGCCGAAGTTAAAGGATATCTATGGAAAAGTATAGAAATTACAACTTTCGAAAGAATTAACCAATTCCTTCGAAACGACCTGGATAAATATTTTCCCAAAAACACTTATGGGATTAAATATGGCTTGTTTAACCGTGTTCAACAACATTTAGCTTAAGTTAAATAAGTGAATAAATTATCCCATGAATTCCTAAATAATTGAATTTTCCACTCTTTAAATAATCCGTATTACATAGGCGAATGCTTTCGCTCAATTATCTAAAATGTTTCCATCTTGAGTCAAATTTTAAGTACGGTTTTGCTGAATGACATCCACCATGATCGTTACCGCTTTTGACAAGACCTTTGTACACAAATCAACAAGCGGAGCGGTAGGAACCCACACTCTTGAATAAAGAAAACCTTTTGCAGCGAATACGGAAAATCAAACTGTATTTTTTCCTCTTTTTTATATAAATGGAAACTGCCCTCAAAGTTGCAATTCGGGGAGTTTTCACCTATAAAACTTCAGTCCCTTCCAGCCAAACAACCACAGAATGTACATGGCTTACATGGCCCCACCGCTTTGGGTCCTCCCATACAAATGTAGTATCCCGCCGTATTTGAAAATCGTGTAGTAATATTCGTATGACCAACACAATCTTATACATTTTTCATCCATAATTTGGAAGACAAGCCACACCCCCCTCAAGTACCATTCCGACCACTTTGAAAATCTTCTAATGATAAACCCAACACAATCTTGACCAAATTATATATTTATTAAAGCTTTGACAAGATAAACTTTTAGAGAATAAACTGGGAGCCTAGTGGTACACAGAAAAAAAAGAAAAACGAAATCAATTAAGAAATCTGCACTTTCAATTACTTTTTTATTCAAACTTCCTCCGAACAACAAAATTGCATATTCAATTACAAAAATGCTAGACGGTTAATTGAAAAGTTTTCAAATAAACTATTTGCAAATTTGAGTAAAAAGTAATTGATTTTTTTACACTTTTATACTAGTATACTAATATACTATATATACTAGTATACTAATATACCAAGATGTTGGGATGCACACTTTGGAAATTGTTTCCCAAAATTAGAAGTGGACGTGGCCCCCACTCTTGCAATTCGGATACTATGCGATACGAAAGTTGTTTGTTTTTAATGAGGGTAAAGGTATATGTGAGTCTTGTTACCCGTTTTTGTGGATTATGTCCTATTTAAATATACACCAACGGAAATTTTGGTATTGCAGCAAAAAAGGCCATAACTTTCACATTTATTCAAAGATTTCCTGCAACTACGGATTGTTTTCTTATGAAAATCCATATGAAAATCTAATAAAACAAATAGTTTTAATTTTTTATGATTACAGATATTTTTCAAAAAAAAATATATATTTTTTCTTCTGGTTACACTGATATGGAGTTGGCATTTCATCAATATGGTCCAGATATTTGAAAGTTCAATAAAGTCCATTCCTTTGCAGTCATCGCCTTCGCACGCTGTTATGAAATAAACACACAAGGTAAAACAATTTCGTTCTACCGGCCAAAAACAAAAATGTCTCTAATTTGTTCCTTTAGATTAATTACAAAATAAAAACCAAATAAAACCTACAGAAATGTCTTGATTGACAATTTTTTCATAAAACAACAAAAAATTATAATTCGAATGACATATCGTCACCTAAAATCCAATATTGTACACTCTAATACCCAAAATATTAAATTTTATAGGCGAAATCCTAAACGACGTAACAGCCAAATCCTTGTTCATATTGCTGTGATTTTACATATTTAAGTTTTCTATTAAAGGCGACTGAACCTAGATAAATAGAATATTTATTCTATTCTATTTATAAAATTTACGCTTCAGAGAATGTCGCATACATTTTGTACGAAACAAAAACGTCTCTTCAAATTTCAGAGAATCGACAAATTCTCCATAAAAAAATGTGTTTTATATAAAATAAATATAATAAAAGAAATTATGGAAAATTTTTCTTAAGTTCGCGAAACTTTTTATTTGCCAAGAACCTAACAAAAGTTATGACTGTTTGAATAAAACCTCTTCTTAAAACGGATAATTTTAAAGCTGCGGAGTTGCCACAGTTTTCAAACCAATTGTAAAACTATATATATTTATTATTTTATTTCTGTGGCTTGGTGCTAAAAGGGCCAATGTCAAAATATTCAGTTTTGAGATAATTGAACTTGAATGTTTTAACAAAAACTATTTTAACTACAGCAGACAAATCTTCAAAGTTTTACTTATCAACTTGGGCTTAGATATAGAATATATTTGGATAGAATACGATCGTAAAATTCATTATCTAAAAAGTTGCAAAATTTAGAAGATAAAGATGACATTGGCCCTTTTAGCATAATGTAATGTTTTAATTTTATGTTTTTATTGTGACATTGGCCGTCATAATAAGAACAATACCAAATAGAAAACCATTGTATTTTACTTTTTTATTATGTTGTTGCAAAGTTTATTGTAATCAAAGGATATAAAAACAAGAAATAGTAGTAAAGTAATGCAATAATAGCATATTATTGTGTTAATTCACATTCCTCTTCCATACCTTCAACTGCCAGGTAATCCACAATGTTGTCATTTGCAGTTATTTGTTCCATGAAATGATTGTAGTATGTGCGATTCGTATTGGTAATGTATGGCAAAAGTGCCTTTAAGTCATTCAATTTTTCTGTACTTAAAGGAACAGGTTGCTTGTTGAGTGGTTGAAGCTTGGGAAGATTTCCGTGTCGTGTTTTCTTGTGATTTCTGCATATGTCAAGAGATTTAAACTCGCCCTTAAAGGAATGTTTATACAAGATACTGGGAGAGTTTGTTGAATACTGCATCCATTTAATTCGTAACCACTGAACTTGTTCATTTATAGTGTTATTTTTCCGATGTACATAATGAATGGTTAAACATGATTTAAAATTTAAAAATTGTGTTTGGTCCAATTCTATTACTTTTATAGGGGGGGTTCTTGGTACCAAACGTATTAAATTTGCCCAATCTCGAGGCAACTCTATATCAGCTGTAGTATGTTTTTTGGTTTTTTCTATTGCCGCATGAATGCTATCCGCTTCCATATGTGTATGGCCCGCCTCAAGAAATTTGTGGTTAACTGTTTACCCTCAGCTTTCAATTCACTTACAGTTATCAGTAACATTGTTGAAAAATAAATATTTCGGTTTTGTCCTCCGCAGGAGTCGCTGTACATAGTAACTGTATGTATATTACTATTTTTGGAAAGATTGTGTAAGTAATGGTAGATACATGAAGCGATTTCCTGTCCACCGCGGCCAGCCACTGTTTCATTCCATACTTAGCACATAGAAGATGATTTTCTTCCCATCGTTTGGTAGATGGTAAGGTTAAATGTCCACAGTTGACGTTTATAAAAACTTAATCCACTTCTAAGGTAAGGGCCAAAGTAGACATTGGCCCTGTGTTTATTAAAAAAATATATAACAGTGATTGCTAAAAGGGCCAAAGTAGACATTGGCCCTTTTAGCATTAAGTTTTGTAGATGAGTTCATAATGACATTGGCCAGCTTTACGCTTATTTAACCCCTTCTGGGTAAAATTTAAGATTGACTGTTTTATAATTATGAAAGAGAACAAAAAAAGAAATCTAATGCAATGATTAACTCAAAACAGCAAAATATTGACATTGGCCCTTTTAGCACCAAGCCACAGATTTATTAATTACAATACAAAGTAAATTTACATTCTAATTTTGGGTCCAAGGGTAAATCGTGCGACACAGACCGCTAGGTTTTTGCAGAGACAGACAAAGCCTCTGGTAGGAATCGAACCCACAACTCTCACGCTGATAGGCAAGCACGTTACCAACTTGCCTACCGGAATGCTTATATATATTAATAAATTTGTATTCAATGTGTATAAAATCTCTTTGATTTACCTTGAAATTAGTCGTCTAATACTTCCTTAAAAATATCTATTTCCATTTTTAGTTTCCTCCAGAGTCAGAAGAACTTTTTACTGTCTGTTTCCTTTACTTACTTCATGCAGTCCCTCTCAAAATCACCTCCAGACCAAGGTATTCTGGTTTAGCTGTTCACTTTATAAATTACTATTATTGTCGATTTTGTCAGTCCAATAATAGGCCAAACATAATTAATAAATCGTTCTATCACTTTGTCGGTCGTGGAAAATTCCTTTATTCTTCTACTTACGCGTACTTGTGTTCTATGTGAAATGGTTTCGGTGAAAACTTACCGAAGATTAATTGAAAAGTTTGCTCATGGGACAAGAGACAATTTTTCGTTATTTGCCAGTTACTGCCTACGTTGACGCCTACGCCACAACCTTTTTAATTTTGTTATGAAAATATTTTCATTATTTTGTGAATTTGAAAACATTAATCATGGAAATTGTTCACCTTTTTTTTTTATTTTGTGGGGGTATTTATAACAGAGTATGCCTAGACATGGAATGGAAAACTTTGCTTAACACGCAAAATTCCTTAACTTAGACATTCGAAACTGAAATAGTCGTTGTTTTTGTTGTTGTTGATGATGAACTATTTCATTTTGAAATCTAATTATCTGCTTAAAGGAATTTTCTGTTATAAACACAAAAATAAAAAAAAAAACTGTCGTCACATACCATTTAGTTGGAATTGGGTGTGTTACCGGGCTGGAAGATAGGAGTGTGGATGGAGGAAATGGTTACTGCAAAAAGTTATTGTATTTTGCATATATGAAAGTTTATAACAAATAATGGAGACACTATTGGCCTCAACTGGCTGATGAACCTAGGGTTGCCAGACGGGCTGGAATGGCCAGGATTTTTCAGATATTTTAAGTCAAGTTCAGTTACAAGCTATGGGATAATTTTTCAGTTTTGTTTCTGTTAGTCGAGTTCGAGATTATATATTATTTCTATTTCTGTGCAAAAATAGAAATGTTTAAAAAAGGTTTCAAGCTTGTGTTTGCTCTGATTGCAGGCCAGGTATACGGATCCGTTTCGGAAGCTACCACATTTCTTCATCGGTACCCATTTGCAATGATTTCTGCTACAAATTATTGGTCTAATATACGCATAGTTCTCACAAGTGAATGACAACACTATCTAAAGGGTTATCCATTTCGTGGTTTCAAAAGTATAGGGCTGGAATTCGACAGCTCTCAAACTAGGTTGTAAAACCAATTTTTTTTATTTTCAGTTGGAAGTCTGACATTGACGAAAATGGATCGCTTTACTATCACACAACTCGTAAAAATTATTAAAACCTACTACAAAAATGGTGATTATGGCACAGCCACATATCGTGCTTTAAGAGGAGATTATGGTTTATGGTTATGAAGCACATTTCTCACTCGGTGGGTATGTTAATAAACAAAATTGTCGTATTTGGGGTCCTGAGAATCCTCAAGTAATTGAAGAGAGGCCATTACATCCACAAAATGTCACTGTTTGGTGCGCTCTTTGGTCCGAAGATGTGATTGGACCTTACTTCTTCGACAACGACGAGAGAACGACTGTCACCGTCAATTCGGAGCGATATGGTCGTATGATAACCGACTTTTTTTTTTGCCAGCTATTGAAGAATACTACTTGGAGAATATGTGGTTTGAACAAGACGGAGCCACATGCCACACAACTCGAGCGAATATGGCTTTATTGCAAGCGACATTTCCGGCCGCGTAATTTCTCGTCGTGGCGACATCAACTGGCCACCAAGATCATGCGATTTGACATTATTAGACTTTTGTGGGCTACCTTTATCTCTTGAGCACTTAAGAACGAACATTCGTCAAGTTATGGCCCAATATGTGCCTAAAAGTGGTCCAAAATTACCTCAAAAGAATCAATGCTTGCAACACTTCGAGTGGTGGTCATTTAAATGATGTAGTGTTTCACATATAATATCAACGTTTAAACTTTATAATAAAAAAGAAATATCATGAAAAAAAAATATTTTATATATGTTTTATTTACGTATACTTTTGAAAACGCAAAATGGATAACAATTTACAATTAAATGATAAATAGCAGTAGATTAAGTAATGTACCAAGATTTTTCGCCTAAAATCAAGCTAAAATTTTCCTGATTCCAGATATAATTCAGTTTGTATCTGGCAACCCTAGATAAACACCGAAAACCATGTCGATCGGACTACGTGATGGACATCCGACTTCCTGGGGATGCCATTCAGATATTTACTGACGGATCCAATGGTTATGGAATCTACCCGGATCAGCTGAGATTGAAATTGTCCTTAAACTACCGGAATGTTGTGGTAAAATTTAGGCCGACATAATGGCAACAAAAAACTGCCGCACGCCAAATTCAGTAACTTGCGATACCGTGCTGGGATATCTTTATATTTACTGACAGCAAGGCGCCATTAAGTCCCTGTCTAGTATACATCACTGCAGGAATTGCTCGAGTACGCTACGTGTCTCTGGAAGAGATAGCGAAACATTCGTCGGTTACTCCTATATGGGTTCCTTGGCATAGCGTCATAGTTGGTAACAATACGGCAGATAAAATTTCGTGAGCTGAAGCTACGCTGAACTTAAGTGAGTGTGGTTATGACATTGGCATCCCTTTCATTGAGGGAAAACAGCTGATATCACGGAAACGTCACTTTCATCACTGGCCTCTGGTTAACGACTTCTATTGAAGTTGCAAGGATGAAGAGAAGGAGGTGTCAACCGAAAACCTTCTCTGCCATTGTCCGGCTTTTATGGACTTAACACGGAAGATGTCTGATTAAGAAATTCTAGTTTATGCAAGACTGTTCTCCATATATTCAAGTTTGTTGAATAAAGTTTGAAATTGTTTACATTTAGTATTTCATCATAAATATGTTTAGAGAAGGTCCATCCTACAATTAGTCCAGTAATTTATCATTCATGCAGTTTTATATTTAAATGTTTCTTGTTAGATTCACCGCTTGTTGCAACAGAAATCCTCCCAACATCTGCTCGAGTCTGATTAGTGTTAATCCACCCAACATATGAAACTATGAAAAGTAAAACTTGATTTTTTTTGTTCTCCTAAGCTTCGACCTCTCCGGCCAAATGGGTGTTCGTGCCAAAGTTCTGCCCGTTCTTCCGTGGGTTTGTGATTAAAACTAAAAACCACATTCTATCGTAAACACCACTGAGGAGGCCCTTAATTGTTGCTCTATGACTATGGCCTCAACAATGTTGTTTGGTGGTATTTAGTTTTCGCTTTTTCTTCTCGAGCCCTATACGAAAACTAAACACTAACAATTCTCACTGGATAACTATGTCTGCTAAATGTTCGCAATGGAAGGAGAAAAGAAAACCCGTACAGGCGATAATAAGTCTGCAGAATATCACAGAGAAAAAAGCAAGCCAACAAAAAAAAAAAATATTAAATGCGCTCGGTGTAAATTGTGTGAGAAAAATATATGGTTGGCTGTTAGGTTGTTTTTTCCTTCTTATTGTTCTGGCAGACTACGAGTATGGAAAAAACTGCAAACTATGCCTTTGATAAGCTTGGGACGACATCGGAATACTCTACAGGTTATAAAAGGGAAGTTTAGCTGAACGGAGTATGCACTATAGAATGAGATTTTAGTGGTTTCAACCAGCTGTATCGGTAAGCTAAATTTAAAGCAATGATTATCGAGATAAGATTAAACAAAAAATGTACTCAATAAACTTGCGGTACTCCTGAGGAGTCAATTCTAGAATTCGTTGTGTGAACGAATTCTCCCTATTGGTTAGCAGTTGAGGCCTACCGAATACCTCTGCTACTCTGTAGGTCATACCAAACGCCTGAGATCGCAACTCCATACCGCACAGTGGTTCACAAGCGGTTTTTACTGGCAAAAACTCTGTAACTATAGAGCCGATAGAGAATATGTGTTTGGTTTTGTTTTTTTCTTTTCATCTGTAGGTTATTTATTTATTAAAAATAGGTCATACGTTGATAAATAAACCATTTGCGTACCGAATATATTTATAGTTCAAATTGTTTTTTATTTAAACAACATTTAGGGGAAAACAATATTTTGTACTTACACAGGGTTCTCCAACAGGTGTGTTATTTTGGAATTGAAATAAAAATTAAATTTTTTGAGATAAATGATCGGATGTTTATTTATGTTTATTAACGGCATGAATAATGAAAAACAACATCAGCCAAATGGCGACCATGCTGACAGGACCATATCCTTTTCATGAACATTTCCATATCCAAATCGCCCTATGTCCTCGATAGCCTCACGAATTCTAATTTGGAGGTCTTGAATCAACGCTGGGCTGTTGTCGTAGACCTTATCTTTCACGTAACCCCAAAGGAAGAAGTCGCAAGGTGTTAAATCACAACACCTCTTCGAAAGATAACATGGTCCGGAATCTTTTTAGTTTTGCGAACTATGACTGCAAGATTTTCACCATTTTTGTAGTGAATTTTAAAAATGTCAATGCGTTGCTGAAGCGTGTATCGTTCCATTTTTAGTAATGGCGCAGTTTCTAGATTTGACAAAGAATAAAAGAATAAAACCTTCAAAATTGGCAGCTTTCGAAATACCGGGTGATTCAAAATAACACCTCTTGTTGGAGAACCCTGTTTAACAAAAGCAGTTAATTATAATCTTTATTCGTTCGGTTGAAAATTGCCCGCAACTATTCCATATTTAGTTGCGTATTATTTCTGTCCTCAAACAGCCCTTTTGTTTCTTCATTCAAGTTCCGATATTCTACTTTCTACACTGTGGGCCGAACCGAGCAATTTAGTTAACAAAGCCCAGAGCGAGATGGAACTGGCTCTTTTGCGACAACAGAAATGGAGTCGGCAATGATGGGTGTGATGATGAATTTAAGAACAGATCTCTGCCCACCTGTTTCGAATGTTGATGTCACAAACCACACGAACCCTAACTCAGTCATCACCCAACGCCGTAGCGCATCTCACTTTAAACTATAGGGTTTTTAGACTAATGAAAAACCACTTTAAATACCATTTTATAATTATATCCAAAGAAATGTTAAAGTTTAGTTTTCTTCGTTGTTGTTGTATTTTTCTGCACACAAAAACTACTTGCTATTCTCGCATTATTGCGACGACCATGGCCGGAACAACGATTATGTTGGCGGCTGGCAATTGGAAATACAAAAAATGGAGAGAAAAATAACGTTAAGAAACAACTTCAAATATTGCGCGCCAAAGTAAAGACGTCGGACGTCATGCTGCAATAATCATTGTTTAGCAAAATTTTTTTTTGGTCTTGTACGAAACAAAAGAAAAAACAACAGCATTTTATTCGGTTGAAACGCTTTACAGGGTGTTTTAGAAGTGCCGTCATTTTTGTTGTTGTTTTGTTTCACTAATAATTCCTACGAATTGCTAAACAAATGGAAAATTATAATTATTTAACAAGAAATTTTAATCAGAAAACTTTTGTGAAACGTGTTTGCAAGACAACAGAAAACCGAAAAAAAGAGAACGCATTAAAATGTTTGCGATATTTTCACCATAAAATGCCATTTGGCACAGACGAATGATAATGGACGAAAAGGGGAATTTGATGGGAAAGGAATGCAAGGATTATAGAAATAACACTAATTTCCTGGGAATTATTTGAAATGTTTCAAGTGGAATTGCTGGGGATTTTAGGAAAATGTTTGTGTTATTTCTTGTAAATAAATACCTTGGTTTGCTTTGGAAAGTCATAATAAACGAAGGCAATTAAAAGTATGTAGGTGGAGCCGCTGTCACTTACTTAGTTAAGACTGTTTGTTTACCAGGGCGAAGGACACATAATATAGATATAATATATTTACCCTCGACACTGATTCACTGATTCACTGACTCTGTCACGCAGTACGTAGGAATTTAAATAGGCATTCTATAATTTTCTACAAATAATAATAATAAAAAAAATAATATTTTTTTTTGTACAGAAATTGTGTTTTCCCCAAATTTTTTTTTACAAAATTTTTTTTTTACAATTTTTTTTTTTTACAAAATTTTTTTTTTTTACAAAATTTTTTTTCAACAAAATTTTTTTTTTACAAATTTTTTTTTTTTTTCAACAAAATTTTTTTTTTCAGCAGAATTTTTTTTTCAACAAAATTTTTTTTTTCCACAAAAATATTTTTTTCACCAAATTTTTTTTTTTCAACAAAATTTTTTTTTTTTCAACAAAATTTGTTTTCCATATTTCAACGGGCGCCATAGGCGCATTACAACTTACTAGTATAGATATAATCTTAAACTCAAAGATTACACTAAGCTACAAATACCAAAATAATACTCCTTTAAACTTATTATGATATTCGTCCATTTTATGGTAGTCATACTCCTCAATCAGGGGCCTAATCAGGTCAGCCGTTATCAACAACATTGGCATGTCGACATAATAGTAAATAGATGCTTCAATTCTTTGGATAATGGCATCGGATTACATTTTTTCTTAATTTGTAAATATTTTAAGTCGTATGGCAGCTGAGCTGTCGACAGAACTTTCGAAAATATTTTGTAGAAAACAACTTTTGGATCACATCAGTCGATGTTTACAATATACACATACGCCCTCTTTTGGAAATAATTAGCAAACCCCATGGTGCGTCTGTATATAAAGTGGTTTTTCGTCCAAACCATATGTAAACAATAATGCCATAAAATTGTCTATACAATAATGCAAGTTAAAATGTTACCTCAACTAAAAATGAAAGGCAAATCCAAACAAAAGTGGACAATTCATATATTATATTGTTTTTAATCTGTTGGGGTTACGACCCCATTTATAACATTTGAAAAATTACCTTTGATTTTTCCAGAATAATTTCTTGTTGTTTTTAGGGGAATTTTTCATAAATTTGCATTAGGTAAATTGTTTGGGGGATTTTTAAGAATTTCTGAGCTTTTTCCATTTATTTTGGTGAATTTTTCACTTGGCATTTTCAATTTGATTTATTTTTCATAGAGCCTAAAATCTTCAATTTTCCCTTACTCTTAACTTTTCCAGAGAAACATTATGAATGTCAATAAAGTGGAGAATGTAATAAAATTCCCGTCAGTAGGGGTTTTAATTTCCCGGCAGTTTTTAACTCTCGGGAATCGGGTTTTTTTCGACGTCTTCCCGAAAATTCCGGGAACTTGAAAAAAACGTACTTACTTATTTATAACAAAATCACACACATCAGGATTTCATTTAAAATGAAACGTAGTGCTGCTCTCTATTAAATTTAATCCGTAAAAATGAGCTGTGCCTTGTTTCTGGATGGAAAGCTTTGAATCTTCAACTCATTATCACAAACCTGTAAATATTTTTCATTAATGAAAACAAATTTAAAAAAACATATCTTTTGAAATGGGAGATCCGAGAAAGTACTTCTACTTTAAGCGTTTCATTTAACCTGTAGTACCCATTCCTGTTGTAATAAAAATACTTATTATTGTAGTCAGCAATAATGAGCACTTGCGTGCCGTCAACACATCCATGATTGCCTTAGTTATATTATATTTTTTAGGGGCGATAAAGTTTTGAAAATAACTTATTTTGATAATAAAGGGTTTTCCAACAAGAGGTGTAGTTTTGGTAATCAAAGAAAAATTACACCCTTTAGCCTCTATTAGGTCTTGAATTGACGCTGGGCTTATCTTTCACGTGGCCCCAAAGGAAGACGTCGCAAGGTGTTAAATCAGAAGATCTCGGTGACCAATTGTGATCACCTCTTCGAGAGATAAAAAGGTAAAAGAGCAATGGTTTCGTTGCATGTGTGGCACGTAGCGCCGTCTTGTTGAAACTAAACACATCCATGATTGTCTTACAGTTATATTATATTTTTTATTTTTTCCATATCCGTTCTGCAGACATCATGCAACCTTGGGCTATTTTGCGTTGCTATTATGACATTTGCCAGAAGTAAAATCCGAAAATGGTGGACACCCCGAAATTAACTTTATTCGGCTGGGCCTTTTTCACCGTTTTTTTTTTGATTTTTTAAGTTAATTTCAAATTGCATTCTACGGCTATTCTGGTTTTGACCAAGTTTGCATGCCCAATTCTATTAGGTCTTTAAAATCAGGTAAAATAAATTAAAAATCATTTCGAATTTTAAATATTATATTAATATGATGAAGATTAATATCCTCCATAGGAGTATTTGGGAACATTTTATGATCCAACGTTGTTAATTTTTTTTTCCAATGTCTACCACATATCTGGTGTTATATTTCCACAGACAAATTTAAAATTTCCGATTTCCTTACCAAATATGACTGAAATATTAAATTGATTGCTGCAAGGCAAGAAAATGTAATTCGTTTTCGCTCAGCAGGAAAAAAAATCTTCGTAGTTTCATTTTCTTTTGCGGTGGTATACTGATAACATTTCTTAAGTTATTTCTTCTGTGATTATATCAAAGAAACATAAACTATAAAAGGTGAAAGCAGCCACTAAATAGAAATAGTGAGCAGCGTATGGTAGATATTTCGGCAAAGGATCAAAACTGAGGGTGTTATGAAAAGGGGGAGTAAAATTTAACATACAACAAAGTTATTTAACCAAATTTGTGATATTTGATATTTCGGCAAAGGATCCAAACTGAGGGTGGTATGGAAACCGGGAGTAAAGTTAAACATACAACAAAGTTATTTAACCAAATTTGTGATATTTGATGCGTATGGTAGATATTTCGGCAAAGGATCCAAACTGAGGGTGGTATGGAAAGGGGGAGTAAAGTTTAACATACAACAAAGTTATTGAACCAAAATAGAGATAGTTGATGCAATAGAATATTCTCTAAAAATATTCATGAATCCGTTTCCAGCGGTAGGTTTTTTTAGTTTTATTATATCTGTGGTTTTCACGAATAACAACATAAGTTATCATAGTATACATCTATAGAGAGCAAAATAAATAATTTTTAAAAATTGCGTCTTATGCTGAAAGATTACATATGTTGTTATTTACAAAGAATATTTTCATTAAGCAAATTTTACATTAATGTAAAGGCCTTCGAAAATGTATATCAATATTTCAAAATATCCAAAAATGTATATAAGCGATTATTCGTGAAAAACACTGAATATTCCAGAAAAAAAACCTTTCAATACACCCTTCACCACCATGTTTACACCGTTCTCATTTACAAAGACCGCAAACCTAAGTGAAAAAAAACTGAAAAGTCTGAAAATCCTATTAAATTGCTAATATTTAAAGGCACACATATCACACATCAGCCACCATGGCAGACCACAGGTCCTTTTGTGATGGAGGTCACAAAGAAACCTCACACACACACACACGCATTTAGCCTATTTCGCCTCCGCCACAATATTTTTCAGAGAATAACGGAATTCATTGACGTGCACTTTTTTTACAAAAAAAAAACGCCAAAATTCCTGCCAAAACGATGAACAAAAAACTTTAAAAATATTAACCTATTTCCTTTATTATAAAGGACACCGGCAATGCCATCGACGATAGCATCTGAAACGCTAAAACCAGCAGGATATCTTTTTATTAGAGAACTCTGTGAAATAAAATAAATGTTTAACAATTCGGTGCGACCAGCGAAGAAGAAAATGAACAGATTTCCTTGTTAGGTTTTTTTTTTTTTGTTGCTTACTTTTAGCATGGTCATTATTTTTATGTTTTGTGTTCGCTTTTTTTCAATTTACGACCAATTCCCCACGGAGTATTGAAAATGAACAGAAAATGAAGTTACGCTTATGTGGCAAGTTTTTTTTTTCTGTCTTTGGATTTTCATTCATAAATTTTCTATATCACGACATAAAGGGTGCAAAAAAGCACAAAAACGTAAAACAATGCACAAATAATAAAAAAGAAAACAGTCAAAAAGCCAGCGGCATAGAGTTAGTTATGTGAAAAAGGGTTGTGCAAAAAGGGGCGATAAAGTTTTGAAAATACCTAATTTTGATAATAAAGGGTTTTCCAACAAGAGGTGTAGTTTTGGTATTCAAAGAAAAATTACACCTTTTTTAGATAAATGATCGGATGTTTAATTCATAATAAAGAGTAAGCCATTAATAATGAAAACCAACATCAGCCAAATGGCGTCCGCGACCACATTTACAGGAAATTGTCCATAACCAAATCGCAAAGTGGCTGCCCTATGTCCTCGATAGCCTCACGATAGCCTGTATTAGGTCTAGAATTGATGCTGGGCTTATCTCTCACGTGGCCGCAAAGGAAGACGTCGCAAGGTGTTAAATCAGAAAATCTCGGTGACCAATTGTGATCACCTCTTCGAGAGATGAAGAGGTAAAAGAGCAATGGTTTCGTTGCATGTGTGGCACGTGGCGCCGTTTTGTTGAAACTAAACGTGGTCCAGATCAATATCACCCAACTCCGAGCATAAAAAATCATTAATCTTCTCTAGATAGCGCAATCCATTCACCGTAACTGTTGATTCAACCTCATTTTCGAAAAAGTAAGGTCCAATGACCCCGCCAGACCGTAAACAGCACCAAACAGTCACACGTTGAGGATGGAGAGGCTTGGGTTTTCCAAGCCCCAGATGCGACAATTTTGCTTGTTGACGTAGCCACCGAGGTGGAAGTGGGTCTCATCAGTCAAGATGATTTTCGGGGGTATTGACCTCAATTGGCCGTCCAAAATGTTCAGTGTCATTTGTACTTTTGCGACCCCAACGAAAGTCAGTTGACCACTTTTTTACCATTGAAATCGATGAAGCAGAATGCCCATAATATTTGTCAAGCGTTTCCTTGGTCTGATTGACATTTTTTTCCGCAAAAATTAATCTTAATATATATTTACCCTCGACACTGATTCACTGATACACTGATTCCCTGATTCACTGACTCTGTCACGCAGTACGTAGGAATTTAAATAGGTATTCTATAATAATTCTATAAATAATAATAATAAAAAAATAATATTTTTTTTTGTACAGAAATTGTGTTTTCCCCAAATTTTTTTTTTACCAAATTTTTTTTTTCCACAAAATTTTTTTTTTCCACAAATTTTTTTTTTCAGCAAAAATTTTTTTTTTCCACCAAAATTTTTTTTTTCAACAAAAATTTTTTTTTTCAGCAAATTTTTTTTTTCCACAAAATTTTTTTTTTCAACAAAATTTTTTTTTTCAACAAAAATTTTTTTTTCAGCAAATTTTTTTTTTCCCAGTTTTATTTTTTTTCGAAATTTTTTTTTACAAAATAGTTTTCTCTGAATATTTTTTACAAAATTTTTAAAATTAAGTAACAAATACTTTCTCAAGCAAATTAACGGGCGCCATAGGCGCATTACAACTTACTAGTTTTTAATAATCACTTAAAATTCACTTCTTCCATTTTTAAACAATTTCACGAGTTTGTATGTTTTGAACAGCTGTTACACAAACTAATTCATAGATGGCACTTGATGGGAGCAGTGTTGCATTTCATACAACTACGAGGGAAGTTGGCAAAGTCACGGAATTATTGATCTGCCCTCTTAATACCAAGTTGAACTGGTTAGTAACTTTACCTTATGACATATATCCCCGATTCCCCGTTACTATCAATTGATACACGATCAATTGAGAAGTCCTGCTGTTTAGAACTGCATTTTAATCCGATTACATATTCGTGCCGATCAACATCTTAAACAGCCACAATAAGAAGTGTGAGAAAACCTCTAAAGCTCCCTCGATTTCGATACTTTTAATCTTTCCACAATTTAAATAAGGTGATGATTGGTTTCGGTGGGATTAGTTTGTTTCTGCCCAATCAAGAATTTTACAAATTTCTGTCATCCCAAGCGAAACTCTCTTCTGTGCCACAAAGCATCTACCAAAAAGTGGTAGTAGCACACAAACACACACAGCAAGAAATTAATCTGTTACAGAGAATACCAACACATTTTGCAACCCTTTGCAAAAAAAAAAAAAATGAAAACACAAAAGTAGAAAAATCCCAAACAAGTTGGGAAAATTATAATACAAACCACCGAAGAAGACCATTATCAAACCAAAAAAAATCACAACAATTACTATTATTAACACAACAACACACCGTACCAACCGAAATACGGGGTGTTGCCCCTGTAGTTTCAAATGCGCTGGGCAAAAAATAACCCCTGCCTTTGAACACCTTCCTTTTAAAACCTCTGGCTGGAATGTATGAATGAATGTGTGTGTGTGCGTGCCAACTTCCACCGTAGACGACCGACTGACTACAATTATGGCACCCTTTCATTTCCGCTTTTATTTCGCATAAATATATTTTTGGCGTTTCATTTTTCTCATTCCATTTGTTGTGTTTCTTTTTTTTTGCAAAAGTGTAAAATGCGATTTAAAGGCCCTTTTCCCATTACAATGCCATTTGCCATTTGTGGTGTGTCGTTGTAGTGGCGCGCCGGGTCGTATCTGTGAATTTGGGTTCTGGTGGTTTTTTGACAAGGCGAATATAGAGTCGTCACCTTATTTTAGTCCTGGCTGTTTATATCGGGTTCAGGCCACATGCCCCGATCTTCATAATGAAGCATGAATGGTAGTAGGTAGTAGTAACTGATGATGCGAGTGTGTTTGTGCGCCTTTGTATTGTATTTGGTTGGTTACGGTTTGGGCATGTCAAAATAATCTGACAGCTTAATTATAAACGTTTGCCAACATGAAAATTATATTATACGTTGATATATTTTTTTTTTATTCTCGTATTCATTATTATTACAGTATTTCTTTCGATTATTATTGTTATATTTTTGTTTTGGTTTATTTGTTTCCATGGGCTTTCGCCCGAAGAGCTGAGCAGTGGCGTGGATATAAAGAGCGGCCTGTTGGCCAGATACCTTTGGGCGCTTTTGTATAGAAATGTGTACTTCTCAAACGTTAGGGGGACATTTTAAACACTATTATGAATATACAACATGTACATGCCTCAACATCCCATTAAGGAACAAACAGCTGATTTGAGCCCAATAGAATTTTATCCTGATAATTTTGCGAATCCTGTGATTACTTTTTCCACCCAAAAATTCAACATTATCTCCGAAAACTAGAAACAGTCATATTTCAGTAAATAAGAGACCTAGAGCATGATCCTGTGATCCATGAAAAATTTTACAATTAATTCGAAAACTTCAAATAGTAATATCTCAGTAAATAATCGTTTTACAGCGAAAAGAGGCTAATACTGTAATAATCAGGCATGTCACAGAAATGTTACGAAATCGAATTCGTGTTTAATTTTGCTTCTTCAAAAATTTCTGGGTTTGATGAAATCGAAAAAAAATGGAAATCGAATATTTCTATAAAAAATATGGTAGCATTGAAATTAGAAACAGCTGGTTTACCCACCGCCGTCAAAAATTTCGATACGTCTCCACACTTTGACTGTGATTTTAATTAAAAAAGTTAACAAACAAACAAATCAAAAAATATGCCTGGTGTTTCGATTGTTGCTGTGATGGAAGAAGAGAAAAAGGCACATTCTCAAATTAAATTAGATCGCCGACGTCTAAGGGATGCATCGGATCCTTTGTCCGACCACCTTGTCTCCTTTCACGTAACCTCTCGCAATTTTCTTGGTGGCATACCATAAAATTTATAAAAAAATTTGCCTGAGCGATGTTCTTGTGCTTGCCCATTTAAATTTGTAAAAATTAGCTAATAATTTTAATATTAAAATCTTTGCGGAGTTTCCGTCAGATATTTTTTTTTTTTTTGGGGTTTTGGTTGAGGCTGCCAATTTATATGTGACAATTTTATGTCTTTGACGTGCCTGATACTTTATACGTTAAAAAGATGTTAAAATTATCATACTCAACGTATTTAGTATATTTTTTAATAAAAGCAATATTCATAATTAATTTTGAACAGAATTTCATTTCAATTTGGAGTTTAAGTTACTTAAAATATCAATTTCACTTCAGATTTTGTCATGGGTTTCAAATCGAAAATTTTTTTCGATTTCCTTTTTCTGGAGAAGCTAAAAACGTTTTGGTTTCAAAATTTTTCGATTTGGGTTTCTGTGACATGCCTGAATAATTCAATATTTCTAGGCTTGAAGTTTAAATGTTTTTCTTACACCATATGAAAATGAGAATTCTTATGTCACGCTCAATAAACTGTTCAATCTAAAAATAATTTGGAAATACATAGTTTTAAATCATGAATTTTCATTCAACAATTATCACATTTTCATGGGATTATTTGTCTGTGTGTATTGACTGTTTGGATAACATCTCATGAAGATCGACTTCTGGAATGAATCCAGCACCTCCAGAGGCTTCTTCGATTGTGCTGGAAGCGCCATTGAAACATTATCAGACTCTATGTAAAATTATCCATATAAATATGTCCAAAAATAGGTAAATCATAAGAATTATCCCCAATTATTCTAAAAACTCCCCCAAATAATTTATGAAAAATTCCCAAATCGGTAATGCCGGTAGCTCCGTCGCCGACCAGTATCGTATGGGAATTTGCTGGGTAATTTTTATGAAAAATCGGCACTGCCGTCATCTTTTTTTATTAAGCCACATTCTCACCAATTAGGGTCTTAAGTCTGCATTTAATGACATAACACTTGTAGAAAAGTGGCAAAACTTGCAGATAAGTTGGTGAAGGCCTCTGCTTTTTAATTTCCCACAACTGTGTATTTGTACTAAAATTTATCTACAGATTTTTTTCTGTTTTACTTGCCAAATTACGGTCTGCATTACAATTTAATAATAATACATATACAATTGTTATTATTTTCGTGAGTGTATGTGTGTGTGCTCGTGAGTGTTTTGTTTATTTTTTGTTATTTGTACGGATTTTAATTCGGTATTCGGAACAGTTATTTAAAATTTGCGCATAATTGAAATTCAGCTTAATTGTAGTTTTAAATCCAATTAAAAAATTTATCACATGAGTTCATGACAGCTTTTGTTTGTGCGATGGATGATATTATTATAGTCGTGTCGCTGTTGTTCGAGTTTCACACATTTACACTTTTGTCAAGTCATTGTAGTTTTGGCTTGGTTGATACGATAATTTGTTGTTGAACGATGTTTGTTGTTGCCTTTGTCAAAAGAGCGGAAATCAGAAAGAAGAAAAAAATAATTATAAGTACCCTAAATGGTAGCGAAAATTGTAAGTGCGCTGGAACTTGATGGTGGAAGGTGTCTTTTGAAGAGTCACACAAACTGTAAATATATTCAAGTTTGAAAAGCTGAAGGTGACAAGAGTTAGGTGATCTTGTGTGAATTGGATTGTTTGAGATTGTTTAGTTACTTGGTCCATGAGACAAATGCTTGGTATTTCTTAACGCTATATCAAGGTTCCATAGTCGAAGAACACCACACGGGTTTGACAAGTACATATGTACAGGGATTTTGCTGGAAAACCCTGTAAATGTATTATCCACGTTTCTATCTGTCATATGACACAACAATTGTAGATATTTCTGCCTTCAGATTTTACAGCATCTCTAGTTATTTTTATGAAGCTTATGAAGTGAAGAAGTCAGACGGCTGTCCTGGTGGTTTCTCGGCTGGAGGAACCACGATGAAGATGGCGAGATCTGGCTACGAGCCATAACTGTCCTGGTCGCATAATATGATGTATGAAATTCATTCTTTCTCCCATCATTGTCATGCTTATGATGTTCCCGAATTTGTAGCCATAAACCGTATTTCTGCAAGTTATCAAATTTGATCTGTTTTCAATCTTCAATGACGTACTTCAGGTTAGAAAGACAGACCTCCTTAGGAAATCAAAAATAAGTAATACAAATTATACTTAAGAATTCAAAAAGGCTGAAAAGTAAACAAAAGGACCATCGCGATTATTATTACCTATTTTTGTTTTTAAACATTTCCCTTACGCAGTTCTCTCTTGTCCTGTTGAATGTGTTATGCCATTTTAACTGAATGGCGTTTTATTTTACAGTCGCAGCCGGAACCGCAAGGACACCAAATAAACAAACAACCAACAAAGGATGGTATTCCAGAGAGCGGTTGAAGGCGGCCAACAAAAAACAAGTTGGAGCAGCACAAACAGAAAACGGTGACTTTAAATATTTGATAAATTCTTTTCAGTGGAAATAATGCTCATTAATGATGCAACGAAGTAGAATTCTCAAGAAATCTTTGGCAAAAGAACCAAAAACAAGGAGGGCAAACAAACAAACAAAAAAGGTGAATCTGTTCGGAAGCAGTTTCTGTGGTGGCGAAGGCGGCCTACAACAGCCAAACGGTCAGAAAGACAGCAAGCGAATGAGTTAAAATCACAATTTTGTTTTTTTTTTTAAGGTAAAGAAGAAAACGGAAAGCGATTTTTTCGTTCTAGTTGAGTTGTATAAGGGTTCTAAGCTAAATGTGAAGCTGGAGACGGTGATGTTTTTACTTATTATTTCTCTGACGATGAAAACGTACCGTCTAATGCTGTGTGTAGTTGATGACTTCACTGCAAATATTATTTTTTGATGTTATTTAATTTCGTCTTCTTCTGTTCCTCCGAAATTGTTCTGTATTTTATGTTGTCGTTTGTGTCTCGGCTTCATCCCCGTCCAACTTAGTATTTACATAAAAAAAAAAAAATACAACAAAATATCATAAAAAAAAATTTACTGTAAAAGGGCATCAAATAGAAATAAAACATACCATTGAAATGTCCTTTTAGGGTGGGCGTTCTTTTTTTCCAACATACTTTTCTTCTTCTTTTGCTTTGGGAGTTGAAGTATCTGACTGCGTCCAGGCGCAGTTGTTATTGTCGTTGACAGCCATGACAACAATAAAAACATTGACGATTGTTGGACGGTTTTGTTTTTTATGAAGACATTTATTTTTAATATTAATACGTTTCATGACGACTGTACGAACATAAAAAGAACGTTTCAAAACCTAGAAAAAAAGCAATCCAAAGAACTGTTTAAATATGAGTATCAACAGCATTTTTTGAAGTATCACTCTCTGCATTGTTCTCAGTTGCACCGATTATATATTAACTACAGTTATTTTCACTGAAAAATAGTGTGATTATGATTTTAAGTGATATAGAATAATTTTATTTGGATAAGGTTCATCAAACGCTACGCTGAGATTAAAATATTCCATTAGAAATGACAGATTTCCTTATGGAAGATTTCACGAACCAAATCGTTTCTGTGTAGGATAAGATATTTATTGATCGGGTTGATAAAAAGCTAAGATTTCTGCCGAAATATGTGCAAAATTCGTCCTTGCCTCAAACCACTCCCTGTGATCACAAGGGTATTCGATTTGAAGCCTCAGATTTTTTTGCGAGTAAGGAGGTAAAAAATGCCTTGACCAGTTGAGTCGCTCCCCTACAGGGCAAACCGACTAAAATAACTCTTATAGCCCGGGAGATATTACCACCTTGGAGCCGCTTTTGCATTATGTCTAGGTGGCTCCCAATTGGTATTTCAACCATCAGCTACGTTTAACCCAAGTCCGGGCTCCCGCTTCATTATTACGAGAACATTTCAATATATTTCAATTTTGCATCTCGTCTAGGTCTTTTCTGTCTTTATTCTCAAGGTGTATAAAAACGAATTCTTGTAGAACTCAACGTGAATAACCTCAGAGACCGTCCTATGTAAGTGCTCTTCGACACTAGCTCGTCAATTCCCTTTTGTTGGAAAGTTTTAAATTTTCAGCCCATCCTGAGGTGAGGCTTCCAATACAAATGTACCGAGCGTTGTTGACTGCCATCTGGTTAAGTATCCAGAGTCTAAAGGCATTGTGAATGATCGACAGTATGGCTTTCGTAGAAACCGATCTACTGGAGAGCAGATGACGTTCCTTCTGGATAGATGAAGGCATTGTCTTAGTGAAAGCTAGGTCGTAGCTCTGAATATTTCTAAGGCGTTTGATAGGATGTGGTACGGTGCACTTATATCAAGACATATTGCATTTGGTGTCGGTAATAATTTCTGTTGATTCATATCGAGTTTACTCAAAGATCGCTCTCTAAGACTTGTTATAGATGGGTCTCTTGTAGTGAGCGTATATTGATAGAAGTAGTACAACAAAGTACTCTTCTATTTACTTCTTCATTCATTATTCGCATTGGTGACCTGTTGGGTAACTTTTCTAGGTATTTGTTTTAAAAAAATATTATTTGCTTTGAAAATCTTTCACATATTGCTATGCCGTTTACCGACATCTAGAGTTGTGTTAGGCTCTTGAAGTCCTGCTTATATTTTCAGACCTCCCCGGTACTTTTAATAAAAGTATTTTTCTAGCAATACTAATACATAATAGACAAACAATGGCACAAAATAGTTTTTATCCCTAGCTTTGGTTAACATATTTCCCGCTATCATTGAAGATGGCAACAACTTATGGGCAAATTTTTGCTTTTCAAATCTGTTCACTTAATTCCTTCCGCAACTTCAACTTGTTTCACACAATCACTTTAACTTTGTTCCCACAAATAATTTGGACAGTTGCACACAAACAAATTGAAGAGCTTCTTTCTGTTCTCTCATAATCAGATACGTTACTTCAATTTAGACCAACAATGGCCATTATCTCAAATCCGGCCACACTCGAACTGCTGGTTGCGAGCGAGCGAAAGGAAAAAAAGATTAATTTAACTCACTTAAATGCGATTAAAATAAACAATAACTACCCTCAGACATATGTGGCCAGAAGTGTGTTCCATAAATCCCACCAGTTATAGATTGATTTTACACAAAAACACAAGTTGGGAAGCAAAGTTTTTTATCTCGGGCTGGAAAACCAGAAACACTGAACAAAAACTATTATTTACGAAATACAATCTCGCTTCCCCACCCTCGCTCGTTCGCCTGCTATCGTTGTAATAAAGAACTTTGTCGGCAGAAAGACTTCTATATCTGAAAAAAAATCCCGTGTTCGGTTATAAAAGTATCCACCGTTTAGATAGTTATTTCCACAGGAATTGTATCATTTTTATCCGTTGAAACAAAACATCAATGTGAACTGCAACCACCAATACTATTGCCGGAAATATATTTAGCATTACGAGGGTCACTGCGGTGTGCTAAGGAGAGAAAATAAAGCCCAAAAGCCACTTTGACGATATTTACACTAGAGCTTTTACACAGATGGTTCCCAACTAAATGGTAGAGTAGACTTCGGAATCCACTCGAAGAAACTGGTGTTAGAAAACTAGCGTTTAAGCTGCCATTGCAGCGTTTTTCTGGCAGTAATCATAGCGATCGGGGAAGTTGCTCAGGGGCTGGGACGTAACGTCGTAATCGCTCATCTCTTAACTGACTGACGCTCATCTCTTAACAAGATGGCTAAGCAGTTTGATATTCACCTAATTTGGATGCCGGTGCACAGGAGCATCGCACGAAATGATAGAGCAGCTGGTCAAGCGAGCAGCGATTTGGGTCAACCTTACAAGTTCCATCGGATTTGGAACACGTAAGTTTGCCCCAATCCACATGCAAACTCAATTCTCCCCCTTTTAACTTATGAAATTACTTAAACTTCCTCTACTGACCTCGTTTTATTCCGAACTGGGAAACCAAAAAATTTACGATTGCATTTATAATACTTTTACGAATATTCTCTGAATGCCAGACTGGTCTGGCTGGCATTGTTTCCTGAAATCGGATTTAAGTTTTACACTAATTTCTTTGGTTATTTGTGTTGGCTGGAGTATTATAAACGCTTCGCTTGACTTTGTGTCCCGATGACGATGACTACGGCTGATGCTGATGAATCCTGTTTGATTGCTAGACATTTCAGGGCACACTCACACAGGCTGTCTGATAAATCTGACACTCGTACAACTGCTCAGCATAGTTTTTGGCTGTGTTATGATGAAGCAAAACGAATGAATGAATTGATGCGAGTGATATCCAGACGTTGTCAAGGAACGTGTCCTTTTTGTTTATTTCTCTATTTTTTTTTTGTTTTGTGGAAGTTTGCTTGTTGGTGGTGGTGTTATAACTGCTGGCTGTTGTTGTTGCTGTGTTTGATGAACAACAAAAAGTGGCGGTTTTTGGTCGCTGTTCTTGCTTAACTGGTGTTTTACAATTGTACAAATGTTTGGTGGTGTGGCATAATAAGATAAGACGCTTGGTATTCCCCGCTGCTGCTGCTGTTTTCGTCCCCCCACCCCAAGCAGGTTTTGTTATCTACTAAAGATTTCGGTTGGTAGCACAACAACGTTCAAATCCCCAACGAAAGGATATTTAGTGAAATTCTTTAATTGGCTTTTAGTCTTTTAGATTGACGATAAGATTCTGTATTTTGGTGTTTTTGTTGTTGTTGTTTGTTGGTGTGTGTGCACTGTTTACTTCAAAACAACCCTTGATGGAAGATTTAATTTCAAAGGCTACGATGACGATGATGAGCCAACGTTTAATTTTCCTCTCAATGAATTTGTATTAACAAGTATGAATGCAAGACATTTTAAAAGGACATAAAAAATTATATAAACATGACAAACAACTAATTGAAGATGCACATAAACTTCTAAATGTTGTTGTTGAACAATGAATAAGGGCTTTGGCCTCAAATGAATAAGGTCTGGCCTTAAATATGGCCTCAAACGATCTTTAATATTTCAGTGGTGTTGAAGGTGAGGCGAATAAAACGCAGGGGCGCTGATAATACGATTAACGAACTTGGGCTGTTTGCAAATGCAAAATGCCCCAAAAAAAAATTAAGAATGCTGCAAATGAAGAATTCCCAAAAAAAATATAGAAAATTCGCCCCACAATATGAACATTTCCGCAAAAATTCTGCAAAAATTCTGCAAAAAATTATGAAAAATTACCCAATGCAAAATACCCCAAATATTATAAAAAATTCCCCAAAAATAAAAAATATGAAAAATGCGCTAAAAACAAAGAATGAAATGTAGCCTAAATACTATGAGAAACTCCCCGAATTTTTCATTGTGAAAACCTCCCCAATTTTTTAATACGAAAAATCCCCCAATATTGTATATATATTGAAGAAAAAAAAGAAGAATTCCCCCTAGTTTGAAAAATTCCCCCAAAAGCCTAGTTTGAAAAATTCCCCAAAAATTCAGTAAAAAAACCCAAACAATTTATGAAATTTACCCAATGCAAAATCACCAAAATGTTATGACATATACCCCCCCAAAAAAAAACCAAAACAAGGGGTTTTCGTAATTCGGAAAAGTCTATTTTTGAAAAAAAAAATCATCCCCAATTTTTTGAATGCGCATGAGTTTTTGAATTCCCATTTCTATAAATTCGGTGCTACGTGATTCGAGGGGATTTACTTCTTCGAACTTGTTGTAACTATGAGCTTTGTTCAATATGACAAGAGACCATAAATACATGGCGTTAATGACAGAAAAACAGAGTGTCTCGGTGTTATCAATAAACAGAATTTAACTCCGTTCATTGTATGTTTGTACGATCCTTGTGTTTTATTACAGAACTCATAGGAATTTGGATCAGACAAATATTTTTTCCTTTGGTAAAACATAATAATTTGTATAAGACACTTTTTTTTTGATAAGAATACAATACGATATTTAGCAACAACAAAATCACTGCATGACTAAACGGCGTTTCGCTTGAAACATAAATTTCCACAAAAATATCGGTCAACTGCTAATGGACTAGAGCAACAATAACCGCAACAAAACATATTTACGAATACTAATTTGTGGGTTTTAAAAAAAAAAATTAAATATTCTGTCAAATCAACCCAGGCCACCGACCAAATTGACATAAAAAGCGCAAATGATTGTCAATGATTTTGCGACCGAAAACATCAACCTACACAACAAATTCATGTGCGGTCTCATATCGTAAATTATCCACTTGAAAAAGCGTTGACATCATTTGCAGATTTTCAGACAAAAATGTACTGAACAACGACCCAAATATGCATTGATCGCATAAACAAAAATCAATGGCACTTAACTCATCAATTAGCGCCGCAACCATTAAACTGATTTGCAGCAATGTGTTGTCCCTTACACTGAGCTCCGTTTTTATGATGCCTTTTTTTTTTTTTGTTTTGGCCAGCAGGCTATGGACAACAATAAAATAAAAGCAATTCAGAGGAAAAACGTAAAAGTGTACCATCACCACCAACACAACGGAAGGCGAGGCGCGACACTTCATTTCATCCGCCTCCGACTCGTCCTCCTCGTGGGAAACTCCACAAAGACCACAATAAATGAATGAATAATTTACCGTTACAATACCCTCTCGAATGGCAGAGCAGCATACTCAGACCCTGTCCATAACATGCGTTAGGTCCCTCTTAGCCCGAACCGTCTGTCTGTCCGTACTTATGGTTGAGTGTTGGCAAAAGTTAAAAGTTTTGTATCGAAATTGACAGTAATTGTTTACGATTCTGTATTGAAATGCAATGATTTTAAATTTTTTTCATTTCTCGTTTTTACTGTTGTTGTAACCGCATCAACTCAAATGAAGTCAGTCATCGTTGAGGGGACAGACAGACGCGGATGAACGGGCAGACAAAGGCATTCGAGCGCAGACAGTGACACAGGAATACCAGCCAACCAGTGCCAAATATCTTTCAACGATTACGATTGACTGTGTCAACTGACACTTGGGGCACAACGATTTTTGTATTAAATATTTTCACCGCTATCGCTGGAGATGTTGTGGCTGACTGACTGACTGTGCTGTGCTGTGGAATCTGTCCTCAAATGCGTTGACGCATTGTTTTTTTTCCCTCTTCTTCACATTTTTCAATTTTCACCGACTATTGGCACTTTAGCTTTTATTTTAGCGCTAACGTTACAGGAAAAACATTCATGTCAAGTTATTTTCTTGTGCCGCTGTTGTTGCTTTCTTCGTCAACTTTGTCCACTCTCTTTTGACGCATCATTCAGTTAGTAGTCCGGCATCCCAGACAAAGCCAAGCGATGTCATTCAGCTAACAATCATCAGTGCGTTCCATCAAAGACTGAGCCACAGCATCAAATTGACATGTGAAATTGCTGGGTAAAATCCGCCACAGTGTTTCGAAACCAAGACTTTAGCGTAGCCTAGTAGAAAACGGGCTGGAAACCATAATATGGATGAGCGGAGGCCAAGATTCCATCTGAGAAACCGCATAGCGGTCATCAGTGGTCACTGGCCTGTGGATACGTACGATCAGAGACTGAATATCCTGTATATGCGTACATATTGCTCATTTACTACTGAAGTGTCACAATACAAAATTCACTTTTTTGTGGCTCAAAAAAAAAACTGTATTTTTACTTTTGTCCTGCAGTGTATTATCGAAACATCTGACAGGCCTCTTGTTTATTCGGGCATCCTATGTTATTTTCCTATATTTGCTACGTGAGACGCAATTGAGAAATTTAAACGACTCTCTTGAAAAATCGTGTTTTTAGTTATGACACTATTGAAGTAACTGAGCGATATGTAAAGACGAAAAATGTTTGGCCTACAAATTCTAGAAGAAAAAGATTGTATCTCCAAAGTTGATGGCGACATTTCGGTTTCCAACTACTATTTACAATTTCTCACTTTTTTTTTATTGTATTTACGCAACTCAACACACGAAAAGACTGTAGTCAAAGAGAACAAAAAAACAACAACATCAAAACAATTCACACTTTAAATTGACGCAGAAGAAAGAAATCATCACCTGCACCCCGGTACTCGTCCTCCTCCTCCACCACTTCTAGCGAATAAATGCTTTGTTCTTAGGTCTGCGCCAGAGTTCCGTATCATAAACATTTCGATTCAAGCTCAATTTAGAAGAAAAATGTATAAATAAATTCAGACCAGGCGAGGCGATGTGATGCATTCAATTCCACCAGTCCCACCAAATCAGCCGTAACGAATGAAAATCAAGCGACGAATCTACGAGTGTATCTTCTTTCCACCGCAGCGCAACGCAACGCAGCGCTACTATGAAAGGAATTTATGAAGTGTATTCGAAAATAATGTTATTGTTTCATATGAAATTCCAGGTCGTACCATAATTTTTCACGTTATTAACTCTGATTTGGTTTTGTCGTTCCACCACAACAACGACGTTGCCGACTGCCAATGGATTGTAGGCCGTAGAAGTGTTTCAGCCGACTTGCCAGCCGGCATATGAAGCGAAACGCCTCAGCGTGCTGGTGACTGAGTGAGTCATTCACTTTAAGTTATGATTATTGTTGCCGTATAAATAAACATCTTAGCTACATTAATACCTTGAGTGTTAATAATTGTTAGTGTAAATTGGGGTTGATTTTTTGTTATCGACGCTATATTTCTGAGGTTGTTTGCCTGTCCGAGATGTTAATGGAAAACGGACATGCCATTAACCGTCATAAGAGTGTCAAAGATATATGATGTCTTTATCAGAAAAAATAGCAAAAACGTCGGTAGGTAAATGAATGCTCGAAGTGTTTAACAAAACAAAAGTCTCGGGCAGTGCGGTGTCGTAAAAGCTTCATTGTTCATCATGTAGCAATCAAGGCAAATGTCTGTCATACGTCTACCAATCGGATAGGGTTGACTATGATCAAAATGTTTATATTTTTAAAACAATAACATTTTTTTTATAAATCACAAAAAACTGTTCGACAGTTCCAAAACAAATTGTGGAGTCAAAGGTTTGGTTGAGAAACGAAAAAAAGTAAAAGGCAATAGGCTAATAGTTATTTGCTGCTTCTAATTTAAGAAGATATGAAATAAATCGAGCGATTTGTATACTCCACTAGGGACATTTGTTCAGCGAATGGGTAATAGACATCGTCGACGACAACTCTTTCTTAAAATCTGACCTAATTCGTCTAAAACTGATGAGATATCATATCAAATTCCACTGATTGCCTTGTTTTTGTTAGTTTCACAATAGTAAGAACTTTGAGAATATACCTAGCCAATATACATAAGATGCTTCCGCATTTTTCAATCGGCCTGATATCTTTTCTCTGTTTGAGACCCAGGTTATCAAGTTCGATGCCTCAGATATTTTTTCGAACACATGGAGTTAAAAGAGATTTTGCAGAACTCAACTTGAATTCAAAGAAAATGGAATTGGTATTCAAAGAAAAATTTAATTTTTTTGAGATAACTGATCGGATATTTATTTCACAATAAAGAGGAAGTTATGGCATCGGTAACGAAAAACAACATCAGCCAAATGGCCACCACGATCTAGCTTACAGGACCATATCCTTTTCGTGAAATTTTCCATAACCAAATCTCAAAGTGGCTACCCAATGTTCACGAATTCTATCTTTGAGATCTTGAATCGACGTTGGGCTGTTGGCGTCGACCTTATCTTTCACGTGGCCCCAAAGGAAGAAGTCAAGGGGTTTTAAATCACAACATCTCGGTGACCAATTGTGGTCACCACTTCGAGAGGTGCAGCCTATTTCCAAGAACTTTGAGGCTACAAATCCTATTACACCCAATTACAATGTGTTCTAAGCTCTCAATATTTTAGCGATAAAGTATTTACAGTCCAACAGACTTCCGAATGATCGACCGGTTGGCTTCCGCAGAAACCGATTTACTGGAGACCTGATGACGTTCCTATCGGAACGATAGAGTCGAGGAGGTTCGATAGGGTCTTACACGGAGAACTCATATCAAAACTTATTGCATTTGTTATCGGTAATACAGGCATCGATTTACTATGTTGCTGATGACAGCAACCTCTGTCATTCATCAACGGCCCAAGTCCTCTGGAGGTCAAGGACAAAACACGAACGTGGGTTGTGTATCGTTATTCTATAGATATTTATTTATTTATTATAAACTAGCTGACCCGGTCCGCGTTGCTGGCCCTAAGCAAACATTAGTGTTGTATTACACATATTTATATAGGAAAGGGGAGTTTTTATCCCTTTGCCATTTTCACCCCCTAAATGTAGATAAATCCAAACAATGTGTAGCCTATGTTACTCGCGGGGTTATTCGGAAGATTCCCTGAAAATTTCATCAAAATCGGTCTAGCCGTTTTCGAGTCCATACGTTACATACATACACACATCCATTTTTAAATATATAGATAGACTAGCTGACCCGGTCCGCGTTGCTGCCCCTAAGCAAACATTAGTGTTGTATTACACATATTTATATAGGAAAGGGGAGTTTTTATCCCTTTGCCATTTTCACCCCCTAAATGTAGATAAATCCAAACAATGTGTAGCCTATGTTACTCGCGGGGTTATTCGGAAGATTCCCTGAAAATTTCATCAAAATCGGTCTAGCCGATTTCGAGTCCATACGTTACATACATACATACATCCATTTTTATATATATAGATATATTACAATACAAAGTGAATTTTTATTCTAATTTTTTGGGTCCAAGTGTAAACCGGGTGACACAGACCATATGGCTAGATTTTTGCAGCGGCAGACCCCTTGTGGGAATCGAACCCACAACACCCACGCTGATAGGCAAGCACGTTACCAACTCGCCTACCGGGGCGCTTTATTCTATATATATTTCAACGGTATCTTCTCGATAATGGCCATATGTTATCTGATGTTAGGACATTCCGCCATGACACGCGTCTAGCCAGGGATTTCATCCGTTCATCGTCGAATCTCCACGATGCACAAATTCGATATCAATTAGAAAATATTTTGCAGAAAATTCGATATCAATTAAAATTTCTAATCGAGACAGATAACATCGAGGTGAATATGTGAATACAGACAGAGTAGAATTTTTTTGGATTTACCCGAGAAAAAACTCTCGTGGATTAAACAAAATATTCTTCAAATCTTTAGTAACCATTGTCAGATTCTTTTTACGGAAAAATCACATAAAATATTCAAAATTCTAAGGATTACCTTAAATGCGAGTACATACCAAACAAAATACAATTCACTATCATTGAGTACACTCACCTTCCAAATCTTCGCAAACATTTATTAAAAGTACCAACCCCCGGGTTGATAAATCAACCGGACTACACCCTTAATAAATGTATATATGTTCATATCGGAAACCAGCATATTCATGTGCGTCTAGCCACTTTTAATAACCTGCAAAAACATCTGTTTTCATCCTTAAATGCACCTTGACTTTTCGTCCACCACCACAATTACCACCCCGCATCCAGTGGCCAATGTCACTGATACCAAAATAAACACCTGATTGTTAAACTGAAACAATATTGGAAATAGAAGAAGAAAAACAACAGCACCACGAATTTGTTAATATGTGAAAGTCATGCCACATAAATGTTGAATTGCTTGGTCACAACATAAACATGCAGCACACCGAATTGTGGCCATGACCAGCCAGCGCCAGCAGCCATGGAAAACACTTGTCCCCTCCTATTTTTTTTTTTTTTGGTTTGTTTTGTTGTCTCTTTTTTTTTTTTTTTTTGCTGTCCATGGGTGACCAACCACATACGACAAAATGTTGAAGGGACATTGAACTTGCTTTATTTTATATTTATATTTGTTAACTAATGTGACCACATTAGCAGCACAGTTAACAACGACATGCGTTGCTAACAAGAACAACAGCAGCAGCAGCAGCAGTAATAGCAGTGGCAAGTGAAAAGTACAACCCTGTTTCAAATAAATCGAAACGCCGACTGTATAAAAACAACCATAACACCAATAGAGAATGTGGTGGCAACATAATCGTTGAAGTTAACTGCAACTTTCAATTCAACTATTTTCGTACAACTAATGGCGCAGTCGGTAGTCATGGTACACAGACAAATACCACTGCAACGATGCAGTGACAGTGGACAATACACTCGAAGTAAATGATCTGTGTAAGTTACAAAACATGCAGCTATTTTCGGTAGTACGATCATAGATATGAGGATACTGTTAAAATATTAACATTTAAAACAAAATTTAGGTTTGCCACTGCTAGGCAAAAGTGGCGACTAAAGAAAGGCGACATAGTGAAGGTCGGCAATTGCAACGTCGAGGTTGTGGAAGAATTTGTATACCTCGGCTCTGCCATTAATAAAAAATAATAATGTCAGCATCGAAATCAAGCGTAGAATCGTGTTGGCAAACAGAAATTATTTCGGTCTTAACATACAATTCAAGAACAGATCCCACTCTCGTCGAAATAAAATAACACTGTATAACACGCTTATTCAACCTTTGCTTCTTTATGGCGCCGAAGCATGGGTACTTGCGAAAGCAGATGAAGCTGTCCTGGTTTTGTGAGAAAAATCCTTAGAAAAATCTACAGCCCGATCTGTGTTAACGAGGAGTAAAGACGTCGACCGAACCGTGAACTGTATGAGCTATATCCCGTCATGAACATAGTTAAGCTCCAGCCAGAAAGGCGTTGAACGACAACTAACACGTTAGGCGTAGACAGGGAAAACCGAGACTCCGGTGGAGGGACCCAGCGGAAGAAGACATGAAAATCCTTGGTATCACGAACTGGAGAAGCCAAACAGAAGACCGAAATGCTTGGAAATCATTTATTAAGCAGGCCAATACTAACAATTAGGACACAAAAGGAAAGCACAATAACAATTGCATAGAACTACTGAAATATTAGTTCAGATTACTTGTTCCAACACAATTGGAGTCCCTTTCATCGTATTATGGCGTGTGCTGTGAAACCCAAGGACGCCTAAGTGCATGTCTTCAATATCCGACCACAAATAATGATTTTTTTTTTTTTGAAGGCCAACACTCAGCGGATGCCCCCTATAAATGCAATGCATTGTGTTAGCGGAAGGAAAATAGGGTATCGGATGGAGGAAAGAGGGAGGAGTGTTTGTTGAAATTTTTGAATGTCCCAATTGCTGGAAGATTATTCCACATACGAACGGTTCGGCTAAAGAACGAAATTTCTCTATAGTGCGTCGTCCGGTCAACCGGCCATTTTACAATGAACGGAAAACCACGTCCTGGTTTTCCTGTCCCAGATGAGACAGTTATGAGTGTTAACCTGGTCGCCGAAATGAAAATATTCTTTGTGGAACAAAGTATTTTTCGATCAATATTGTTGTCCGTATCATGCTGCTCTAAGACCCAAACTGAGAAGCGATAATGAAGCGGATGGTTGTCTGCCTTCAATTGGACCTTGTTAGCGAATAAAGCGATATCTTGTCACATCAGGCTGTTTCATGCTGTTGAGATCGATTGTCGGCTCACCATGTTCCAGAGCTGAGTTGCACACTCTCGACTTACTTAGAGAAAAAAATTTACCTTTTTAAGTTAACAATAAATAAATATGATTTCGAATAAACGTTATATAAGATTAATTTAAACATTTTCTTGTTGACTGGTTTTTAACAATAATAATGGTTAATTTAACTATTCTATGGTTTTTAACCATGAAAATCTTAATATATATTTCCCTCGACACTGATTCACTGATTCACTGATACACTGATTCACTGACTCTGTCACGCAGTACGTAGGAATTTAAATAGGCATTCTATAAATAATAAAAAAAATAATATTTTTTTTTTGTACAGAAATTGTGTTTTCCCCAATTTTTTTTTAACCAAAATTTTTTTTTCCAAAATTTTTTTTTTACAAATTTTTTTTTTTTTTAAAAAAATTTTTTTTTCAACAAAATTGTTTTTTTCAAGAAAAATTTTTTTTTTCAACAAAATTTTTTTTTGTCAACAAAATTTTTTTTTTCCACCAAATTTTTTTTTTTTCAACAAATTTTTGTTCCATATTTCAACGGGCGCCATAGGTGCATTACAACTTACTAGTTGTTAATATTAAAATAAAAAAAATCACTCATACGCTAAAAAAATTTACACAAAGCCAGAACACTGAAGAAACCCAGAAGCAGTGTGTTTCAAATCAATTGTTTTATCTAATTTGTAGGTGTCCAAGCCACCTCCTCTTTGGCCAGCCCATTCAGAGTGCATCGCTAATCTATCTGAAAGATTTCAAACATTTGACTTAGGATTTTCCTCTGAGTGTTCTTGCGTTGTACTTACACTTGTTTATGATTGAAAAACCAAAAACCGAACAGTGAAAACAATAATATTAGTTGCAATTGTTTGTTCTAAACATGTTTTCAAACACAAAACTCTATTTGTTATTGAGACAGACGGACGGACGAATGGACCAACAGACAGATACAGTATTCCGGCTGCTTTTGCTTCTGTTTTTGTTGTAAACGTCGCGCTGCCATTGATGTCCGGCTGCTGCCGCTGTTTATAATAACAACGCTCTGTTGTTTCATAACGTTGTGTTTTCCGATTTCACAGGATAACAACAGCAAAAACAGCAACACCATGTATTAAGTAAACATTTTAGAACGAGAGAGACGAAAAAAGTCATTTAGCCTAAAGGAACCGGAAACTAAAAGCAAAACCTTCCATCCACCTATGTAGATGTCAGTGTCGGCGCTCGGTGTATGTGTGCGAACATTTGTATTGAAATAATGGCAGTGTGATTGGTGGTGGTTGGCATGTTGTTGCTATTTATAGACTCATTTATGATTTTGCTTGATTGTTTTCCATTTAGATGTTCATATGTGACGGTGTGCGTGTGTATGTTTGTATTTTAACACGTATTGTTGTTCGATTACTTATATGTTGGTGTGTGTGTGTGTTTGTGTTGTAACAAGTCCTGTGAGCACAGGAATCATGCAATTTCCTTGTCAGTTTTCTGCCCCACCACTTGCGTTTTCCGCTCAATCGTCCTGATGCCGTGGCGTTACCGTGGCCGTCATCGTTTCCCTTCCTCAATCTCCGGCAGTCGCCTCAGTGTTTCAGTGTTCGTTATGGTTAACATTAATGGCGTTACAAATGCATTGCCATACTCTGTGCAAGTACATTGTAAAAATTCGTTTCACATATATACACACAATGCACACACACTCACAACCATTCATTCATCCGCAACCTCCTTCGTTTGCCAGCTCGGTGTCCGCCTGTCCCTTGCTATTTTTTTTTTTGGAGTGCGTGCGTTTCTGTTTACGGGAAGATATGTTTATTACATGTACAGACGTGTGCATGTGTGCATTGTTTTCCAGGACATGTTCTACTCCAGGAAATTTGCGATAATGGCACGTGTTTTTATCATCATAAAAACAATACCAACAATTTTATAGAGAAATATTTCCAGCATTTACTTGGACGAGGGATTGTGCGATAAGTTTAAGAATGTCAATGGAAAAAATTCCATATTGAGAATTTACCGCAAAAAAGACGTGGGCGGAACTCGTTTTTAAAAGAAATGCGATAGAAAATTTTCCCAACTTCTTTCGTGATTAGGACTCAATTTGAAGAAGAATGAATGAAATGAAAGAAGTGACTTTAAGGGGAACTTGTCCATCTAAATCCATTTTACCTATTAATAAACACAAACAGTGTATATTCCTGCGAAAGGGATGGGAAAGCAGTACAAAACCATGAACTTGTTGACTATAATAACTTAATGTCTCCACCATTTGGTATCGCCTACATTAGAGACTCGTTATATCGAGCCCGAACCGCGTAAAAGACGTAAACACCAAAGACAATTTTACAGGAGAGAGTTTTTTTGTGGTCAAGCAAAAAGTCGTGTAGCTTTTACGATAGAATTGTATTTGATATATTTTTAAAGTTTAATATTTTGGTATTAAGAGCTTTGAACAATAGTCTATCGAATTTCATTAAAAAACGAGTTTCGAATAAAATAGCGCTTACGTCCCATTTTTGTGGTAAGGGCTTGAAATATGCCCTATGTCGTTGAAGCCACAGCTCAAAATAATCGTGTTCAAGACCGCGCTTTAATAAAAAAAAATGCATGATGTCAAAGGCATGAACCTCAATTCTTTGGTGATGCCGTCACATGTTTACAATTTTAGCGGGATGACCAAGTCTTTCTTACCGTGCTTACCACACCCCGCCTCGTTTACAGCACACGCCAAACACATATCTTTCGCAGTCAGTCATATCTTTTGCAACCGCCGCCACGAACACATGCAACATCCAGCGGCATTGCACACTATTCGTTCGTTTATTCAATCCTGCCTGCCTGCCTGTCTGTGGGATAGTACATTTCTCTAATTATTCATTTTTACTGCAATCGTCGTCATCTGAATTACATACTTTGTGTAAGTGTGAGTATCTGTGTGTCTGTGCCGGGGTGTAAGTATTGAAAAAAATTAATTAATTTTTTCATTTGGTAAATTTCACACTTTTGCACATTCTTTCTATTTGTGTGGGATCATTTGGTGGCATGTGTTATTGCGAGCGCGTGCGTGTTTTTGTGCGAGTGCTTTCTGTTCCCTTTTCTAATGGTAAATAAATTGATAGAAATCTTTTCTTTTCTTTTTCACCATTTGCACCATAACAAATCGTTTTGCGCTGTTTAATGATTTCCGGCGCTATTTCTGGCTGTTGTGTAATTCATCCTGATAAATCTTAAGTTCCTGCCTTAAATGATTGTAATTTCTTTGGATTTTTGTTGTTGTTGTTAATGGCCTCTACCGCATCCCCTACGTATGTATTTGCTTTAAAACTTTTGCGTTTGACGTATTTTCGGCGAGGAGACGCTCGTGTAACTGAATTTAATTTGTTATGGTTAATCGGGTATTTAGTCATGGGTACGTTGATAAAGAAGGTGGTTTTTGTTAATTGTTTTAAAGTGAATTAGAAGGCACACCTGGAAGGAGAATGAAACCAGTGTTCCCAACTTAGTGGTTTTCCCACTAGATTTAGTGGGAAAAATTCTTCGCAGTGGGATTTTTAGTGGTAAAAATAATTTAGTGTTTTTTTTAGTGGAAGAATTTTTTTTTAGTGGATTTTCTAGTGGTTTTTTTCTGGAAGTCAAAATAAAGTTTTTAGTATTAGTTTTTTCAACAGTTGCTTTTTATTTTAACTAATATCGTCTTTACACGATGCCATTTTTTACCCATGAAAATTGCATTTGTGGACAAGGGGTGTAGAAACGCAAGCCTTCCAATCTTGCTTCTCTACACCCCGTATCAACAAACGCAATTTACCATGGGTAAAAAATGGCATCGTGTAAAGACGGTATAAGCTGTTTGATCGTAAAACAACACTGGCATTCTGTCAAGTGTCAATCTTTTGTATCGCGCCTTTTTCGTTAAAAGGGAAACAAGTAGTGCTAAACAAATTAAGTGCAAAATGCCTAAAGAAATAAAAAAGATTTATGCTCAAAAGTATAACAAACAGTGGGAAAGTGATGAGATATTTAAAGGTAAGTACTATTTATTTGTGGTAAAATATAATTGAATTATTTTTCACAAACAGTGGCGACTATCTCCCCTCGACAGATTATGCAGAGGAAAGTGAAAAGTGTGTTCCGTCTTAATGATGAGTATAAAATTAAGTTAAAGTTAAATTAAGTTAAATTTGCTTTGATTTTTAATTGCAATTAATTCTTACTTGCTTACTAGTGTAATTTTAGCTGCAAATTTGATAAGACAATTGGTTTTTGTTGTAATAAGTCTAAAATTTGCTTTTATATATATAATATTAATCAATTACACTGTAAAAAGAAATACATGTAATGTACAAAAGTTATATTTGAAATAAAGATTGATTTATAATATTAAACAACATTAAATGTTTCATTAAGAATATAAAAAAAAATCAAAAATTAAATTAATAATATCTTTTTCTCAGTCATATAAAATTTAGTGGGAAGTTTCAAAAGTTTAGTGGTTTTTTCTTCAAATCTAGTGGTTTTTTTCAGGAGTTTAGTGGGATTTTTTTAGAAATGTTGGCATCACTGAATGAAACGCACAGACAGACGGGATATCCATGGCGGTATTTAAAGTCGGAATTTCATTTAGTTTTAGAGTCGCTGAAAGTTTATATAAATTCAAATTTTAAAAGATGTAAAGAAAACCCAAAGGGATTTATTTTGCATGACTTTTTCGTTCCCAAATTGGATGATGGTGTGGTAGGTGGTATGTGCGACTATCACACTACATGTGTGATAAAAACGGGTAAGACATTTATCGGAATGGGTTTTTTCATGTCGTAAATGCCGGAGACTTTACGAGTAAGAGAGAAATTTCTAAGCCATGTAAAACTTCCCTAGAAAACCTTTAGCCGTTCGGAGTCGGCTTTGCAAAGTAGGTCCCTGTCAGTTAGTATACGCCATTATTTGGCGCATAGATCTTAAGCGAAATAAGTAAGTGAGTCACATAGCTAATCTCCAATTAAATTTGCTATATCTTTGTAAATTTGAATTTTAATTACAGTCACACTTTCATACCTGCAGAAAAGTTCGACTTACGGAGACTTTGAGTTATGCGAGTGTTTTTTAAGGGAATTTGTCTCCTTAACTGCCACTGGAAATGCTTCGAATTGAAAAAAAACAATATTTCCACTGTATTTGGAAATTAAGAGCTTTGGACAAGTTTCTATTGAATTTCATTAAAAAAAATGGAGCTTACATCTTTTTCGCGTTAAGGGTTCGATATAGTAAATGGTAGGCTTTCTAACGCTTACACATGTCGATTCATTTTTGATGACTTGGGAGTCTATCTCGTTAATTTTAGGCCGATCATTACCTTTGAAGCCTAATGACACCATCAGATTTTCCAATTGACAAATACACAATTTTTTGCAGCCATTCGTCTCAGAAAGTTATTGTTTTTTCGGAACCTATGAAAAATACCCAAAATGAAGAATTTTCCAAAATAAATTAAAAATCCTCCCAAAAGTCCAACATGAAAATTTCTACAAAAATTCCGAACAATCCACCCAACAATTTATGAACAATTACCCAATGTAAAATCTCCCAAATATTATAAAAAAAAACCCCAAAGAAACATGATTATATAAATAAATTGACTTCTTTTTTTATAATATACCCAAAAAGAAACAAAAAATTTCCCAAAAAATACGAATTTTTCATTGTCCAAACGAAATGTTCTCATAGAGCGTCCAGTTTTTCTTTTATGAGGTCTGTGAATGCTTGTTCTGCGATAGGTACTGTGTGCGGCTCAATGAAAAATGAGATATTTTTCATTATGAAAAATATTTTTGGCTCTTATGAAAAAAAGTGGGAGGTTTTTTCATAATTTTTGGATAACATTCATTTTTTCATTTTCATTTGAACTTTGAATGTTTTCGCGAAGTCTCCAAAACCAGCTGGCTATAGGAAAACCTTTCAATCGGCAAAACATTTGGGAGCCTTATGGATTGAGAAACTGAACATCCCGTTCGAGGGAAGAAATAATAAAGGGGTACTTTTCAAATTGTGCCTTATGGTCATTTATGTTGAATACTTAGATTTGAAGGTAAGTTTATATATTGAAAAGTTACAAACTCTGACCCGATTTCATAATGCTCAAACTGGAAGTTTTAATATAAAAAAGTCCACAAATTTTGGAAATTTTTGGGTGATTTTGGTTTTCTTTCCGACAACGAATTTGTCGCAACTATTATGCAATTTATCATCCGAATAGTGATAATGACAGAGTAGGCATTTACACTATTTAAATGAATACACCACAAATCTCATTTATCCTCCAAAAAATTAATATTTATTCCATATCTTTAATTAAGTACAGAAATATATTTTTCTTATGAATTTTTCCTATCACATATTGCAAGACTATTAATTATTTTTGATTCGCTGTGGAAATATGATTTTTTGTAATGGATGTGGCATCTGAGGCCTTTCGACCTTTTCCCATTTAGAAGTTTCCAAAAACATTTGCAGAAAATAATTAATGTGAAATATTTATGCCATTAAATAAAAATAATGCAAAGACTGAGACAGAGAGCAATTTAATGCAGCCAAATTAGATACTGTTTACTGTTATCAATTAATGGCCATTAATGAAATATTAGGAAAATATTATTAATAAACTCCCCCTTATTCCTTGACTTCCTACGCATACCCTGGCCGGCAGAAAATGTGTGGTTGGCTGCTGAAATGATTGCCAGCAAAAATAATCGAACAGGAATTCACATATGTCTGCACCGAATGTTCACATATGTTCGTGGTTTTTCCCCTGCAACATATGTGTGAGTGTATGTTTGTATGTGTGTATCAAATGTATATATTTTTTTTTTGGGATCGCTGAAGTTGTTGCCGCTGTTACCCCATGGGTAATTGTTTTCCACTTCGTATAGGGATTGACTTTCCACCCTCCACCTCCGTGTTATCACTTAATGCAAAACTAATATTAAAGTAATCATGTGTAAATTTGTGGTTTATGTTTTTCTGTTCGGTGTTTTTTTTTTTTGTTTTACTCACAAAATTAGTACAAATATTTTGCTGGGGAGTAGGGAAAATTCATTAATTTTGGCTCCACCCCGGGAAATTCCGTTTTTTTCTTTTTTGTTTATGCGAAAGTAAGTTCGTTAAAACACACACATATGAGAACATTTTCTATTCTTGGCCTTATTAAACACCCAGAAAAACGATGGAAAAAAGGAAGGATACCGTTTTTTCCATTTGCCATTAGTCATGCATTTATCAAGGTGTCTCATCTGGAACTGTGCGTGTGCCTTTCTATGTGCCAACGCATGTTTGGATTGTAAGAACAAATATTTTCTTTTAAATTTGTTATGTTTCACATGAATATTTCAGAGAATTGTCTGGTCCCTTCATTAGGGAAGATATGTTCGGATTTTGTCTCGGCCTGGCTCCCGTTTAGTATATGGGTATACTCGATTTGAGCTATGACATGTTACTGACAATAATGTTTCGTCTTATAATGTTTCCTCGCCTATACATTTTTTGATTTCTTTTACTGCTTGTAAAGTTATTGGTATTGAAAATAAGTTGGCTGACAATTTAATACACGAATCTCATTGAAAAATTTCGAACGCTTTCGAATAAGAGCTCCCGGATAGAATTTTGTACCCATCCTTAAAATAAAATAAGGTATAGATCATTAAAATCTATGGAGTATTTTTGGTTTTATTGACAATTCTGGAATCTCCCATAAAAATCTATTATTCAGTATTTTTAAAAATTACACAAGCGCCCCGGTAGGCGAGTTGGTAGCGTGCTTGCCTATCAGCGTGGGGGTTGTGGGTTCGATTCCCACCAGAGGCTTTGGTCTGTCGCTGCAAAAATCTAAACATATGGTCTGTGTCACCCGGTTTACCCTTGGACCCAAAAATTAGAATATAAATTTACTTTGTATTGTAATTAATAATAAATAAATAATTTACACATAGTCTCCTTCCAGAAATCCCTCTGTCGTTAGTAGTCTCCTTCTACAGACCCACATACCGTTAATAGTATCCTGCTAGAGGCCCATCCGTCGTTATTAGTCTTCTGCTACAGGCCACTCTCCCGTCAGTGGTCTCCTACGAAGTGGCCTATGTTGCATATAGGCTCGTTCTTAGTCGTCTTCTGCTGAGGCTCATCCATCGTAAGTAGTCTCCTGCTACATGCCCATGTATCGTTAATAGTCTCCTGCTAAAGGCCACTCTCCCGTCAGTGGTTGCATGGAGTCTCGTTCTTAGTAGTCTCCTGCTACAGACCCACCTTTCGTTAATAGTCTCCTGCTACAAGTTAGTAGTCTCCTGCTACAGGCTCCTCTTTCGTTAGTAGTCGCCTTCCGCCTGCCCATCTATCGTTCGCAGTCTCCTGCTGCAGTCCTATCTATCGTTAGTAGTCTCCTGCTAAAGGCCACTCTCCAGTCAGTGGTTTCCTATGAAATGGCCTACGTTGCATGGAGTCTCGTTCTTAGTAGTCTCCTGCTACAGACCCATATGCGTTAGTAGTCTCCTGATACAAGTTAGTAGTCTCCTGCTACACGTTAGTAGTCCCCTGCTATAGTCTCCTCTTTCGTTAGTAGTCGCCTTCCACAAGTCCATCTATCTTTAGTAGTCTCCTGCTAGATGTCATCTATCATTATTAGTCTCCTTCCACAAGCCCATTTGTCGTTAATAGTCTCTGCTAGAGGCCCATCCGTCGTTAGTAGTCTTCTGCTACATTCGTAGTTGATAGTTTAAATTAATTGGGATAATTTGTTGCTCAGATTCGATTGCAAAATTGTTCTAAAATAACAAAATCTAAAACAACAAAAACAATATACCAATTCCAATTCGAATTGTATCGAATGTACATGCAGATGTAGCAATACAATAACAGGTGCCACATGCAAAACAGAATTGCCAGGCAAGTAAACGAATTAACAGAAAATATGCAATTCTTACCAAAGATGTAAAAAATATGAATTTATTACAAATATTGCAATAATATGAACAAATATATCTAAATATGCTGGGTTTTGCCCAAAACATTTTCAAACCATAAATATTTTTGATAAAAATTGTTACTGCATATAATTGGTTGGTAACAAATATTTGCCTTCAATTTCCTGTTGTAGGGGTATTTTAATGTCGGTCAGTAAATCGCAACAGTAGCTGTTACAACACATTAATATTTGTCAGGTATTTACTTCAAATTTCGTTAAATATGTTACAGCATACGAGCGAGTGCCTCCCGAACATAAACCGGGAATTAATTGCCTTTGGCTTTGACGATATGTTTATGGCCATAATGTATATTTTATTTGCTCATATTCCACATATACTCTGTGTATAATAAAAAATGATGTATGTTTACAAAACATGTAAAATTCGGTTTCTCTTGTTTCTACCAAACTGATTTGTGTTTTTCTGCTCATGACTTCGTCCTTCCGTACGCTTTTGTTTTTTTTCGGTTAATTTTGTATTGTTTTTTTTTTCATATACTTTTCCTAATTCCAAAATGAAATATTATAATGGCTTTCTGGGCAAAGACAAGACGAGAAAAAAAACGTAATTTCTTGAAAGGAAAAATTTTTGATTATTAATGCGATAAGGCGTGTAGACAGGCGGCATTGTGGGTGGAAGTGGGTAAAAATGAGAATATGCATAAGGATATGTACGTGACTTGAAAATAATTATATATAGTATACGAATATTTTGTTTTTCATGGACTAGGAAATCCTGACGACGTCATCGGGACGACAGAATGAATTTAAAATAAATACAACAGTAATGTATAAAAGGCATTTCGGAGTCTACAACAGTCAGACGAATAGTGAGAAAATTTAATATTAGGAAAAAGTGAATTTGCTTATTATCAAGGGCATACATTACATTTCTGAAGATGTTTAGAACGAAATTAGTTGTTCATGTTTCGGATGTTTCCATGTAAATCAGTTCTAAACATTTTTTGGACATAATCCCTTAAAATCCCATGAAGCAACAGGCGGGGATCACCTCTCAAAATATTGAGTTAGACAGGTTATAATTTGCTTACTAATATTATGACTTTGGACCATGCCACTGATATTTTAGAAGGGATCTGGATATGTTTCTATTTATCCATACAATTATACTCAAACAATCTTGATTTTAGGTAATGATTTAAGTAACATGTATAATAAATGTTAAGCCCACATTTGAGAATTAAGAACGCACTGCCGTAACTCGATGTTCAGCTGTACAATTTCACTTGTTTGATATGATCTGTCTGCTCCACTTTGACATGCATTCCGTCACGCTACAGCCTCCAACAAATTGTCAGCAATGATCTGATCTAAGACGCCCATATAATCATAATCTTGTTGAACAACGCCTGGCCAATTAAAGATGCAGAGAGAAAATAAAACAAAAAACTCTAACACTTTCCATATGTAAATCATTAATTACTAGAAATAATAAAATGAAACGAAAATAAAATAAAATAAATCCACTCAAGTATCTTTTAAATATGCAACCAAAATAAAATCTGAACATAACGGCCGGTGTATATAAATACATACATATGTATATGTGATACATGCGTGTGTGTGAATTCTATTGTATTTTCTATACATACGAGGAAAAAATCAAAAAGTATTATCAAAAACTGATGTTGCACATGCCATTACAACATAATCCGTTGTCATGATACCATAAGCCAACACTTATCAATATTTAAGATCTGATTAACTATTGCCACTTACAACACTCCAAAATACACAATACACAACACAGACAGACAGACAACAACTGCTGGCAACCGGAATGTCATGATGCCATGGCATGGCCATACTGCAACCAAAACATCGACAACAGCAGCATCATTGGCATCGGCAGCGGCACCAGCAGTAGCAGTAGCAACATCAGCTATTACAAGTATCTGTGCTGCTGCTGTTCTGTATGGGATGCATTGGAACTTGACGAGTAGAAAATCCATAACAACAAAAATTAATAACCAAACAAATGTTTAACGATTAAAGTTGAAATGTTGGCTGTATGACTTTGTTTGGTTTTTGCTACGCCACCAGAACACAAGAGCAATTCCATGCATCAAAGTGTTTGACTGAGTGCAGAAAATGTATATGTGCATGTGTGTGTGTGTGTGTTGTACGGATTGAAGTCTACAAATATGAGTGGAAACAGAGGATTAAAATGCATGCAACTATCGTACTGTGATGGATGAAAATTTCGAACCACTGAACTGGGCATATGAGTAATTCCATCGAACTTATTCGGAACCCATTCGCAATAAATGTTTTATACACTGTACTCCCTCTAAGCGGACATCTATATTAATGAGAGAAGGACATAGGAGAGAAGAACGGTACTGAAATAAGTGTCCATATATGGGAAGAGTTCGCTGAAGAGTCTTGACCGTTAGGAGAGATTACACCATACAATTTCTTTTTTATATAAAACATTTTGTCTACTTTCAGCACAGCTTTAAATCTAGGCAGTGTTTTTGTGTAATCCAAACGCAGATTATGTTAGAAAAACACAAATATTCTAGATTTCTACGATATGTAAGTGTTAAACATGAGAATAAGTGAGGGGTTTTAAATCTTCAGAAATCAATCTTCTGTCCAAATGTTAAGAAAGAAGGCGAATCAAATTTCAATTTTATCTTACGAAATAATGGATTCCTTTTTATAACAATTCTGCAAAATATCGGCATATTTGCCCTCTTGGATATTGGCAGGCTTGGTCTGACTTAATAAGTAGCCTAGAGGTGATTGAAATCTGAAGACATAAATCGTATGTCCAGATTTTGTGACGACTCTTTCACTTTTTGGAGTCTATCAAAAATGTTAAGGAAAAAGTCGACAAATATTCCAATACAAAATGTTTCTATTAGGAAACAATAGCTTACGTTTTACCACAAATCAGGAAAAAATCGAGGTATTGGTCCTCCAAACAACTCAAACTTACCCACTCAACCAAACGTGATATCCCGATGGGTCAGACACTTTTCAATTATTTTCTAAGGGGGTAACTTTCGCAGCCATATTCCACGTTTCACTGCCATCGATTAGGTCAGATATCACCCACGAATTGAATATAGTTTTTAGTGTGGCTGGAGTTTGTTGGTGATTTCCACTAATATGTTTACTTGTTCGATCGCTTGCCGAGCTCTCATTGTGCGATTTGAGAAACATCATCAAAAGAGCCTCCAATTGGTAATACCAATGCCCCCAAATAGTAAAAGTGATGTACGTCCTGGTGTTGAGTGTTTTGGATAGTGAATTCATAACCTTTATCTTTTTTTCATATTTATTCGGAGTCTCGGCCTTTCTGCTTTAGCCTTTACCATTTTCAGGCTTTCCACCATGACCAGATATAGTGTTCATTCTACTAATTGCTCAATTATTATGCGAAGGCTGTTTATGAGATCTACGCAGGATTTTTGAGCACTGAATGCAATCTGTCGAGGGAGTCTGCATGTTTAATGTTATCAATGTGTATATCGATATGTAGCAAATTCTAAAAGAAATACATTTAAAACATTCGGGCGCCAGCAACGTCAGCCATTTCCAAAAAAAAAAACCTAGAATAAATTCCAACGTAAATCTATAAATGGCTCCCAGCGGTCCCGTGCCTGTCAACTGACCTTTCCTGTGTCAAGCAATAAAACCGATACAATTTTGCCCCACACTGTTAACCAAGTGTCAAATTTTACATGTGTAAAGTATGCACATGTACACATGTAACGTCAAATGTAGCCGAATCAAAGTTTGTCGGTATGTACGTGAATGTGCAGATGTATTGAAAAGCGTAGGTATGATATGTGTTTTTAAAGGTTTATTTCCTTGTGCACTCTGCTGTGATCGTCGTGTTATTCTGTTATACGCTCGTGTCTGTCTGTCCGTTTGTAGATGTGGATAAGAGAGTGAGTGTGTGCCAGTGTGTATGGTGGGGATTAATGTCAAAAAATTCAAGTAGCTGCCATAAATATTGCAACTGACAGATAAAACGAAGACGAAAACAATGCAGACAATAGCAGAGTAACCAAAAAAAAAATAAAAATAAAAGATACAATCGCATACATATGCGTATGTATGTAGGTATGTATGAATATGCTGCTGGTAATAGAAAGAAACCAAATAGCGTGTGTTGGCTTGACTTGGTTGGGTTCAATGCTGGGTTGCCGTCTATGACTATGTGTCGGACGGACAGTCCATTCGTCTGTGCGTCTGTCTGTCTATCTATCTGTATCATAAGAGATCTATAATACGTATAGTCTATAAAGTTAATCTCAGGTTTTATGTGAAATGTATCAAAATGTTCGTGTATCGAAAAAACCAGGCCACGAGGGTCGTCTGACTAGGAAAGGCCACGGTCATTTGAAAAGAAATATTTATCATAATTGTGTTTAAATATTAATAATTATAATTTTAAATATTAATAATTATAATATTAAATATTAATAATTATAATATTAAATATTAATAATTATAATATTAAATATTAATAATTATATATTAATAATTATGTTTTTTTTTTAGTTGTAAAACAAAATTTCTTTAATTTAGTCGTACAAGCGATGTGAGGAATTGTCACTGACCACATTAAGGACAAGAGAGCATCATTGAACGATCTAAGCGAACGTCAGTGTTTCTATCAGCCAAGGATATCATTGTAGACATATTCCCGACTTAATAGCCAATGAACCCGCATCGTCTATCCACAATTTCAAGATTTGAGGATAATAAAGGAAAAAATTTTATTAAACCGAGTATTCTTTTGTCATTGGATTTTACTTTACTCATGTCGATGATTGACAGCATTCCGTTGCCTTTGGCAAAGTCACAAAATTCGCAATAGTATTCCAAGTCAATGACCACAGTAGTAGAACCGCAATAATATCCAATTTATCCATAAACCTGAGACATTGAAGTACTTCGTAGAAATGCAGGTAAACTACTGAAAGCGGTTCAAACCATCTCGTATTCTTATTAGAAGCAATTCGTGTTTGCTTTTTCATAAAATTGGTTTTCAATCATTTGTAGTATAAAGAAATTTAGGATAAAAACTCTAAAATTGATTAGTAGTGCGAGTCGGCAAATTCTGATTTCCAGATTAATATCAAAGCCATGTAAAAACTTCTCCTAAGAAAACGCCTTAGCCGTTCGGAGCCCGGAAATTAATAAAGGCCTAACTGCAGTTTAGAAATATAGCTCAGATTTTGTGAAAATGTTTACCAGTGCTTGATGATCTTATTCTGAGCACATACTTTACGAGCTACGGCCTTCCAAAACATGAACATAGAATCAGTTATATCGTTGTTGTGTTCAAGGGTTTAACTGGGTTTGAAGCTTAAAGTGTCTGCTACAATATTTGTAACTGACGCCCAACGGGATGCCAACATTTTATACATCGCCATTTTCATAAGCTTTCCAACCTTCCCAAGGCTTCCGACCAAAATAATCCTTTTTTTTCGCCTCAGAATAAGAACACTAACCCACTAACATACAATTGAACAAAATCTGAGCTATCTTGCTAAACTGTAGTTGTTTCTAAATAAGTATTTTTCCCATTGAATACTTTACATCGGCATTTTACACAACTGTTTATTGAGACCCTCGTACCAGCACACACTGTCTGCTCCACGTTGCCCATTCATTCATATGGGATTTGGAATGGTGCTGCTCTCGCTCTCGCCGTCGCTGTTGTTGGTTTTTGTTGCTGGTGTTACTGTCGTTGTTTTTTGGTTTATTAGACACTTGCTCCACTCGTAATTTATGCTGAGATTTGTGTTAATAGCCTTTTCTATATCCACTATATAGTATAGTGCAAACATTTATTTTAAATACAATTAAAGTTTATTTGAAAAATAAACTCTCAGATACACGGATTCGTGTTCGTTTTCGTTTTCCTTAAGAGACCACGGCTGGCTGACTCACTCACCGTTCGACTGGCTATTGGGAGGTTGTGCGATAATTGAAAATGAAAACTGTTCAAAGAAACTAGAAACATGTTTTCAATTTCTGTTTCGTTCATGTTCTCCTTTATTGGAGTTTGAGTAGTTTATTTTTTGGTTTTGGGAAAAATTATGAATTTTTCATTTTATGACTTTCTAATCCATCGTGCGTGCTCATAATAACCGGAAGTTCAGTTCGTTCTGAGGGTACTTTAGTTGTTGGGTTTATTTCGGTTTTTCTCCTACTGCCTCTGTTGTCAATTTTCGTGTCTAAATATAGGCCTGTCAATCTCAACCATTAAAGGCAATCTTATGTAAAACATGCAATATTAAATGTAACAATTTCTCGAGAATTTAGGGAAAACTTGTCTGTTCGTTTCTGGGGAAAGGAAATAGTTTTGAATGGGATTTTTCATGAATTTCGTTTGTAGATGCGACTTACCGAAGCTTGTTAATGGGAAATCTTTAATGTTAGTTGAGGTTTCAAATACTAAAAATACAAAACTGTGTATAGAAGAATTACATTTAATTGCATTTATATGTTTTGTATTTCATATCATTTGAAACTTCAAATAATTTCTCATTTCTATCCAAAATCTCTGTTTTGATTCTGGTTTTAATGTTTTTTTTTTTTTTTTTTTTTTGGAAGAAATCGTGTATGATATGAATATTATTTAATCACCGTATTTCAATAGAAGGAAATCTCTAATTCTTAGAAAGCATCCCAGCAAACTGTTTAGGAACTTAAAGTACGACTATAGCTCGTTAAAACTAGTAGAACTTCAAGCAGTGTTCATTTTAAATGTTGTTCCTCTCTGCAAGGCAGTATGTAATTTTTCCTCAACTCTGGAGTGCGGTAGGACATTAATATTTTGTGAAGGCCAAAAGTGTAAGTATGTAATTAACCCTCAAACCCGAAAGAGTTCCTAGAGGTTTTTAGATTTTAAAAATTTGGGGTTAGAGGGTTATGTACATTTTGGTCTTACGACATTACTGTCTTTTGTGTTTTTACTTTTACTGCCGTTTGAGGCTTGGCCGTCAGTCCTTTTTAAGTATCTAATTACATACAGACTCTTATTTAAAATTGTATGTACGGTTCGGCTCAGAAAACCCTACGTCTGCTGTCTATCTACTGCTAGTGGCTGGCAATGCATCAATACGCGCACCGAGATCTTTTCCAAATTCTGTATTTAGTAAAACTATAACTGGATAAAGTTTTGGAGAAAAAATTCCATACAAATGTAATATTCCGCCCTTTTTAGAAATCGTGTAAAAATAAAGGGTCCGCTATTAAACTTTTTTTTTCAACTAGTGCTTATTTCGTTTTCGTTATCGGGCCATGTTGAACGAATTTTTGTTTACAAAAATTGAAGAGGAGGATATTGGCAACATTTAGTTTCAACAGGATGGCGCTACGTGCCACACAGCCGAAGCTACACTCGATGTTTTGCACCCTGTTTTTGAAAATCGCATGTTCAGCCGCAGAGCTGATGTCGTTAGGCTACTGCATGGCCAGCCGAGGCAGCCATTTGAATGAAATTATTTTCCATTATTAACCGGGAAGTATTGTACTTTCAAATAAAAACAGAAATTTGAGAAAATATCCAGTAGTTTTTTTTTTTATAGAATTTTCAAAAAAAAAAATTTATTTAGCGGACCCTGTATTACTAAGCCCAATCCGACCTTACCCAAACGCAATCATGCAATAATACGTCCAACGCAATCATGCCCAATGCATGATTCGAGAAAAACTTTGGGGTACAAATGTCTACTCCGCCCACTTTGTAAAACGAGCAATACAAGGTTTTCCTCTAAAATTCGGTATTTTGAAGATACTATTACAACATTTGGGCAGCCACGCCCTCTTTTGACTGACGAATGCTTTGCAATATGATACTTTTAGGTTATTACTGAGGGTGGGGGTATATAAAGAGTTTCCCCACAAGAGGTGTTATTTTGAATCACCAGGAATTTCGGTAGCTGTCACTTTTGTAGCATTTATTATTTGAGATTTGACAAGTAGAAACTAAAGCATTTTTGGGCTGTCGTGAGGCACCTTGTCGGACTGCAATACAGAAATTGGCGGACAAATTCTGTTGGGAGAGGTTAGTGATGTGAAGAATAAATCCCGTGCACGTCGCTCAAGTACAACTGAGAAAATTGCTGCAGTAGCCCAAAGTGTTGAAGAAAACCCCAGGTTTGTCCATTCCTCGTCGTTCTTTGGAATTGGGCATTCCACAAACGTCATTACACCGTATTATGCATAAAGACATAAAGTCTTAGGCTTAAAAACTTCAGTTCATCATTAACAAACGTCGTGTCTTTGCTGATTGGGTCCTTGAAATACATGAAAATGATCCGGAATTCCATCGAAAAAAAAGGGATGTGGCCCATTTCCAACTCGGTGGCTAAATTATCGCATCTGGGGCTCGGAAAACCCAAGAGTTACTGTTGAAAAACCTCTCCATCCTCGTATTAAATGATATGATAGCAAAAGATTGCATTGATGTAGCATAACATTATGAACCTCCTGGTTTGTCTAAGCATAATGGCATCATCAGTTGGTAATTATAGTCATTAAGATCATTTCAAGATTTTGTAACTTTTAAATATATGGTAAATCCATATAAAAAGGTTATTATATTTCTTTACCTGCATAATAAATTTTATATAGAAAATGCCTTGAATACAAAAAAAGTATTGAAAGGAAATACAAAAGGGACACCTTATCAATGTGAATACGACTCATATACAATTTGCATTCAGAATTATCGTATTAAATGGTATTTAGGAAAACTCGAAATTAATAGGTTATTCATTATTAAAGATTTTCGAAACGCTGTTAAACTTTTCAATTCACCTGGCAAAAAAATAAAATTTCTCTAAATTTACAACCAGAAATTCTGTACAGAATTCATATACTATAAACAGACAATACCACCCTCAGTGCCACTATCCATAAGCGTACCACTTGAAATAACATGCTCTCCCAATCCTTTTAACTTTGATTCCCTTTGCCAAAGACCGCTTAAATATTTAACTACTGCCACTTCAATATCGACCAAAATAAAACATACCATTTCGACCATAAAGAACAAAAAAAATATTCCACAACGAGAAAAAAACATAAGCGAAATCCAACGCAAACAAACAAATATGAATAGTTTTCAAAGCCAATAAAAAGATTAAAAATGTGCACATTCTTTCTAATATTCGCAATTCAGAATTCAGTAGAAACAAAAACTGTGTTTAGTTTAAGCATCAAAGCACAGAATGGATGGGTGCGAACAGAGGGCATAAAAAAAGACAATACAGTTGGTGGGAAAAATAATAGGGAAGTTAGTAAGGTGGCCAGGGGGGGATTGAGAACACTTAAGAATAAACTTTAAAATATACTCATTTCAGCTGATAATGACAAACACATAACCCTCAGCAGGAATTTAAGTATTCTTAATAATCACTTAAGGATGCAACTGGCTTTTGTAGATTATTCCTTTCATATTTAATTTTTTTATATTTCATAACACTGATTTCAGTTGTTCTGGATTTTCATTCAATAGAACACGCTCGCAGATGTTGATTCCTTTTGGATCTAATGTGTGTGTTTTTTTTTAAATTTCTAATAATAAATCTGTAAAAAAAAGTATGTGTTGGAAATATTGTTAAAACTCAATTGTATTTAGAAGCCCAAATGTATTCAGTGCATATTAAACCGACTGCAATTGTTTAACTAGCTGACCCGACTTACTTCATCTAACCTACAAAAATATTGAATATTACACCGTGTTACAAAAAATAGTTTTTTTTCTGTCCTATGAACCAAATGCACATATTCGCAAAGAGGGGAAAATATAAAAATACACGTGTATCGGCGATTTTCATGTACACGTCAGAATTTTTTTTTTTTTAAGTTTGAAGTATAAAGCTCGTAGTGGCCTGTGATCCAATCGAGCTGATTTTTGGCAGGCAGACTCGTGGAAATGTCTGTATCACGTCAAATTTTTTAAAAACCATTTTTATCAATTCTCAGATTTTCCCCAATTTTTATTATTTTTGAAAAAAAAAAATATTTTTTTCACTTTTCTTAGCATTAGAGACTAAACATTTTTAAACTACTTAAGCGTTACGAAAAAAAAATGTTTTTTGACGAAACCTTAAAAAAAACGATAACCATTTAAAAAAATTTAGGAAAATCCGAGAATTGATAAAAGGTTAAAAATCGGTCATTGTAGATTTATTTACATTTGAAATAAACGTACATCTCAAGGTTTGCTTTGCATTTCGATTGCAAGATCAATGTGCAAGTAGCCAAAAAAAACAAAGAAAATGTTGGGAGAGAGAATTACGATTGGGACGAACATACATTTCTCGTCTCTAAGTGGTAGGAGATTATTTCATAAAAAATATATATACAAATTCGGAAAAATTGCCTTTACCTTTAGGGTTAAAGAACGGTTAGGGTTGTAAAAATATTTGGTAGGCGACAATTTTATAAAAATATAAATTTTGTGGAGATAGGGAATAGGTATGTTCTGGAGAAATGGCAGGAGGGAGAACGTAATAGGGGTTGGTCATACATGTCACGGTGCAGTTATAGGTTTTTTTGTGAACAATTAAGCGTAGATATAGGCGTGGCCTATGTTGGCACCTCACAGGGACTAATACCAACATTTACAAAATAATTGTTTGGTAAATCGGTCCACAGCATTTAATTTTTCTTTGTTTGTATCAACATACATTTTACATTATTGTCAAGAGTGTTGTGCAGTTTATCATAAAATCTGTCCCGCCCAAATATTTCCCCACTGACAACATATTCTGCAATGTTCATAACATAAAGGTTGTATTTTTACAAAAAAAACTCCAACCAGAAACCCTATTTCGACTCTGCAGGTATCCATCTCTACTTTTCGTAAGTCATTGCTTCCTAAGTGTTCCTAATCTATTTCCTCCGACTATATGCAATTGTGTTCCTTTTGTTTTGCTCGCAAGCATTAGTAAAAAAGGATGTTTTTTTTTTTTCTTCCACCAACCAACATAACATTTGAACAAACTCACTGAAAATGTACAAAAAGATTTGTTACAACTCTCCGACCGAAAGCTTTTGATCCTTTTTTGCTCTCTGTTGAGTACAACAAATGTTTATGGATATTGTGCTCTGTAGCAGCAACAGCAACAACAATAGGAAAAAAAAACGACACAAAAAGTGGAACTAACATCCAATATTGGGAGTGGCACACATGTGAACACACATTTGGTCTTCGTATAGATTTCGACATGGATTCGTTTGTACACAAATTTTAGGATTTTCTCCTTTCGCCTGAGAGTGTGTGCGTTTGGCTTATTTGTTCTTGTTAAATATTTGCAATATAATCCTTAAAAACAACCTTGTTGACTTCCTCCATTCAAATAATGGTTACAGCGATTTGAAATGTTCATGTAAAGTGTGTAATTGTAGCAAGTATTTTGGGAAACTACGTTGATGATGATGGCAAAAGGAGCTGATGGCAACTATTACAAATTGAAAGTAATTCCGGTGACAATGACAACAATGTGACCGGTTTTGTGGGTGTATGAAGAAACTCGATATGGATATAGTGTAAAACTAAATACTGAAATGGTTTACGCTTCAGGATTAATTGCAAATCATTGAAATACAGGGTCCGCCAAATAACTTTTTTTTTTGTTGAAAATTCTATAGAAAAAAACTACTGGATATTTTCTCAAATTTCTTGTTTTATTTGAAAGTACAATCCTTCCGGTTAATAATGGAAAATAATTTCATTCAAATGGCTGCCTCGGCTGGCCATGCAGTAGCCTAAGGACATCAGCTTTGCGGCTGATAATGCGATCTTCAAACACAGGGCGCAAAACATAAGACTGGTTTATGCTACATTGGCCTCATTTGGGTTAGGTGTGGACATTCACCACCATCAGCTGCGACTGCTTTTACTACATGGTTGTTCGTTCGGGCAAAAATTCACTTTACTTTTATGACATATAATTGTAGAAGAAAGAAAAAACAGAATTAAGTAGGTGTTGTCCATATAAAGAAGGAATCGAGAGTAAAATTGGGGCTTTTTTGGGATCGCTATGGGCCCAGGCCCATATCTCTCCTTCTTATGTCGATTTTCGTAATTAGTGGGAATTCTAAAGGGGGTGGCATATTTGAACGACAAAACTTCTGGTGAAAATGTAAGAGCGGACAAACATACACAGTTTGGGAAGACCAAGACCCTTAACGATGGTTTCCCAATATTTGATTTAGCATAATTAGATATTATCCCCTTGGAACTTTTACTCTGCTGACATGTCAGTCAAGAGCATTTATTTGCCAATATTCCAACGCCACCACAAAGTTATTTACCTTACCAGCAGGATGCATTTTTGTGCTGTTTAAACAAAACTCTAGGTTGTTGCGTCATTATGACTCTCATTCAAAAGTTTGTTGTTATTTTTCGGGTGGGTAACAGAAGAATCGCCCGCTGCGAAACGGGCCACGGTTAGTCAAGTCTATCAAAGTTATAGCTTGATTTTACATCTATTGTATGAACTTACAATGAATGCAGAAACATTAGAACGAAAAAAAAAGCTGACATTTATTCATGCTGTCATGTCCCACTCAAGTTTTTTTTTCAAATTGAATTGATTGTTGTGGGGGGGAGGTTGGCGAGAATGCTAGCAGGCTGACAAAGTGAATAGATCGGCGGTGGTTGGTTGGATAGTGGGCTGTGTGGATAATGCACCCTCAATTCCCTTGTAATAGTGGTTTTGCTAATTCGTGAGGAATTTCACTTCTTGTTTTTCATGAAAATTCTCACATAGAAACACCAACTCAAACTTCGTCAGCTCGGCACTGTTAAAATGTATAAATAGACAATTACATCGAAATACGAATTCCCCACTCAATGCAAAGTCGCAAAACTACCCTCGGAAAGAAAAGACACAAAAAAACCGGAGTAGTGGTAGGCAGGACGCACAGTGGCTCGGCTCCATACTAAAAAAAATTGTTTGCTTTTGTATTGTTTCAAAATTCAATGAGTTATGAAATATATGAAGAATTAGGGAGAATGAGGAAAAGTAGAAGGAAAAGCTGAATACCCCAGACTTAATCAAGACTAATTATTGTTAGTCAATTTGTTCTATTGCAATTGCAAATCCTCTATTGTAATTGTAGAAAGTGGTATGTCAAAGTGTAATGCAACGTAAAAAGTACCTCGTTCTTGGTCTTCTTGTGTCAAATGGCATCACAATCTGTCATAGACTGTACTTGTATGTAAAACAATCCAAATAGAATGACTCCCGTACTCTATTTCAACCCACTGTGTCCTTTACGGTGGCAGTAGCTGTATGTATGTGTCAGTGTTAGTGGTTGTAAATCATTGCCCATATGTGTTCCCCGCCTAAAGACGAGTATTTAGCAAACCTCAAGAGTTTCGTTTTAAGAAGCAATTCTGGGGGCAGAGAACTAATGTCTGAGTGTGCCTCTGTACCGGCATGGGGGCAAGGAGGTGGGGAGCTTAAAAGACCCTTCTATGATTGCAAAGATACCCTTTTATATTCGTAAATAAATTTTCCTTAGCTAAGGGTTGATTTCATACCAATATTTTTCCTTTTTTTTTCAATTTATGTTCACTTTTTTTCCTGGTAATTTAACGAGTGGTAGCATTACTGGGACTCACCCAGAGAGACGCATACTTGCCACAGCCGTCTGACACGCACGAACACACACATTCTTAGGTATTCACAATGGAACCATTCAAATCAATACTCCTTTCCTTTTGGCCATATAAATTTTGATTATTACTAGGCAAAGATACTGAGAGAGAAGCAAAAACATAAAGGCAAAACTATGAGTATGACAATTCGGGTAAAATTAGGGACTAGTTAACATGAAGAACGTACTTCGATATCATGGTATATTGAAAACTTCTTTATTAATATGAATATGAATAAGATGGTACGAAATGTTATACAGCCAAGGAAGCAATGAGCTCAACAATTGGAATTGGTTTAATTGGAAGTTATATTTTCTAGACAATAAAGTCGATGCTGCTGCTGAAATGGTCGAGTTAATGATTATATATGGAAAAGAAATGTTAATTTCCGCAAATTAAACCTTAAATAAGTTGAAGTTTTGTTGTGAACGGCCGTGGTGTGATAGGTAGTGTGTGTGACTACCAGGTTTGAAACCTGTTGAGACCATCAAACATTCCACCTCGCTAATGCTGGCAACTTTACGAGTAAGACAGAAATACCTAAGCCATGTAAAACTTCTCTGGAAAAGCATTAGCAATTCGGAAATTTTGTTGTTTAAATAAAAACTGATATGCAAACAGGCCAGATAACTTATACGAGAATAACTTATTTACGAACAGGGTCTTCGTGCTAATGTCCTTTCTTCTCCCTGGGGAAATAACCCTTTTGATAATTTGTAAAAAAGGTAATGGATAATTCTTCATATTCAATCTTAACATACGTTAATGATGACCAACCTTTTTGGTGAAATATTTGCAAACAATTCGTCTTTGCCTGAAAGCAGTCAACCACTTTCCGTCATCGGTATCGTAACCAGTTCGATGCCTCAGAGATTTTATCAAACACGTGGATGTAAGACGGTTCTCGCAAAACTCAGTTTAACTAAAACTCTAGGCAACGTCAGAGGTAGGCGAGTTGGTAGAGTGCTCGCCTATCAGCAATGGGGTGGTGGGTCCGATTCTTACCAAAAATCTATCCATATGGTCTGTGTCACCTGCTATACCCTTGGACCCAAATTAGAAGATAAATTTACTTTGTATTGAAATTAAATAAAAAAAATAAATAAAAGCAAAAATAAAATAGTTAAAACTACGGTCCGGATGGTATTTTAGCACTTGTCCCATGTAAGTGCTCTTCATTTCCATGGCGTAATCTTTTCAACATATCGTACAGTGCTGAATTTGTACCCTTCACGTTAGAAAGTTGCCAATATTCAGCCGATCCACAATAAAGGTGAGATTCCGAACTTTTAAAGCAGTGTAAAAAATACTTAACCTCAGTTGATATCGTAAATATTTACCCCACCTACATCGGGCCTAAAATGGAATACAACTCCCATATATCTGCAGGGGCTTCAATGACATCTTTGCAGCTTTTCTACCGTGTGCAGAGGAGAGCGGTGGTGATGATAGCGGATTGTAGTGTATTTAACTCTATTGTCTCCCTACAGCATAGCCCGAATGTGGGTTGTATATCGCTGTTCTATAGATAATATTTCAATGGTATCTGTTCGCCAGATATCAGTCGTCTGGTCCCTGACATTAGAACATTTAGCCGGAATACTCGACTATCCTGGGAGTCTCATGTCAAATGGCCGGTTGATCGGAACATTCGTTCTTCAGCCGACCTGTTCGTATGTGGAATAAACTTCCAGCAGGTGTTTTTCCTGCCTGCTATGACATTACCAAATTCAGGGAAAACACTAACAAACACTACTCTCTCTTTATTGCCTCCAATACCCGTCTTTCCTGAGTGTTAGACCTACAGAAAATTCACGACTTCACGAAGCAGATCCGACTGAAGAATGCAGAAGATATGAAGAAAAATTAAAAAGCGCGACCACTACGTTCGGAAAAAAATACAATAAAATTTTTCGAAACTGTATTGCAAAATTACTTCATATTCGAAGGTACGTGAACTAATTTTTACCAGTAAGTTGGTACGCTCTATTGGACAACGACCATCGGTGGTCACAGCTGTCCCTGCCAGTATTTCGGGTGGCCATTCGTAGGCTCATATTTTCGCCAGTGTGTTCCGTTAAATAAACACGATCATGTTGCGAGTTTAAGAACTGCTCAATAAGAATTTTATTTTGATCAGCGAACACAATGTTTGGTAAATGGAAATGGTAGAGGTTGGCCACCAAGTTACATTTTTCTCAAAAAAGTTCTTCCACCTCTATAAAATCCACATAGGTTTTCTTTCAGAATTTTGTTTTATCGTTCCAAAAGTGTTGCCCTTTTCAACCTGCTATGAAATGGCCCATCACTCCACACACACCCACCCTTTCTTTACGAATCATCCCCCCATGTATTTAGGAGAATCATTCATTCCTTTTGCTGTTGTTTTAGTCCCTTCCCTAACTATTATCCACTTGCTACTAAACATTTATTTTCCCTTTAATGTTGCCAAAATTTTGTTTCATCGATTTTTAATTTTTCCTTTTTTTGATTCATTTTCGTTTGATGTCTAACACACTTCCACATGTTTTTACCAAAAAAAATAATCAGTTTCACTCGTTTTTGATTTTTTTTCCCATGGACTAACTTTTTTATCCCGTATTGGCCCTATTTTCGTCCCACCTCTAACTCATTTCCATCTGATGTACTATTTTTTTCACACATCATTGCATTTTCCTCTTTTGCACTTTTTTTTGTCACTATTATCCACATGTTTTGCATTGTCATTTCCACTAGTTGTAGATTATTTCTGATTTATATTATACTAGTCTTGGGCCCGTTTATTATTTCCATTTTTTTTTTGCCAATTCATGGCAATTAAAATTGTTTTCACACATTGTTTTCCCTTTTGTACTTTATTTAACCCGGTTTGGTACGTGTTTGCCACATTGTTGGCCCTTCTCTATTGTCCACATTTTTTTTTCATTTTTTTTTTTTATTTTTTCCCCTTTTTTGTCCCTTTTTTATCCCGTCCCGCCTCTACCTCATTTCTACCTGTTTTTGCCATCGCAATCATGGACCAATTTTCCAACAAAAATCAGAATATTCGATAATATTCGATAGGTTTTGGGGACACATTTTACCCGTTTCCCCCCATTATTGTCCCCTTTCAATCCTTCAAATGTCTAGGCTGCAAGGGCAACATACTTCCCAAATTTCATGATTCTAGCTTCAGCCGTTTGGTCAGGACAGTGATGAATCACAATATTTCCTCCAGGTTCGCTTAATTCGACATCAATGATTTTACATAAGGATCTCGATCTAAAGTCGAATGAGCCGAGAGGCAATGGTCAATTCTGTCTCAGTGAATACACAAATAAACACAATTGCCGAATTTGGTCTGAAGAGCAGCCAGAGCCGATTGATGAGCTGACAATGAACGTCGAAAAATAATAATCTGTACTTTTCTGTCAGTCTTTCCTCTTTACCAAATTGACCATACCACCACCCTTAGCAGTTGGCATGTTATTCATATATGAATTTGTTTTCATTTGTATTTATCTAAATAAATAAACATATATATTTTGTGACATTTGCCAGTAAAAGATAAGTCAAATGTCATCATTTCATAGTCCTCATCGGACAGAATCAATTCTCATCTAAAAGCATAAAGTAGGACGATGTGTATGCAAAAGGGAATAGACGTTTCCCAAAACTCTAAGAACATTCACCACACACACTCGTTTACGCATACATACATACGAATCGATGGGCCCAGAGTCAAATTAACGAAAGAGGAATCAAACGGAAAAATCTGAATGAGTTTCAATGGTGGTACATCAATAATGGCAATGGCACAGACACTGTCGGAGTGACAGTCAGCCAGTTAGTGGTGGTGGTGGTGCCTTTGGTGGCTGCCGGTTGTGGTGTTTTGATATCATTATTTGTTGATTTTTAGATTAGTTGTTGACATGCGGCTTCATTAGTTGTTATTATTCCTCGGCTTCCTACCAGAAACAGCTAAAATGTATTCATTAGTGAGTTTTTCTTCTGACGGCTTTCTTCTTCTTCTATTTCAGCCTGTTGTTGCCGTTCTGTCTTGTTTGCCTCGGTTTGGTCTTGGAACACATGCCTGCCTGTATAAACATGAATGGAAATCCTATTTGAAAGCAATAAAATTGCAAAACAATATCATTAAAATGATTTTGATTGATGCTCCCGGAAGGGGTTGGTTTCTCATGTCATAGACACACACCCCTCCCGCACACACACACACACACCAACGCTCACTCGCATATCAATTTTGCTGTTTTTTTTTCTCTTGCTATTGTCATATTGATATTTGACACTTTATGACTTATTTGTAACGAAAATGTCATTCAAAATTGATTTTGTGTGGTTAGACAAGTATTAAAATAGAATAAAAAATAATTGCGTCTCCCAAGTCTATTTTAAAAAAAGTCTCAAATTGCAAAAATGCCAATGAATTGAATTAAGAGGTTTTTTCAGGTTGCTAGAAAATAATTTTCGATATCCCTAATAATATGCAGCGGAGCTACTAGCTGCGTATTCTTCGTTGGCCTGGTTATGCATTTGGTTTTTGAAAACAAACATTTGGAATGAATGAATTTTTTATTTGGAACAATTAATGAATGCCATTTACTGTTTGAAAAGTATTTCATGCCAATGTTGTAAACAGTTTTAAACAGTCATCGTGTAAATACTAATGACTTTACAAGGGGGTTTCAAAGGAAAATATCAAGAAAAACTCTGGGAAAAAAAGCCATCGTGTGAATTGGGAATAAGAATTTTCCTGAATTGTTTTTTTGAACTACCTTTATAGCAATCGGAGGCCAGTTGTGTGTTCTTTGGCCAAAAAAAAAATACCTCACAGAAGTGAAAAATCAGCCAAAGTGTTTGTTTACTAAAATCGGTTATATGAGGCGCTCGTAAAACTTGTCTGCGAAATTTTGGAAAAAGCAATTCAGGAAAATTCTTATTCCCAATTCACACGATTTTCCTTTGAAACCCCCTTGTAAAGTCATTATTTACTCGATGACTGTTTAAAAACAAACACGCCTGCCTGTTTCTGAAGTGTATTCATCTTTTGTATAACAATATAAAATTGACATTTTAAAAAATATATATTTTTTTTTTTTTTATATTTTTAGTTAAGAAGTAAGATTTCCACTTTGTGACTATTTTGCTACCACTCTTGCTTCTCTATCTCTACTCACCAACAATCGGTGAACAGCTTGCCTGTTCAATGTGGGAGGAAAGTAATCTTGTAGATCATATCGCTCATTTACTTGAATAGTGGCATAACTCAAAATAGGATTTTTTCAGGAGAGCCGTTTAAAATCGTCAATTTCGTCGGACTTTCCAAATATAGAAAAAGAACTACAGGCTATTTCAATAATATGGAGACCTGTCATATGAATGCATAATACTCAATAGAACAAAAGCCAATTTAAATGAGAGATTTACAGCTTTTCAAAGAGCAAAAATATATAAAGTGAATTTTGAATTATGCCACTATTCAAGTAAATGAGCGATATATGCTTTGCTAAAATGTATGAGATACCGTTCGCCAAAGACGAAAAGTCAAATTAAATTGAAAATCTGATAAGGGAGAAAAATTTCAATATGTCCCGATTTACACAATGACTTTTTCTTCAGAAAAATCAAAAGGAGCCGGAAGCGAAAAATCAACGTATAAATTCATATGACTTTTGGGAGCAAATCCAAAAGTCAAGCCAAAAAGTCATCGTGTAAATTGGGACTATGAAAAGTGTAAATGTTTAAATATTCAATATAAACGATTTTCCCCATATTCATAAAATATTAAAACAGCTTTACAAACCTTTGGTAAGAGAAATATACAAAAATTCTTAATTTTGTTTATGTTTTGGTGATCTATATTCTTCATTCATTGTTTCATTGTTTCTGTTAGTCGAGTTCGAGATCATTTATTATTTCTATTTCTTTGCAAAAATAGAATTGCAGGCAAGATATACGGATCCGTTTCGGAAGCTACCACACTGCTTCATCGGTACCCATTTGCAATGACTTCTGCTACAAATTATTGGTCTAATATACGCATAGTTCTAACAAGTGAATGAGAACTACTATTTAGTAGCGCATATCACCAAAAAACACAAACAACTTTGACTTTTGGGAGCAAATCCAAAAATATATACAATTCTCCTATTTTGAATGTTAATTTGCTGTAGAAACAATGTTTTCTAAATTAAAAGTTAGAGACTTTTGGCCAATGAAATATGTTTCCCGCAAGGAATATGTTTCCAGCAGCACCAGTTTTACCTATCAACACATAAGGCCACATGGCTGTCATCTGAAAGAAAAGAACATAATAAAATAGATCATGTTGTGATAGACGGGGCCATGTCTGTCGAATGGAACCAAACGCTCCGGACATTAGACTTCGCAGACAGGGAAGGCCGAGAAAACACACATGATACCAATGGATAAATGGTTATACCATGACGCTAATATTCAGGATCCTTTCTCATTTAGTTTTTACAGACGTATGGACATTAGACCGGTCGTTAAAAATAAATTTTTAAGTGCCGGGCAGATTCTATTTCCTTTTGGTCTAAAACCATTAAATTTAAAATTTGGGGCTGATCGGATAATATTTAGTGGCCGCGCCCATCAACCAAAAATTTAAATACATGAAATATATGGAAAAAATATATGAATGAAAATAAAGAATAAAGACTCAAAATACATATATTTTGTGTAATGAGCTATTCGCAACGGTACTTTTTTGTTTTGCTTTGCAACAGCAAGAGAAATATTTCAAAACGATATATATATAGCCTTTTCATAAGTGTTTAAAATAAATAATTATGTTACTTGCTTCAACTTTCTTATTAACCAATTTTGGAAATTGATGACTTATTAGAAAGATAATTTCATTGCTAATCGTAATCAATTAGATTTTGTAGAAAATATTCTCTTTTGTGCACTTAATTTGAAGAATATTGGGTAAATATAAATTTTTTCCATATATTTCATGTATTTAAATTTTTGGTTGATGGGCGCGGCCACTAAATATTATCCGATCAGCCCCAAATTTTAAATTTAATGGTTTTAGACCAAAAGGAAATACAATCTGCCCGGCACTTCAAAATCAGACACTTTTTTGGAAAATAACGACCGGTCTAATGGACATATCGCTCATTTACTGCAATAGTGACATATCTCAAAACACTATTTTTTTAAGAGAGACATTTAAAGTTCTCATTTGCGTCTTACTTAGCAAAAAATAAGAAAAAACCATCGGATTGCCGAATTTACTAAAGGCTTTTTCTACAGCTTTTTCTTGCGCAAAACAGTTGAAAGTGCATTTTGAATCGAGACACTATTAAAGTAAATGAGCGATATCTAGAATTGCTCCTGGTAAGCTGCATCAAGCTGAATTCAAGACACTGAATGACATTTCTCAAATGTTACAAACAAAAGACAAGACTTATAATACCCACTTCAGAAAAGTCATACAGGGTTTTACATCGAAACCCCCGAAAGCGTGTGGTCCTTCGTCACTGATATGTTATGCCCAAGTGACAATTATTATGGACATTAACTATGGCAAAAGTCTTCCTAAAACAAATTTTTGTTTCGACAGTTTTTTTTTGTATAAAATTTAATTTAAATTAAGACTGAACAATAATATTATTCTTCGAAATTAGTTTCAGGTACTTTAGCTGAAACACACGTACAACTTGCGGCAATTGCTGTTGTTATTGACTGTCGGCGTTCAATAGACCGGTAAGGGAGAGGCAGTTGAAAAACAAAACACTAACAACAATGTTGGCCGTAATGGCAACGGCGACAGCCACACCGGCAACCTCACTAAAACAGCAAACGGTGTTATACAAGGAACGTGGCCGAAAACGTGTAGTGTGGCAATTTATCCAATATTGAGAGAAAACAACAACACCACCACCGCCACCAAACAAAGTCACAACCGATGAGAGTTGGAGAGTTTATGTTGGAAATTGAACTCATACAAAACGTGAACCTTAAATAAACAGTTTTCATTTAATTATGTCTAAATTTGGTTTTGAAGAATAAACACTCACAGCCAGCCAGTCAGGCAGAAAAACAATCCGCCTGACAGTCACACGCGACGCGACACGGCAGGGCAAGCTAAATAAACGCTTTGGCGTTTGCGAGCTATGTCAGACAGGCAGAAGGAAATTCGCGCAAGCATCGATGAGGGCCAGCCAGACTATTTGCCTAGCAGCCTGCCAGTGGTTCATGTACTCTCAGCTCACAGGAGGTAGCTGAAGGTTCGGTTGCTGAGCAAACATTAAACCTGACAAATACATTCATTACCATAAACTTCAAGTTTCCAACGTCTACAGACACACACACACACAACCGAACAATGAATCAATGAATGCTGACAAATTGGCAACACGCGATAGCTGCCACTGGCGCGTATACGTACAACCATCCTTACATGCGAGTACGAGTGCTGCCAGTACCACAAACCAACAACACACAAATACGTCACGAACTATAAAGTTAGACCAAGTGGAAATTACTGCAACAACAACAAAAAGAGTTCTCGATTTTCCGTTCCTTTTCCTGGCGTTATGTTTTTTTGTTACAGCCCTGTCCGTCCGTCCGCCCTTTTTCGTTCTCTGTCAAAACGCACACGATTGACGGTTGTTTGTTCCGTTGAATTGAACCGGGGGTGGTGTTGTTACTATACCTAGCCGGCGTGCAACACGGTTTGTTAGTTGCCATTTTTTTTTTTGGTTGAGATGTCGTTATTGGACATACAGTGGTTTCAAATGGGAAATATTTGGAGTATATATTTGTCATTGTGGAACTGCCAATCATAGCATTTATTTGACCGTATTTTCATGTTTTCACACATAATGGAATACTTGTTTCTCTTGAAAACACCCAGCCCAGGTTCATCCATTTCAGTGTCCATATTGCAGGTCCTTAACATATTTCTAAGGAAAAAAATACGTCGTATTAACTGATCCATAGATGAGAGATCGTATTTGTATACCGAACATGGAACTGGAAGGGTTTATACTACGACGTCTTACATTTTTGCGCTAGTCTGACTAATTGGGAATGACCTTTTTGGGATCATTGTACCATTTTAGCATCCATTTGGTTGATCGATCTTCGGACCACTTCAGATTACTAAGTAATCATTACTTACATATATGAAAAGGCACGCAAAATACTTACGTAAATTCCACTAGACGTCGAGAAGCTTCATTCATTACAGCGGTCTTACATTTTTGCCCTAGTCTGACTAATTGGGAACGGTCTTTTTGGGAGCCCCGATCATTGTACCATTTCAGCATTCATTTGGTTGACCGATCTTAGGTCCACTTCAGACTACTTACATATACGAAAAGGCTCATTAAGTTGAGCTCAACAATTTTATCAGCATTTTAACGGGGACTTGTGTTTCCAAGAAAATAATGTCAATGCTGCTGGTGAAATGGTGGAGAAAATATTTTTTCTTGAAATAAACATTCAAAGACTTGTTGGTTTAATTAGACAGACAAAGAAATGGTCAGATCCAAAAAAGAGGGAGCCTTCAGAAATTGGCGTTCAAATAAAAATGCCACTACTGAGCAGCCATGCAAGCAGGTAAGATCAAAGTAAGCCAAAAACTTCTTCACGAAAGGCGTCTGTGAGTTTAATTGATTGATTGTTTTCTGCAAGGGGAAGTACGAGCTTTTGGTCATTTGTAAAAACGGGCAAAGGAAAATTCTTCTTCGTATATTCCAACACTCTTAACGATGTTGATAAGGATTATTTTGGGTTGAAATATTTCCACACTAAAAAAAGTCTTGGCCTGGAAGCAGTCTACCACACCCTGTGATCGAAAACGTAACTAGTTCGGAGCCACAGATATTTTTTCGAGCACTTCGAGTTTAATTTGTATCGCATACAGCTCACTGATTTAAGAGAAGCCTCTTTCTATCTTTTTTTTCTGGAATGTTAAGGGAAATAGGAAATATAAATATGTTCTGCTGTCCACGGTGCTTTTGTTCAGTCATTTGAATATCCTAATTTAAAGGGTTTTCTGCCTTAGTTTGCTGAATGAATGAATGTTCCTTTATGTTGGAAAAAACTCCCCAATTTAGACGGCAGTGTGTTGTGCATGTTTCAACCGCCAACACATTTTTCATACAACGAATTCATTCCTCCGGACACTCAGGCCTTTTTGTGGAAACTTTACTGTTGCATCGTTGTTATAACAAATCATCAGGATATGATTGAGTAGTGGTAAGAGTCCTGACACAACACAAATGCCCACATAAACAACGGCATGAAGCTTGTTTTTAGTTTGCTGTAGATTTTGTGACATAGAAATGGTAACGCCTCAATCAAAAATCTTAAAAATGTTATAAATACATTTTGGGGGGGAATTTGCGGTAAACGTCATTAATCTTTTAGTTTAAACCAGGAGCGGTTGGGAAAACTATTCACTACTGGAAATAGTCCCCAATGTTTTCATCTGATGACAGTTTTACGCAAAGTAACTGACCGGTTCCGTAAACATAATGAGTTTTCCACCACCCCAAGGTCGTTCTTTACGTTTCTTGTCCAAGACTTGCCCTGCACTTTCATTGCTCTATTGAAATTTTAATTATCGTTAGCTTCCTTCAACGAATTAACTGTCCTTGAATATTTACTTTATTTACTTGCTGTTCGCAAATCCTTTTAACTTCATGCTTCTAATATATTTTTTTTCACTTCTTTGCTTATTTATAATGACGATGACAGCAATGAAAAAATGCTTAGTTTATCTTTAGTAAATCTTTTGTTTTCAGTACGGGTGAGCACTTAAAGCTGTAACTACTAATCTAAATTTAATCGTTAGAAAATCTATAGGGTTACCAACCAAACCGAGTTCAACGAAAGGGAAATTTGATTTTGTAGTATACTCCAAATTGAACACGAAACAGAGTTTCAATTAAATAAATTAATCAGTTAATAATTAATTAATTTCCAGGCAACAATTGTATTGTAAAACGGGTGGTTGGTCAAAATAAGCTGGTCAACTTTTGAAACAAATTCGAATATTTCCACAATTGATCGTAATTATGTATTTTGAAAGAAAATTTACTTATTCCTGATTCACACTAGGCAATTTTAATTGCCCTGATTCTCAGTTTGTAGTAGAGAGAGTTTGTAAAGGGAAAAAACTTGCTCGTACTGGCAATTCCTTTTGTGTTTTGTCGCAGTGTGAAGTTGGCTGCAGACTATTTTGACATTTTGAATTTGACAAATTTGCCGAAACCGAATTGTGAACGCAAGGGGAATCATAAAAATTGCCTTGTGTGAATCGGGACTAAGTTTGGGAATACACCTTCTCAACGTCCAATAAATGTTAATCTAAGGCCGTGGGTAGGAAATAATGGCATGTGATTTAGATTCAAAAAAAAATGTGTTGAGACTAAGATTCTTCGAAAATCTTTGGATTTATATGCGGGAACTGCAAATATCCACGACGAATGGATAGAAATGATTGGGATCTAAGAAACTTCGGGGAATATACCTAGCTAACGAAGATATGATGAATCTTGAAGATCACGTGTCTTTGACCGACGAGTGGGAAGTCTATTTAAAATTCAGCTTAATAAATATTAAAGTTGCAAATATTCTTATATGTAAATAATTGACGGACGATGAAGCTGTAGAGACAAAAGACACTTTATACAAGCTCATAGATTAGGCTTAAGACCGCTTACCTGGCCACGACTTTGAAATCGTTGACGTATTTAGTCCTACCGTCGAACAATGCAGCATTCACGAAAATACCTTCGAGATCGAAATGAGGCTGAACATGGTTGGTTAACAAATTGGTTACCGAAAGAGGCAAGAAACCAATGGTGCGATGAGGAGTGTAGAGCCGCCACTGAAATTAAGAACGTTGCACGCGCCATTTATGAGGGAGGAAAATTTCGATGAAAGACAAAGGATATGGAAAGACGGAAATGTGAGGAGATTGAGTGCTATGGAAATAGAAATTATGCCAGAAAATTCTACCAACGAGTAAAAAATCAAAGCCACGACTCGTCTACTGGCATATCTTCGTTTAGAAATGAAAATTGGATCCTGGAGACATACATGTCGAGTGTGCTGAGGATTTGCAAGCAACATTTCTTGAGATTGTTAGCGGCTGAAAAATCCACTGAAGAAATTACCATGCAACCAGTCATAGAATATCCAACCCCTACCCACTATGAGTTGATAACAGCAACAACCCAACTTCAGAACAATTAAGCCGCAGGTGTCGACGGAATGCCGGCAGAGCTGTATAAGACTGAAGAAGACGAGCTGATATACTAGAAGAATGAAAGCATGCCTGATGATTGTAGGCTCAGCGTACTACGTCAGATTCACAAAAAAGGTCACAAGACGGTTTGAGCCAACTATCGCGGAAAAGGTCTCTTATTCATCACATATGAAATACTATCTCGTACATCGAAAATCCAACCGATACATACTATATTTCTCTTATCTAATATAAAGCCTCCTTCAATACTCCTATAAGAGACAAATTATGTAAAACCAAGTCTGGCCCTTCAAAACCCCTTTGTACATAGAATGACACTGAGTAACACTAGGTCTTCAGTAAAAGTATGAAACGACCTCTCGGAGCAATTTACTTCACCAAGACTTCGTGCAACTTATTCAACATACCGATGAATAAGTTATTGGAAAAAGCAGAAGCTTATACAACAGGCAAAGTAAACTCCAAAGGTCATATCCCCCAATATATGCGGACGACTGGAGCATTTTCCAGAATCAAGAAGGAATCGGCAAAGATGGATCTGATGGTGGACAAGGGCAAGACAAAATGTATGCTTGCAACTGCCAGGCAAACGTCACGACGACAGAAAGACGACATAGTGATGACCGGCCGTTGTAAAGTCAAGGCTGTGGAAGAATTTGTGTATCTCGGTTTCGCCATCAGTAGAAAGAATAATGTCAGCATCGAAATAAAGCGAAGGATCATGCTGCCAAATAGATGTTAATTCGGGATACACAACAACATTTTTGTTTAACCCTTTACTGAGGAGTCGTTGGTAAATTTTAAACTTTTTAAAGCCACATACTATGTCCAGAAAATGCACCTCCTCCGTTAAAGGTTAACTACGTGGTATACTCAAGCAGCCAATGACTCACACTGCCTCTGCAGAATTTCTTGTAGGAACTTTTTCAATTAATGCTACATATTTATAAAAAGAGAAACAAATATTTCTCTCTAAGCAAGACCTAAACTAGTCTCGTTTTTGTCCTTCTTACATAAATCATACATGGAAAATTTTCTTTGTTTTATTAAATGTTTAATTTTTTATAAAAATCTAATGCTGCCGTCTTTTTGGAAAAAAATCGCATTTCAGTTACGGCATCTGCCTTTTAGAGAAGATAAGAAATTTGACGTTTTTGTCGACAGCTCAAAGAAAAAATTTTCGTTTATCGTCATATATGTGTTGCCACACTTTGTAAAATTATTTTTCTTTCCCTTACGGGGGGTTTTTTTTTTGGTAATATAAATAAATTAAAGGGTTGGTTCGATCATTAGATGTAATATGTAATACGGACAAAAAACCCTGTCTAGGCTATACGCCTCTTTTCTGACAATTCCCTGAGTATATACGATTCAACAAAGACGATTTCTTTGACTAAATTTCTTGTTTAGCAAAAAAATCTAAATATTTTCACATTTATAAATGAAATGTATTGTCTATATTTATAAAAGAGAATGCCGTCCGTGTGAACACGCATAACTTTATAACGGATCGTCCGATTTTCACGATTTTGGGCTTGATGAATTCGTGTTGGCCCAAGGAAGGACATAGGATGTTGGACAATTTCCAGAAAAATATAAAATCCTGGAAGATTTTAACTAAAATTTTACTCTTTTTTTTTGTTAGTTTAACAATACCAAATAATATTTCGAATGTTTTAAATTTTTTTTAATGTCAATGTCATTTCTTTTGTGATTTCATATGTCGGTAATTATGAAACTCAATTAATTATTACTTATTTTGGGTTTTCATTTTAGTGATCATGCCGCCAATAAGAAGGTCAAACCTTTCACGTCGCAGTCGTAATGCACAACGTTTGAGAACTGTTCGTACGAACGAAACTGCAGAGAAACGCTTAATGCGAAATGCACACAATCGAGCGAACATGTCGGAACTTCGAGAAACATTATCACAAGAACAACGTGCGGTTGTCCAAACTTGAGACCGAAATAGACAACAACGTAATCGAAATCAGCAGAGCGTTCAAATAAATGCAAATCGCCAAAGAAGAAGAAACGCCGTGAATGTCGAATTGGAGCGAACATGCGAGTTGCTTTACGAAGTGACCAGTCCGCTGAGGAGTTCTCTAGGCAATTGTTGGCGATGGGTAATGGCGTGATTCCAGTCGAATTAGTTACCGGCTTAATTGAATTTCCACAGAATTTTTGCAGCATTACAACTACGCCGGAAGAGCTGATTATGAAGGTTTTTCCGAATATCGCGCAGAATTATGTTGACCATGATTGGCTGAGTGCACGAGCGATTTTGGCTGCGAAAAACAAGGATGTCGATCATTTGAATTTCGTCATTCAAAATGATATCTCCGGTGAGTTGCATTCATACAAATCCGTCGACTCCGTGATGGATGAAAACGAAGTCACGAACTATCCGACAGAATTTTTGAATTCTCTGGATGTCCCGGGCTTGCCGCCACACTTTTTGAAATTGAAAGTCGGCTCAATTATAATTTTGTTGCGTAATCTCAATGCACCAAAACTTTGTAACGGTACGCGTTTGATTGTGAAGACACTCAAATCAAATGTCATTCAAGCGACGATTTTGAGGGGAAAATTCAAGGGCGAAGATGTTCTCATTCCGCGGATTCCTCTTATTGCGAACGATTTGCCATTCGTATTTAAGCGTCTTCAATTTCCGGTGCGTCTCGCCTTCGCTATGACAATTAATAAGGCGCAAGGACAATCGCTGGATGTTTGTGGAATCAATCTTGAGTTCCCATGTTTTTCACATGGTCAATTGTATGTGGCGTGCTCACGTGTCGGCAAACCTTCCGCTTTGTACGTGTACGCGCCAGAGAACAAAACGAAAAACGTTGTGTACCATAAAGCACTTCAGTGAAAAAGCGGAAGGTTGGCTGATAACTCAATCATTGCGGTTTGATTAAAGCACATAGTTATTCTTTTACTTTAGTTATTTCCATGGTATTTAACACAACTTTTTAATAAAGAATTTGAATTGACTGAGTTATATAAAGCAGCAAGTGCATGCTCGGAATAATTTTTTTCGTTGCATTAACGAATTTAAGCGGAACGAAGTTCGCCGGGCCAGCTAGTTTTCTATAAAATGTCTTTTACAGAAAATCGGTAGATATCATCTATGTAAAGACCAACTTCTTCAGGCCTCATTTGTGACAATTTCCTGAATATAAAAGATAACAGAAAACCAATTTTCAGATATTTTCACATTTATGTTTGAAATTATTGCTGTTTTCTCTAAAATGTGTTATACTAAAATCGATCTTGAACTAATTTGTCTACAAATGCCTTTCTTGTGGCAACCCTTTTTCTGCTTGTAACATAATCTTCTACAGCACCTCCTTGTTATTTATTTGCATGACAAAACAATTAACAATGTTCTACTTTTAAACATTATAAAAATATCGTAAGCAGCAAAAGGGCTGACACCCTTTTCAGATTCTCCTCTGTCAAGAGCAGGCGCATCGAAAACAACAGGTCAGCCCAGCGACGAGACGACACATTGAATGCACTTTGTTGTCGTATTTTCTGTAAATCCTTTGGGTCTAATGCAGAGCAAGACAACGAAACAGACAACTAAAAGTGAAATGCTACAAGGAGAGAAATGGATGATGCAAACAAAACTGGCAAAAATGAAATACATGAGAACAGAAATTGCAATTCATTACAACGTTATTGTGATGTTGCAACTGCTGTTGCAAGCTACCAGAGCCACTGATGTGGCTGTTGCAGACAAAAGAGTATTTGGCGATGATAAATTACATTCGATATTGTTTAAGTCATACATATTTAAGAAAAATCCCTGGGCATGAGTCGGTGTCTTTGTCTCGAAACCCTCAATCGCCAGCAATACAAGAGTCAGCACAATCGCAGCCACCAGCATGGCTTGTCATCAGAGGCTACCAGTGCATCATTGCAATCCTTGTAGAGAAAGGTACGAGTACTCACTCTGTACACTGCCCGGTTATGTCCCTCTAAGCTTTAATAGAGATTTATTGCGACTGTTCCCCCTCCCTTATACGCATGACGAATGCATTACGATGATTTTCACAAAAATTGTAAAGTTACAATTAATTTTGTTTGTCTGTCATGGAAAGTGAATAAGTGAATCTCCTTCCTGTCTATGTTTGTGCTAGAGAGATTTGCAAATTAAGTTTGGATAGAAAATGAAAAGGAATACAACTTTTCATCAGACTAAGAGATATAAGAGCATATCCCATATCAATGGATGGCAAATATAAATTATTCAGGAATAGAAGTAACATTAAACTCGTAGGACAGGAAGGATGACATGTTTTATATTAAAGAGCAGTCAGGAAAGCGGTGATTTCGGAACAATTTGGAAAGACATCATAGATGAGGACAACTTTTACAACAGACAAGTAGTTTGAAATGAAAGTCTCTTAAGCAGATTATGGTACATTTTATGAAATTAATTAGATTTCATTAGTTACACTCTCGTAGTATAAAAATGATTATGTTGATCTCCCAATGAACAAATGAGCCTAAGTGTTCTGTTCCAGAATGATAGATGTATGTTCTCACATACTGACTCCAACCCTGGTCCCAGACTCCGAAAGTACAAAAAAACATGACCCCTTCGGATCGCATGGCGGCCAAATTGAAGAGAAACGGAGTAATGACTACCCTACCTGAGCTTCTATATGTCTTTGTAATTCACATTTTAACCCATCATAATGGCTTGCCCTAGTCTATCACATGATCTTGTTTTAATAGCTGATACTTATTCTAATGGTTCTTGTTAGTTTCATTTTTAGAAATTCCAAACTAAATTCAATTTTTTCCTCAAGCACACACTTCAATTTTCAACATTTCTCATTTTCCCATTAAAATACTTGTCCCAGAAATGTGCATTTGACTCAAATTGATTTTTCCGTATACCAAAAACCACATGAGTTTGCATGTGTACATACATACGAATTGTCCAGAACTGAGTACTGCTTGTCCGTACGGGCCAATATGCATTTGCCACAACTCAATGACGATATATTTGTGTTAAGCCTATAAAATACCTTTTGTGACATTTTTAAGTCCATTTTTTTCTCTCTCTGGCCATAATTACATTTTCATATTTGGCCATGGTGTCTATACGTTAACACAGGAAATCCACAGAACAAACGCCCCCCAAAATGGGTTGAGTGTGTCTACGTTGACCGCAAGCAGGTTATTTGGAAACATTTAAGTTGCTACCAGATGCCTGGTCGAATGGCCAGCAACTCATGGGCAATTTCATCAAATACTTGTGTGTCTGGAGCAATCGGTTGAAAATAACTAACAGAACAGAAAGGAGTTGATAGAAGGATGTTTGGCCAGGCCAAAACCGAACATAAATCAGGCTCCACGTTCCCATAAATGCATGCAAACATGTCCGCATTGCAACAATAGTCAACGACGCTGTATAATGTTGTGCTGTAGGGTGACATCATTGAGAATTGCGTTAACAATTTCCATACAATTGAAACGTACAGCAAAGTATTTTGAAGTATCGATGTCAATACCATTCTTTTAAATGAAGATAACCGACATGTGTCCTGAAAGGACTTTAAAGTTTCTTTTCTATTGTTTTTTTTTTGTATCACTTTGGATATGACATCAGTTTGAATTCTGCTCGTACCTGCACGATGAGATACATACGAGAGTCTTCAGTCCCCATAAAGTAGAATGTTTTTATGTTCATTGTGATGTTTGATTTTCAGTTCAATGAATTTTTGTAATTGTTTCATCTTCAATTGCTGGCATTGTCCTTAAGCACAAATTACATTTTAATATTTAATAAAACACAAATAAAATTTAAAATGCTTAACTTAATTGATTTTGTTAAAAATACCACATGATATTTAAGAGCAAATAAAATAAAACTACATGTCATAAAGCCCAGTTGGAAAAACAAAAAGTCAGTTGGGGAAAGGAAATGAGTAGTCGATTCCTAGTCGACTATAAAATTTTTTTAGTGAAAATGGGAATCTGGTGAACGGAGTGTGCGGAGGACCTGAAGGAGATTTTTCTTCGAGAATTTATTTGATTAAAGCAACCTGGAGCCAAGCCGGCAGATAATGCAAAAGAGTTTTTTTTTTTTCAAAAAAAAAAAAAAAAGTGCCAAAAAAATTGTCTAGTCGGGGAAAAAGTAATGGGGAATACATTGGTTGAGGACAAGCTCTCCATTTTCTGCAGAAACTGTCCAAGGGTCTGCAGGAGGTGAATCCATAAACAATAAATCAATAACCCAAATATTGACTACAGATCCATTGGACTAATGGCAAGAAATAAATCTATGCAAAATTGTCAAAGCAGGTGTAAAAACTCGCCAAAAGACCGATGGATTTTAGGCTAAAAGAATATATCAAAGCCATGGAGAGGACAACTACCACCTAACAAAGTTTCTAACAGGTCATGGAGGGTATAGAAAATACCTATAACGCATAGGACACGATAGTTTCTCAAGGTATCCAAACTGCAGCACCAACAGCTTCGCAAGACATCGACGACCAAGCAAATGTTGAACTCCATATATCTCGAGGACTGTCTCCAGAAAATATTCTGGATGTCATGCTATCGTCGGAAAAGTAAAAGGCTTCATAAGCTGCTGAAGTTAATAGGAGAAATCATAATCGATGTACAGCCAGAATATATATCCTCCTCCTAGAAGTAATACCTGGCGGCAATACAGCGGAAACGAGGATGTGACAAGGGAATGTGGTTTAGTATAAAGGCGTAAACCCACCAGATCGGTATGCCCGGAGAACCAATTTCTACAATTCGCTGTGAGAGAGAATTCTTCATCTGAGTCTATCGAGTCCTACCTTTGATCTGGTCTACAAGGCCGAGCCGTACTCTCTCTGCGATTTGAAAGAACAAAGAATCCCATTGTTTTTGTCTTCCTTGGCTGGCTTTGTAGTTAGACATTCTGTCAACCCATGTTTCGAAGGCCTTGGTGATGCTTTCTGACTCTTGTCCTTTAAGGCTTGAATCGTTTATATGTATATTGTTCCAATATCATTGGTACTTCAATAATACTTATACTTCATTCCCTTAACATTCCATTAAGGAATAAAAGTGGAACAATTCAAGAGAAGTGAGCTATGCACGATATAATTGGGTATACTCACTGACCGGGACCTATACTCACTGACCGGAGCCGTCTCCGAACGGCAAATGACTTTTTAGAGAAGTTTAACAAGGCTAAGAGATTGCTCTCCTACACGTAAAGTCGCCAGCATTTACTAGGTTGAAAACAGCCGCTGAAAAATGTTTGATGGTCTCACCTGGTTTCGAACTAGGGGTTTTTTTTCATCATCATAATTTTAATTTACTTCAAATTGTTTTTAAGTCTTTTTCAATCATTAATTATTTACTTCAATGAAAATGCGATTTGTCAGAAAATATGATTTTTTTTAATCAAAATCGTTGTCAATTTCGAGTTCTCTAAGGCCCAAATTGAGAAACGATAACGATAAAGAATAAAATCTAAAAAAAAAAATTGTTTTCAATTTCCGTAAATACATTGAATTTTTCCGATTTTTTCAAAGAATATATGATTATTTAGTTAAGCTTTGTATGAATTCAAACTGCTGTTTTGTGCCTTCATATTCGGAGCAACAGAAAGGCTTTAGAGCATAAAATATGTTCACTCAACGTCTTACAAATGTATGTAAATGAAAAGGGTATTATAACATGCTCAATGATTTCAGATATCTTAAAAGTTCACGCACTAATTGTGAATTCACTGGAAAAGCCCACACCGTGTTCTCCGTATCCTTGTCATACCAATAAATGCTTTTCCGTTGAACGATTTTTATTTTCTCAATGTCAATACATCGGCTTTCATGGGTACACACACGCACACACACACACACTCTGTTGTTCATTTCCTAGAGGGCACCTTTCTATTTGATTGGTTTACCACAAATGAAAAATCATCAACATTTTTGATTTGTGTACGAAAACCAAAATATTTTTACATTTGGTTTATTAAAAAAGAAAAAAAAAACACAACTTCATCTATTTTCCCCCACTGCCTGATGTCGTAATTTGTTAAGGTAACTTGTAAATTTGTGTGTGAGTGTATTTGCATGTTTTTGTAATCAATGATACAAGAAATAACAGAAATGACAACAAATATATGGCAGGACCGGGAAAGCAGTGTCAAGAAGGCCTTACGGCAAGTCGACCTTTGGCGACTGGAGGAATCGGGTATTGGCTGTCAGTATTTGTTTAGCGGCGTTTTTATTTCGTAAATGCCGTCAACTGTACGAATAGGATATTATTCTCCAATGGCTTTGTAAAGCTTGTTTCGAAAAGCAGATGCACTCAGAGGGACACTCACGACTAATCGAATAAGGAATTGTTTGTAAGGACCAGTATTTCTAGATGTTGCAATAAATTTGTACCATTCTGTCGTACAGGACATTTCTTTATATTGACAACATCTGCTTTTAATTTTATATATATTTAGGTGTCACATTTAAAGCTAATGCTTTGATTTATCTTCAACTATGTCCTGCTTCGAGTGCCCCTGACACTACAAGTCTTCGTCATTTATTTGTAAGGGCTGTCTATTAGGGTGGAGTGAAATTCAAAACAAAAAAGTTAACCTCGGAAAGAGATGTAGTCTGGGGTCCTAATGAGGGGAAAAAAAATAAAAAAATTTTAAAAAATTTTTAGGGGTCGCGCCACTCCCTCGAAATTTGGAAATTATCGCTATTTTAGCGTTAATTTTAGAAAATAAAAAAAGTTTTATGTCAATAAATGTTTGCAATAGCGTAAACAATGAAATAAGGGCATGAAAAAATTTAAAAAAAATTTTCTCATTGTTCAAAAATTGCAAAAAGTAAAATAAGTCAAATCGCCCCTTCTTCAGAAAATTGACTGAACAATGACCAAAGCTACAAATATTAGTCGATTATCCTCATATTTGCCTCAAATACTTTTGTTTGGGCACTGAACAAGCTCAAACTTTTAAATTTCGAATAAGTTAAGTCGTTAATTTTTAGGATTTTTCTAAAATCAACGCCAAAATAGCGATAATTTCCAAATTTCGAGGGAGTGGCGCGACCCCTAAAATTTTTTTAAAATTTTTTTCTTTATTTTTCCCCTCATTAGGGCCCCAGACTACATCTCTTTCCGAGGTTAACTTTTTCAAATTAAAAAAAAAGCATGTTTTCACTCCACCCTACTGTCTATCCTTCAGCTTCCTTGTGGGTAGCCACCGAGGTGGAAATATGCCTCATCAATCAAGATAATTTTGCAATGAATTCCAGATGATTTTTAGGCATTTCATGGTCCCAATCAGCAAAGACACGACGGTGTTGATGACCGGCCGGCTTGAGTTCTTGTGTTAACTGAAATTTATAAGACTTTTTTTCTTTTCTTTTTGCTTTAGGCCCGCTTCGAAAAGGCCTATCGAATTCCGCCACACGTACTGCTGTCTGTATTTTAGCATTTATAACAATGCATTACAATAATATACATACATACGAGTAGGTATGTGTGCACAAACATCATACGCAAATATTATGACGATATTTAGAAAATAAAATTGAAAATGGAAATACTCACAGACACACCGATACAGATACACTGATATAGACTGAAATTTGCCGTCATAGAGCTACAGCTAATACATACATTTACAAATACATATACAATAGATTGGGTCGCAGTTGAAATGGAAATGATAAAGAAACGTTGGGCTCCTTTATTTTGCTATTTGATTCTCTAATTGTTTACAAAAAACAGAGTGAGAGTGCATATGAGAAAGTTGTTAGAAAATGTCATTCTTAGCAATTTTTAAGAATCCGTACTAATATAAGTACCAGTAAACAAAGATAGAGTTTGTATACATTTACTCCATAATTGTCGAATAAACTGTTAACAAATAGGGGTCAATTTTAACTCCGACCAATTTTTTTATTTTTATCAAAATATATATTAGACTAAACTATAAAGGGCACTAGCAACAAAGGTTATCGGACTACGACCAATATATGAAAAGCTCGGAGGATACATGATGATGTACATATTCAAATGTAGAAGTCTACCCACTTATACCATTTGAAAACTACCATCTGTATTAATAATTCCTATACCAAGCTTGTTCCTTTGTTAATCTACTATTTTTTTTTGGTACACAAATTTTCTTATCTGCTGCCTATTTTGTCTAACAGATGACAATGATCTCCTACACACAACAATTATCTGTTATCGATCGCATTCTTGCAGAATAACTCAGCACACCTGCAACTCAAATATACCGCACTCATCGCAAAAATAACCCGAGGACAAGGTTTAAAAAAATTAAAATTTTATTTTAACAAAAATACATTTTCCATACACACACACACACTCTTGAACATCACTTCCATTCGTGTTACAATAGAAATGACAAAATTTTCCAAAGCAACCGGTAAAGATTTGCCGTAACGTAAGCTTACAAACGTATCGATACGCATGCATTACCAAATTATTTCAATGCCATGAAATTGAGTTTTCTTCGAATTAAATTCAATGGAGTTGGAATAAATTCATTAAGAATAAGTCTTGTTTGTGATGTGTATGCATGGAATCAATGATATATTTACAAGCATACATAAATAAATCTAAATAAATTGTATTAATAGAATGAGTAAACTCGTATAATACACGTCGTGACAAAAATCAGAATAGCATAGATCGTGGTTTGAGAAGAGTTTCAAATTTAAGCATAGAACTTGTTGTACCGATGTCATAATTTTTTTGTTATGTTTTCTATTTGGAAAAACTTGTCCTATACTTGCAGTTCCATTTTACATCATGTGATTGCCACCAACTGTTTTTGTAACAGCATTATAGAAACGAGGATCTTATGATAAGACGAGGATTTTATGATATGGAAAATGTAATTGAAGTGATATCCACATCTGTTTTGTTAACAGACGTAAAGGGTGGTCCAACCAAAACGCTTGATGTTAATTGTAAATGAAACAAAAAGTTTTTAGGGAATTATCTGAATATGTTTTGTTGTATCAGAAAGATTTATGATTGTGTGAAAGAAAATATTTTTTTGAAAATGGGATGGTCCATATTTTCAATGACTCTGATAGATAATTGAGGTTCTACGTCGTTAATGTGCCGAATTATCTCATCATGTAGCTCTTGACCTGTTCCTGGCTTAATGACGTACACTTTTTCTCTTAAATGTCCCCAAAGAAAGATGTCCAACAGAGTCTAATTACATGATCGTTGCGGCCAATTAACATTGACGTGAGTTAACATGACCACTGAATTTCTCGAGCAAAGAACCATTGTTTCATTGGCTGCGTGGCACCATCCTGTTTAAACCACATATCGTCCCGATTCAAAAAGCTCAGGAAAGAGCAGCCACAGCTTCTGCAGCAATCGCTAATCGCAACCTTCAGTCTCATTCGATGGCTTACAAACAGGAGGGACACATGCCATAAGACATCAAGTCTTTTACGACCCAGTATGAATTTAGACTCTCCTCAATTTTGATAAAATTCTAGAGGGTCCGCGTTTTATAACACTCTAAAGTTGGAACCTCCGATGTTTGTTTGCGAAGAGATAGCTTCCTTCAAAACGGACTAACTTTGGATTGAATAAAATAAAAATAAATGTATTTATTTATTCTAATTTTTATTTTATTACAATACAAAGTAAATTTATATTATAATTTTGGGTCCAAAGTTGAACCGGGTGACACAGCCCAGATGGCTAGATTTTTGCAGCGACAGACCAAAGCCTCTGGTGGGACTCTGAGACCCACAACCCCCACACTGATAGGCAAGCACGCTATCAACTCGCTTGAAAATAAATCTTAGCAACAATTGTTCCGGGTGATTTCCATGCTTCGCTTAAACGCAAATCCGCTTTATTGAAAAATCTTTTATGTTAAACAATGTTTTCATGGAAACGCCTGTTCGAAAATATTAGTTTAGAAAAAAAGTGTTAGTACACAAGCATATGGTTTTTAAAAAAGTGAGAATTGCTCTCTGAACATATCGCTCATTTACTTGAATAGTGGCATAATTCAAAATTCACTTTATATATTTTTGGTCTTGGAAAAGCTGTAAATCTCTAATTTAAATTGGCTTTTGTTCTACTGAGTATTATGGATTCATATGACAGGTCTCCATATTATTGAAATAGCCTGCAGTTCTTTTTCTATATTTGGAAAGTACGACGAAATTTACTATTTTAAACGGCTCTCCGGAAAAAAATCCTATTTTGAGTTATGCCACTATTCAAGTAAATGAGCGATATATATATTTGTGTCCGAATTTAAGATGCTTACACACATACACATATGGTCAAAATAATAAGTACATGAATTTTTGTATATGGTATGGATAATTTTAAAAAGCGCGTTTACTGTATGCCAAAAAATATTTCATATTTTATTTTTATAACTTATGTTAAACTAAAAGACAAATATTTATAACCTAATAGCATAAAGGAATTCGTTAATGCAATCAAATGGAAAAAATGGGTCGTAAATGAGTGGACAAAATAATAAGTACATTCTGTAAATCATGAAATTAAAAGGTTTAATTCGAATTTTATTGAATTCTATTTGTTTTTAATTTTAATATCCAGTGTATCCTCCTTTGTTTTGAACAAGTTTTTGCATTCTTCGTGGCATACTGCTAACAAGTTTACGACATGTTTCTATTGGGATTTCATACCACGTTTTCTGCACAAAATCCCAAAGTTGATCTTTATTTTGAAAATTCTGTTTACCTATTCGCTCTTTTAGCTCTCCCCAAAGGTTTTCAATCGGATTAAGATCCGGTGATTGACTAGGCCAGTCAAGAAGGGTTATATTATTAGCGAGGAACCAATGTTTGACAAAACGTGACGTGTGTTTCGGGTCATTGTCCTGCTGAAAAAACCATCTAAGAGGTATGCTTTCTTCAGCATAGGGCACCATTATATTTTCCAATACGTTTTTATAACCGAATCGGTTCATAGTATCGGTAATACGGTAAATTGGACCTACACCATACCAGGAAAAGCAGCCCCAAACCATTATGTTTCCGCCACCGTGCTTGACTGTCTTTTTTGTGAAACGGACATGAAATTCCTTTCCCTACGCCCGTTATCATTTCCGAATAAATTTATTTTGGTTTCGTCGCTCCACAATATATTACGCCATTTCTTTTCACCTACTGGCCCCGACCAACTTAAATATTTTCTTCCGAAGGACAACCTCGTCTTCACATTTTTGTTTCGAAGCAGGGGAATTTTTCTGGCTATTCGGCCTGGTAATTTGGCATCTTCTAGTCTCCGCCGAACAGTTCTAGCGGACACCACATTGCCTATATCGGCTGAAATTACTCTGGAAGATTTGAAAGGGTCCCTTTTGGCTAGAGTGACAATGTGATTATCTGTTGTTGTCGCTGTCTTTTTTGGTCTTCCGCGAGTTTCAGCATTTTTTTCTGGTTTTAATGCATTTTGAACAAAAAACAGCGATCTACCCAGAGATTTGGCGATTGCTCGAAGACTTTTCCCCTCGCTTTTTAACGTTGAGACCAGTCGTCTTTCTTCTGGCGTACAATGCTTTTTTCTGTTTTTTATTTAATTTTTTTTATTTAATTTGATTGCTTTAGGCCATAAAGTAACAAACCTTCTCTAAAATGTATTCACTTTAAAAAAATATATTTAAAAAAACACGATGTACTTATTTTTTTGACCAACCAATTAGAGCACTTCTGCACGAAATATGCATAGAAACAAAAAATAACGGGATTTTCGAGTCTCTGCTTTTTGCATCTTTGTTTTGATCATATAAACTTCAAATAATTTTTTTATTATTATTTATTATTATTATTTACTCTGGTAATAACCTGTAATTGTTTGTTATACAAAGTGCCAACGATGAACTGCCAGCCTACGAGTGGCATCAACTGTGGGTCAGGGACGTCGGGGATGTGCCGCCTGTGATTGTATTTGCTAGAGGTTCCATATTTGTGGATACCAAATTGAATGATTTTGGGTATTAATTTTACCAAAAGCAAAACGAAATTTCATCAAATGCAAATATGTGTGTCTGTACAAATGAATACACATGAATGATTACACTACACATACATATGTGTGTATGTATGTACGTACAACAATGAAGGTCGATATGCCACAGTGGCCCTGCCCGCACACTCCTCCCAGTGGCACAGCACTCGCATTGATATGTTCTGGCTGCTCCTTGGCATACTGGGTAATCTGGTTGTGTTATTATCCTGCTGCTACGGCATGCTGTACTCATGTGTTTGTTGTACTTGTGTTATTATGAATTTGTAAGATACCTTTAGGTATTTTAAATATTTAATTTGTAATTGACTTTATAATTTCATTATACATTCATTCAAAATATTTGATGAACATTTTATTAAAATATCTCCTCTCTCTCCCATTCGCTTTGCATCCAACGCTTTCTGGTGCTGCCCTTTTAAAATCTACTTGAGTTGCAGTTGATTCTTAAGCAGAAATTACATGTGAGCAGAACATGATTTGTTTAGTGATCAAAAGTTATCAATAAATAATTTGTCTTAAATATTGAGTTTGAATGCGTATATGTATCCATTAGGGTGGAGTGAAATTCAAAAAAAAAAAGTTAACCTCGGAAAGAGATGTAGTCTGGGGTCCTAATGAGGGGAAAAATAAAGAAAAAAATTTTAAAAAATTTTTAGGGGTCGCGCCTCTCCCTCGAAATTTGGAAATTATCGCTATTTTGGCGTTGATTTTAGAAAAATCCTAAAAAGTTTTATGTCAATAAATGTTTGCAATAGCGTAAACAATGAAATAAGGGCATGAAAAAATTTAAAAAAAATTTTCTCATTGTTCAAAAATTTCAAAAAGTAAAATAAGTCAAATCGTCCCTTCTTCAGAAAATTGACTGAACAATGAAATCGCCACCAAAGCTACAAATATTAGTCGATTATCCTTATATTTGCCTCAAATACTTTTGTTTGGGCACTGAACAAGCTCAAACTTTTAAATTTCGAATAAGTTAAGTCGTTAATTTTTAGGATTTTTCTAAAATCAACGCCAAAATAGCGATAATTTCCAAATTTCGAGGGAGTGGCGCGACCCCTAAAAATTTTTTAAAATTTTTTTCTTTATTTATCCCCTTATTAGGACCCCAGACTACATCTCTTTCCGAGGTTAACTTTTTCAAATTAAAAAAAAAGCATGTTTTCACTCCACCCTAGTATCCATCTCGTTGCTGAGGATTTCCTGACGTTGTATTGAGAGTCAGGGTAGACCAAACTCTGTAGTAGAATAAATACAAAGTTGGTACTCTTTGAATATTTGTATTTGAAATACAGATTAAAGATTGAAATTGTGTTTATTGTGAATCTGAAATAACATAGATTGACAACCAATTTTGATAATGAGAATGTTTGGTGAATCTGCTTTGACCAGATCCTTCCGACCTGCAACAAATCGTCTGACGCCAGAATATAGAAACCATGGGAACGCTTATTCTTTTATCTCTTGTTAAAAAAAGTACTATTCGCAGTTAGTGACCATCTACAGAGCCGTGGTGAATGTCTCACTATATACAGGGAAAGGCTCAGTAGTGCCTTTCCAGCAAATAATGAATCTATTTAGCAAAAAGTTCGGATGACTGAATAAACTCCTTAGATTACAATTTGCCAAGAACTGCCGACTTATTTTATCCTATCGCAAAATTTGAGTAAACGCCCTGATTTGAAGCTACTTCCAGATTAAGTTCGGACACATTATGGGCATACGCGTGCCAAACATGAACCACTCTCTACAATTCATTATTAATATATTCTGCAGTCATGCACATACATTCATGGTAAAAGTGTTCGATTGACATTGCATCATTGAATGTTTTGTAATTACAAATCAATCTCTTGGCAACATTTTCTATTTATTTGAGGCGGGTTTATTCTATCAATAGCCTTAATAATGATCTTTGGGTAAATACTATAACTACACCAAATGTTGCAAGCATATATATGTATATTGCACACACATAATTCCTATCAAATATTATGACCGTACTCCGGTGTGATATTTATGGATTTTTCAATTACATGCATTCAATGATGCATGTCATTGTCATGTGATTTTTGGTAAATTGCAAGTAAATAGAGTAAAATATTTCCGAGGATGCACTTGAGTATGTGTATATCTGCAATACATGTTAGGTAACCATCAGCCCATCACACACATCGTTATGGATGCACCTAATAACATGCTGGCATCAACCATTCTTCAGACATCATCCGGATTCTTGGTGCGGGTTTGAGTGAATTTGTCTGTAATCTTGGTATGTATGCCGCACCAACCAGCAGAGAGATTCTTGTTATTTCGGCCTTAGATACTCGTCGCTACTCGCTATTCATGATAAATTGCGTATATTACATTTTACATCAATATGCATAAGAGCAAATGTATGTGTTATGATTGAATTGACTTTACAATTTGTTATTTCAGAGGAATCGAACGAAATGAGACTTCCAATTGAGAATTTGATAACGTAGTAAGGGTATTTATTAAACATAACCGAAATTCAGTGACGAATGTACTAACAGCTCAAGCACTGAAGATTCCAAATGAAGATATATTTGAATATTGTTAAGGTATTTCCATCAACATTCCATGAAGGAAGTGACGGGGAACTTCTCGTATCAGTAAACTGTTCACGATATAATTTGTATACTCACTGACCGGGGCCTACTGCTTGAAGCCGTCTACATAGTTTAGAAATATCTCTCTTACTCGTAAAGTCGCCAGCATTTACGAGTAATCTCTACGCCATGTAAAACTCCTCTAGAAAAAGCATTATAACTTGTCAGGTTTTTATAAATGTTGTTTTTATACGAAATACTTCTCGTAGTAAAACGAAGTGTTTTGGCAAAACTTTCTTATATGCGTTTTTTTCCCATAAGAAATGTATTTATATCCGTTTCTTACTGCATTTACAGTTTCCGAGTGAAACTACCAGAGTAAAATATTGCCATTCGTTTAATTGAAAATATTGCACTTTTCCGAATTTCGATTTTAAATAAGCGGACTCGACTGCAGTAAAAATTAAGTTATTGAAAATGATCTAAGTGTAATGAAAGTATTTTCAGTGGGTAAAAATTTTTCTAGTTTCCTATTTTAACTGTATAGACAAACTGAATTTTTTTTTATCTACTTCATCCTCTTCCATGCCATTATCCATAATAATTTTACAATGTTATTAAACGGATCTTTAGATCGCGTGTATTTATAGAAGTCGAATTATGTAAATTTCACAAGTAATTGTACAATTTTGTTTGAATCTTTGGGGTTCGGCTCGTCATAAACAAATCATTTTATTAACGACTCAAATTACGGATAAAAAAAATTCCATGATAATTTCGACTGTATAATATTTAAAATATTTATCGATTGCTACACAAAAACTCCATTCCCGTTTCGGAAATATCCAACACTTTGATGTGATTAATGCAAATTCCCTCTGGTGGTATTAAGTGCCAGTACAATATATTTCTTGGCGTAAATCTCTTGTACATTTTCGTGTTAAATTTAATAAAACAAAATACTTTTTCAATGAATAAATTTGTCTAAATCTACAAAGTTATTTGCAACTTCCAGCACTTCCGCCCTCAACGGACCGCAATGTCCGCTGTACCACCCATCCCCACCCAGAGAAGAAAACAAATTTTTATTTTTAATTTCCATACCAACAATAAACAAATTGCCAACGACATCAAAAACATAAACCCTGTGGTATTTTTCTCCAGCACATTTTTGAGGAAACACCATGCCACGGCATGATGTTAGAACGAAACGTCCAAGGGGCCGACCGAGTATCGCCGGCGTAGAGTACAGGAGTGAAGGATGAAATGTGGCAACGAAGACTGCAGATGCAACATTCAAATGAACAGCAACAACGACCAAGCAATCATCATCTTCATCAGCATCAGAAACCAACAAGCAGCAACAGCAGCATCTAAAACAACAAACAGACATTGGGACAAACGAAGCAAACAAACGGCAATAACAACAACACCATCGTCATCATTTGCATTTTGTTTGGATTTGATTCTTTCATTCACTGTGAATTTTGTTTCCATTCCATTTTGTTGTTGCTGTCGTTTTTCTTTTGTTTTCCGGTTGTCGTTTTTTTTGTAAAAATAATTCATTTTGTTGGTAGGGAAAATTGTTCGGGTTTTGCATTTTTTTTTTTGATTGTTGCACTGCACTGCATTTGATTCCATCTCCTTCTCCTGTACAATTTTCATTACAATGTCCAACAACGAAAGTAGCAAAAGCCACTGTTGATATTGTTTTTACAAGACCGAGAAAGATTGCTGTTACATTTCTGACACTGTTGGCTGCTGCTGCTTCTGCTGCATGGTGTAGATGGAGTAAATGCTGCATGCTGTGTGTGTGCAGCAGCACAGTTTGGATTTGGTTTGGTAGAACCGGGTTGCTCGGTGCACGGTGGTTAAAATGGAAAAAATAAACAATCACAGGCTTAGGAGAACGGCAAATTGTTCATATATTTTTTTTTTAAAAAATAAAAAATATTTTTTATTAACTTTTGTAAAAAGTTTTGTTTTTCTTTAAATTCGACAATGCGGGATAATCCTCCACATAAGGGGAACTCTTCCACCTTTCCAAATCGATATTGGTTACTTTAGCATCTTTACACTGTAAAATGTTGTGTTGGTTCGAAATCCACTTTGTTTTAAAATATGATATTTCTTAAAATAGTTGCCACAATCAAACTACAAGGTTCTCCAACAAGAGGCGATATTTTGGTAGTCAAAGAAAAATGGAATTTTTTAAGATAAATGATCGGATGTTTGTTTATTTATTTCCTCGATAGCCTCACGAATTCTGCTTTTGAGGTCTTGAATCGAAGCTGTGCAGTTGGCGTAGACTTCATCTTTCACTTGCTCCCAAAGGAAGAAGTCGGTATTAAATTAGAAGATCTCGGTGGTCAATTGTGATCCCCTCTTGGAGAGATAAGACGGTCCGGAAACTTTTCAGTTTTGCGAACTGTGACTGCAAGATTTTCATTTTTTAAGTGAATTCTAATAATTTCAATAAGTTGTTGAAGCGTCTATCGTTTCCATTTTTAGTAATGTCGTAGTTTCTACTTGCCAAAGTCTAAGAATAAAAGGTTGAAAAGTGACAGCTTCCGAAATACAGGGTGATGGAAAATCACACCTCTTGTTGGAGAACCCTGTATATTTGGTAAATACAAACTGTGATGACAAAGAAAATTAACGATTTAGATTAATTAAAAAAAAATGTACAATCGAAAAAATTGAATTTTTTTTTTTAATTTAATAATCTGAAAATTTTAAAAAAAAATTTTATATTAAAAAAAAATTAATATTCCATATTAATCAATTAAAACATTGATTGTGTGGAATATGAAAAATGGTATCAAGTTTATAAAAAAATACAGACAAAACTTGACCCCTAAAATTAAAAAATACGAATAGTAGTCAACTTTGGAAATACAGTCTAACCTCGATATAACGACCCTAAATATAACGATTTCCTGGATTTAACGAATTTTTTTAAATTCCCTACAACGCTCCATATGATCAAATACAAAATAAACCTCTCTCTTACGAATACGTTTGTCAAAAACCTCGTTATAAGGAATTTTCATTCATTGCAGTGAAACAGACACACACAAAATAATTGTGTATATAACTTCAGTTCGATATAACTAACCTCAAATTATTCAATATAACGTTTTTTTTTTCTAATCCCCTTGAGATTCGTTATATCGAGGTTAGACTGTATTTCTAAAAATTAGTTTGAATTTGAATACCTATTCATAATCGACCACTGCTAGCCCATAATCATCTTTCTACTGAACTTGAAAATGTTTTCTGGAAAAGAAGTTACAGACTTTTTGGCCGGTGGAATTGGATTCCGTACCACTGTGCGCAGTTAGCGGCCCGAACCTCAGCCACTTGTACTTTTGAATTCGATCTTAGGTAAACCTTTTGGACCCAGCCTACATTTCACTCATTGGTAGGCAGACTATCTTTTTTTTTAATTATAACCAAACAATTTACGACGACATCTCGCTGACTATATTTCCATTTTAATTCCTTTCTGAAGTTCGACTAGGTACTCGTCTACCCATCTTGTAGTGAAATAATGATGTCAAATTGCCAGTTTTTGTCATTTATTTCAATAGCACAGTTTTCTAATGAAAAAGTGTTCTGGTGTCAAAGGATTATAATCTCTCTCATGGAGCTGAAAGGTCCTGAATTTCTAACTATCTTCGATTCTTGGCCACAAATTTGCATTGGAAACTTTTCTCAGATGAGTCTTAAAACGTTTTAGTACACTTTCCCAGATACCTACAGTTGGAACGAAAATTCCACACGACGTTTATTCGCTGCTCCGAACAAAATTGATGTCGCCGAGACGCTGATAAAACGATTAGGGTAACTCCAAATAAAATCGACCCAAAAACTGCACTTTTGCCAAAAATTACTACTCCGATTTTTATGATTTTCTCATAATTCACGATTTAATTATATTTCCTAATGACTAGGGACGGGAATTCCCGGGATTTCTCGCTGTTGAGATTTCCCGCTTTCCCGGGATTTTTTATGCGGGATCCCGGGAAATGAAAAAAACAAAAATTGTGATAGTGCCAATGCTGGACAAGTTTCTGCTTTTAAAAAATTCAATCAAAAAGAGCCTTATTGATTTGGAAATGGGTGATCTATGGATTGAGGGAAATATAGTGACATTAAACAATATGCTTCAAGTTTTGAAACCCATACAGATCGCGGTTGAAAGGTTGAGCAGCCGTGACTCAAACATATTAACTGCTGATGCCATAGTTAACACTTTATGTCTAGAAATTCAATCGATTCCTTCTGTTCTAGGCGAAAAAATGTTTACTGCACTACATAGTCGTATTGATGAAAGAAGAGACAAAAAATTGTACACTTTGGTTAAATATTTAAAAGAGCCTGATTTCTTCAACAATAATCATGAAGATTGTTTGTTTTCCTATGCTTCTAAGTACTCAGTAATTGTATATGCTGAAAATCTTTTTAATCGTCTTTTTTCCAAACCTAATGATATTGAAGAAATTGAAAGAATTGAAAGTAATGATGATGATGAAGAATGTGGTGCTGTTAAAAAGAAAACATTTGAAGAAGTTTTAAATGCAGCAATTAATAACGTAAATTTATGTACTGAATCTTACTCTAAAAATACTTCAAAATGTTCCATAAAGAAAGAACTAAAAAAAGACCCAAAATGTTGAATTTTTGTTTAATGCACTTCTAACTGTTCGTCCTACTTCGGTAGAAAGTGAACGGGTGTTTTCGGTAACAGGGCAATTTGTAAATAAAATTAGAAATAGGCTTTCTGACGAGTCTATAAACGCTTTAAGTGTTTTAAAAAATTATTTCCTAAACCAAAAAAAATAATTTGGTTTTTTAAATATTTTTTTTTTTTAAGAACTTAATGTTTTTGTTTTCGATCTAATATCTCGAATATATTAGTATTACATATTTTTTTAATATTATTTTATGTTTGTTTTAATTGACTGAATTGTTATGTTAATGTTTTTGTTTATATTTACTTATACATATGTTTATCTTTTTGGTATCATATACCAAGAGTATTCCTTTTTCGTGATAGAAAAAAACCTTAATGCATTTTAAAAACTAAAAGTTAAAAATCAAAGTTCCTGTTTTTATACTCAATATAAATTAATATATTTATGTATTTCTAAAATACACCTTAAAAGTAAGTTTTTTAAGCTTTTTAATAAATTGTTTTATTAATGCCAAGCCAATTTAATTGTTATTATTTCTATGGAGCGGGATCCCGGGATCCCGGGAAATTTAAAAAAGTTTCCCGCTTTCCCGGGAAACGAAAAAGTGCGGGAAAAAAAAACTCTACTAATGACTAATCCGGCACTGGGACAAAAATATGGCGTTCCAATTTCAAAGACTTTATTCAGTGGACATATTTTAAACGTCTTATGTCTAACATAAACCCGGTACCCGGGACATTTTATTTCACATCCACTTCTGCAAAACTGCACTTCTCTTGCGAATGTATAGAATGGAAATCAGTTACTTCAGACATCGACTGCATGCTCCCACTGTTCGCTTGCTGATATTGCTGTTGCTGCTGCTCGTTTGCTAACTGCGCAGGCAGTAAGTATTGGCCATGTTACTATAACAAGTTAAGATCTACAACAACAAAAATGTTTCAAACATACAATTTCTTCTACATTCGTATGTAGTATTTTCCCTACGATTATTTGCCGCCCAAAACATCTCTGGACTGTTGTGATACATGGCAAATTTCTTGGGCTCTGGTGGATACTGCTGGTGGTGTCTTGTCTTATGTGAAGATACTAGGTCTCCTACTGTTTTGATTTTTATCCCAGCGTGAATATGCAAATTGTGGTCTAAACACAGACTCTGAGCAGCACAACAGAGCAGGAAGAGGAAATTCCAAAGAAGGAACCATCTTTTTGGTTGTTGTTGCAGCATATAGACTTAAAGGCTTTTAAGTAAAACGGCAATCAAACCAATGACTAACAACATTTGCGGAAGCCCAACTAGGAGAGCCCGGCCCCGGTTTGGTATAGCATCTCATGTCTTAGGGGTTGGTGCCCCAGAAACATTATACAGGCCCAAGTAACAACCAAGGGGAAACACAGTCTACCCTCACTCCCCTTCAGATGGTTGCACTTTTTCTTTTTTTTTGGAAAACATTTTCAACATTTGCTTTCATGATGGCCACCAAACACAAACAAACCAGCCAGCCAAAGGAAAATCCTCTGATGTGGCAACAAGATGTTTTCAAATTGTACCCCCAACTAGTTTGGACAGAGAACGAAAGAGCCAGTCTTGGATGGTAACAAAAAGAAACCGGCAGTAAAGAAGGCGGTTGCCACTGGCACCATACAGAACCTTAAGATTTTATGCTTGCAAATATGTGTTTGCATATCGCCGCTATGCCGGAATGCAATGTGTTCTTCGTTCTGTCTTCCAGCCAAGTGGCAGCAGCATGAATTCAAAAAGGCAAATGTTGCAACTGCAATTCACTGTTGCTGCTGCTGCTGTTGTTGTTCCTCCTGATGGTACTGTTGTCGTTGCTGATTCTGTTATATGTTGCTTCCTCTCCAACCGGAGTTGCAAAGTAATTTAAATTTGCATATGCATGCAATGCAATGTCGGTTATTATATCAGATGTTTTCATTTCATAGGGAGTGCAATGACGACGACTATGATGATGATGATGATGACGATGATTGGACTGGATAATTCCATGTGTATGTAAGTGAATTAGATATTTTTAGTTTTTATTTAAATACCGGGATATGGGTGCCTCTCAGCACACAACACATTTTGTCCGACAAGGTAAACTAATGCTGGGACCAGGAAGGAGGTGTGCTCTACTTTGAACCTCCTGGGGTGTGTCAAAGAAATATTTGAAAGTATGAAGTTTTAACTAGAAAATAAACTGGTAAAACAAAATATATAAGTTTTTTACACAGATTATTGTAAAACTAGTAAGTTGTAATGCGCCTATGGCGCCCGTTGAAATATGGAAAAAAAATTTTGTTGAAAAAAAAAAAATTTTTTTGGAAAAAAAATGTTGTTGAAAAAAAAAATTTTTGTTAAAAAAAATATTTTTGTGGAAAAAAAAAATTTTGTTGAAAAAAAAAATTTTGTTGAAAAAAAAATTCTGTTGAAAAAAACAAAATTTTGTTGAAAAAAAAAAACTTGTAAAAAAAAAAAATTTTGTTGAAAAAAAAATTTTGTAAAAAAAAAAATTTTTGTAAAAAAAAAAATATGTAAAAACAAAATTTTGGAAAAAAAAAATTTGGGGAAAACACAATTTCTGTACAAAAAAATTTTTTTATTTTTTTTATTATTATTATTTATAGAAAATTATAGAATGCCTATTTAAATTCCTACGTACTGCGTGACAGAGTCATTGAATCAGTGTCGAGGGTAAATATATATTAAGATAGATGGAAGAGTATGCTTCGGAATCCACTCGAAGGACCTAGCGATTAAGCTGCCAGATCAATGCAGCATTTGGCATGCAGAAATCATGGCGATCGGAGAAGTAGGCTGGGAAGTAACATCGTAACCGCTACAGGCATCAACATTTACTCTGACTGCCAGGCTACGGTAAGATATTTGATATGTTTACTCCTGCATTCGACAACTATCCATAACTGCCGCATATCTCTTATCGAGATGGCCAAGCAGTTTGATATCCACGTAATTTGGGGCCCGGGGAACAAGAACATTGCAGGGAATGATAGAGCAGATTAGCTGCCACGATTTGGGACAACCTTACAAGTTGCAGAGGATTTGGTCAGACAGGAGAAAAATAGGAAAATCTGACAAATCATCTTATGACATAGGTCGCTCGAAATCCCTCATATCTACATCAAGATTACATATACCAATGCTGGTGGGTACTGTTTGATAGGTAGGCTTGCTACCAGATGAGGTGTCGCGGCTTATGAACATCGCAGAAGCTGCGGAGACGAGGAAGAGGACGATAGCGTCGAAAACCACATTTGCTCGAGGAGATTTAAGTGTTTAGGAGCACATTTCTCCTCGGACCTCGCAGGAATAAAGGAGGTCAAAACAGATGACCTCAGAGGCTTCCTACACAGCTCAGGATGGTTCAGTATGGACTAATCTATTTAAATAAACACGACGTTAAAGAACTAACTAGGCACACAGCCGTATAACTTGCATAAGTCTCCATATGTTCTACAGTAGGATGGCGAGACAGCATCCCTTGGTATCACAATGGGCCTCAATCGACTAAGTCCGTCTAATATGACAGCCACCGCCTTTCTTTATTTTTGCACTTGTGCGGGATTTTCAATAAAGAGAACTTTGGATAATTGAACATTTTTCATTTAAACAAACTGATTATTTACTTTTCAATTTGTTCTATGAAACGGATATGGAAACTTGTGGCATAACTATTTAAATACATGTATGTATGTCAAATTTAAATTCAATATTAATGACGTTGGGGGGAAATATTGTTGTTTTCCTTTGGTGGAGATGTCTTAAATGTTGTTGACACCTACTTTTTTGGCATCATTTGTTTTGCCCGTTTTGGTCGCCGTTAAATTCATCATGTTTCTCTTAAGCGGTGTTTGTATTATATAACTTTGTGTCTTTGCTGAGAAAATGTGTTTCACATAAACGATTTTTCAATAATGCATGGAAAATCATCCAGAACAATCGTTACTAACATTTATTTTCAATTAAACGGGGTTTTTAATTAAAACGATTATTTCAATTATCCGAATTCGATTGTACATTAATATTGCTGGCCTTAGAAATTCCGGACTCCCTTGACAGTATTTTAATACTAGTAAGTTGTAATGCGCTTATGGAAACATGGAAACAAATTTTCGTTGAAAAAAAAAAATTTGGTGGAAAAAAAAAATGTTGAAAAAAAAAAATTGAAAATTTTGTTGAAAAAAAAAATTTGGTTGAAAAAAAAATTTTTTCTTGAAAAAAAAAAATTTTTGTGGAAAAAAAAATTTGGTTGAAAAAAAAAAAATTGTGGAAAAAAATATTTTTGTTGAAAAAAAAAATTTTGTAAAAAAAAAATTTTGGAAAAAAAAATTTGGGGAAAACACAATTTCTGTAAAAAAAAATATTATTTTTTTTATTATTATTATTTATAGAAAATTATAGAATGCCTATTTAAATTCCTACGTACTGCGTGACAGAGTCAGTGAATCAGTGTATCAGTGAATCAGTGTATCAGTGTATCAGTGAATCAGTGTCGAGGGTAAATATATATTAAGATGGATGTAATGGATGCGGTGACGAGGAGGAACAAAATCCTAGATTTCCACTTTACAAGATATCATGAAAACACACATTCCACATCAGAGAACTTGCTCTATTTAAAATTGCATCAAATTGTATGCACGCACCCATATTCGTTTGCTAGATTTCTCACACAGCATTATAATCGCTGTATACCATCTAAGGTATTATTTTACTTTTAACATTTCTTCTGTTCGGAAAACTATTCTCTAACATTCCAGAACAAAAGTGATACCAAAAAGTAGCATGTGGAAAATAATTACACCCTACGTCAGTTGTACCCTGGCAGAACGATGGGCTGAATGGTGAGATAGTGGTGAAACTATGACACCAAAAACGTTGGGCAATTTATTTCACAATTTAAATTCATAGGCTTCACCTGGGAAGTTGTTGTACAGAAGTCGGTCTAAAATTCAATCATATGTTTCAAGTGGAAAGGTGATTACAATGAAATTCCATTTGTTTACTCGTGGTGATACATAAACTCATCCGAATTTTTAAATAACTCCTAATCAGTGAGTCTGACATTTTTATGCAGTACAAAATAATTGTGATGAAATAGCCGTCACAACAAATGTCACTGAAATAACTTATTCCTTCAATGAAAGTCAGAAGTAAATACGGAACTTCCGTTGTCCGAATGTTACCCAGTTGCGTTCGTAGTGTAAAAAATCTTTCAGAGTTTTTCTAAAAAGAAATTTTTTAGAACAAATGACTGAAAATATGTTTCATATGTGTGTGTCACTTCTGGCTAGCCGTACCTGATGCCACACATTTTAATTAATCTTCAAGAAATCATGAATGAAACCCAAATCCATGAGCACAAAACTTTGTAATTAACCAGACAAGAAACAAGGGCGAATATATTGAAGCACGCATAGTCAGACACATAGGGAATATATAAATTCTGCACCAAATAAACAATATTCTGCAGCAATTACCACATGATTTATGGGGCAATTATGTTTATGTAGTAATAATCGCATACATTCGTGCCGGAGACATATGGCCGCAGACTGTCAGATACAGAAATGAGGATGACAAAAAAAACACAAGAAATGAAACGAAACGACAACTTTATAACACATCAACTTTATAACATAGCAAATAGATGGAAGCATCTACAAGTACGTATGGCTGTCTGGAATGTACATCACTAATTGTTGAAGTAATGCATTTATGATCTTTGCATTGTTTCGCACACCATAAGAACCAAATCGAGGGGATTTACCAAATGGTTGGAGAAGAAAAGTTTTGTCATGTAAAGACCACTGACTGACAGGCTGCTGTTGATGATGATGCGGGTGTTTTGGGGAAAATCCAAGGAAAGCAGATTAGTGCATTACTTAAATGCAAAGGCATCCAACCCTCGCAACATTCATCCCCCTTTTCCATGGTTGATATCAACTGTAAGGGCCCAGGCTTCTTTGCAGGAATGCAAGCGGGCATGACTGAATGCATGAATCTGAAGAATGTGTAAATCCTAAGTATAATATTTACACCCTGTCCATAGCTTTTGATGTTGCCTGCCATTAATGGTCAGTGGCAGCTTAACAAGGAATATGATACCGCCAGCAACCGTTGACACAGAGACACCAGTAATAATTGTGCTTAAAGTCCTGTGCATTACGCACCCCACTGCAGGATTCAGGAAAACGAAAAAAGTTGTTAATCTTTTGCAGTCAAATTCTTGTTGGTAGCTCTCATAATTTATAAGGTTATTAAAGATGAACTTAAGGCAATAACCAAAGCAATGGGAAGATACAGCACTGTACCCCAGACCTTCGCAGTTACCCGTAGCACGAATAGTTGTATCCATTACCCACAGCAAATACGCACTGGCAATCATCCCTGTCCCTGTATCCGTCCACAATTGCCACTTGCAGCACATTCGTCTACAGCTGGGGTTCATTGAACGTACGTACGTTCCACGTACTCGGTATCTTTCTTTCCCGCTTTACTGGGCTATTGATTTTAATAATTTACATTGTCTAGAAAAGCCAGCAACAAAAACAACACTGAAGGCAAATTGAAATAATGGGATCTTTATGCCGCACCATCCATCGGCTGCTCATGCATAAATGGCGCGTGTCGGTATTTAGAGAGAGAGACGCTGTAGTCTTCTCCATATCTGCCATGATGCGGCCATTTCCGGTTTCAAGAGGTTATACAACCAGCCATTTGAGCTCAGACTGCTAAGTACATTTTCCGAAAGTAAATGCTCTTATTTTCTTGTACGTTGGCGGGGGGGGCGGGGTAAAACGCTTGCCCGCAAGTATTTCAATACTTTTTCGGGGATGGCTTTTTGTTTCTTAAATTTAATATTTAATACAAGTTTATGCTGTTGTTGCTGTTGTTTTTTAGTCTTTGTTGATAAATTGACCTTAATTTTTATTTGTTTGCCCGAATGCTTATAGATATTGTGCTATTTTGAAAATAGAGCATTTGTCTTTTTAAATAATTTAAGGAAATGCTAAAAGTCTTTACGCGGTCCAGATGGTCTTGTTCTTTGTTTTGGATGAAACCGTGTACATCAGGTAGACCCAAATGTTGAACGAGATGACACTAAAAGTTTAAACCTGCGGGGAATTTCTAACATTTTTTTTGTATGTGGGATTTATGGAACTTTGGAATATGGAACTTGAATTGGACCGACAATGGCAAGTAAGTAGTATAGGGTGTTTTTTGAGAGCTTGATAACTTGAGATGATAATTATACGAGACAGAATTATTGTTGGACTGAACTTGTTTTATAACAATCTGGTAGATAATTTCATGGCATAAGCGCCCCGGAAGGCGAGTTGGTAGCGTGCTTGCCTATCAGCGTGTGGATTCGATTCACACCACAGGCCTTGGTCTGTCGCTGCAAAAATCTAGTCGTATGGTCTGTGTCACCCGGTTTACTTTTGAACCCAAAATTAGAATATACATTTACTTTGTAAAATAAATAAATGAATAGTTGTTTGTCAGGTTTTTATTGCTTAGAAAGCATGTGAACTTTGTCGTTCTACATCCCGACTTAGGCTGTAAATAGTTTATAAACCGAGTGACAAACGGTATTAAAATAAAATCGAAATCTATACTCGTAAGACAATCAGATGCTGTTGCCACCCTTTTCTCCCCACCATACATTTGTCTATCATTGTAGAGTTTGCAATTATGCCCATTGCTGGAAATACACATTATAAAACAGTCAATTTTCATAGAAAACGTATCTGATTATCGCAATATTTCATATGAGAATTCAATAACAAATCGGCATTACCAGCTAAAATGTATAATTTTCTTGTAAAGCTCACTGATGTGAGAAACGTTCTGTGTCTGCACCATTACAGTCGACAGTGATTGTTCGAAAAACTCAACACACTCACACTTTTTTACCAATACACACATACACACATTTTTGCCACTGCCAGGCCGAATGCCAACGAAAATTCCATGGCAGTGAAATTTGAAATATGCAGACTGTAACGAATGTTTGAGTTCCACAATAATTTTTTTTTTGTGTCAATGGTATTATTTTATTATGTTTATGTTTATTTGTCTCTTTTGCATTTTTTAAAAAAGAAATTCAATTTTGTGCATTATTGTCAATAAAGAACTCCTCGGGCGTGTTTGAAGTACAAAAAACAAAATGTTGACGTATTTCTGAAAACAAATTTGCTTGTCCATACTTTTTTCCCAAATAATTTGAAAGTTTGTGGAGTAGGGCCACATTGTGTTTTTGTTTTGTACAGCGGCTGATGGCAACAATTGTCGCGAGAAGTTATTCTTGCGCCGACATTTTTCAACTGAACATGCACATTCAGTTTTCAGACGAAAAATCCAAACTTATTAATAATGAATTTGGTGGCAATGTAAACATATACGTATAGAATTTTTCAATATACGACTAGACTATCGAATCTAATACAGTATAGAAGGCATTTTATTAAAACTCATATTGCATTTATTGCATATGTATGTAGCGGGCTCATAATGCTGTTTGTCCAACTACAGCCGGGTATCAATAAGAGTAGCCAATGAATACACGGGCTCATTACTCTGCTCCCGGCACGTTTACTTGTCAATGCACATTTTGAGCAAAATTGCCATTCACACAGTGTTAAGTGTGCCGCGTCCGTAGCGCCACTTTCATCTGCCGGCAATACGTACAGCAACTATTCAAGTTTTCCAATAATTGCCGTATTAACGTTTTCGATTATGGATACAAGTATCCGGGCGGATACCCAACCATATCACCCATACACATGCATACATAAGAGTTTGATATGCATACATTACGGTTATCATTAAATGTGGAGAGGTAATGTAGACGACAGTGAAACGCACGTCCCCCCCACACTTCCACGACCATTGCCAATGACTTATGCCGCATTCACACTTTTAATAGCGGGATATGTACGGTACTCCTCCGGTACGAGTCATATTCGCTATTTTAAGGACCTCATTGTGAAGTTCATCTCTTTAGATACTCATGCATGTATGCCGGGGATACAATAAAAATGAATGGCTGACGCGTGTGCATCCACTTATGCCAACATGGCGACAATGCTTACACTTTGGGGGGGGCGAGTGGTCGGTACATGGCACAGTGGTTTTGTATGATTTTTACTTTGGCAAAAACTGTTTACTTGTGGTTCGTATCTTAATGACAAAGAGAATATTGGGTTTTGTTTTGATTGTAACAGAAAAGTTCCGTAGATCAGAGGATAAAAAAGTCACCTCATCACAATGGATCTTACAAAAGTTCCTTTAATAAGTAGTTGTAAGTTGTACTGGTACTGTCAGTTCAAGCTGAAACGGGTGTTAGGTCCAAAATATTTGCCACTTGCAAAGGGAGACAGCATTTGCAATCTTTCAGAGGAAAATGCGGTGTTGGATCAAGAGTGACACAGATAATAAATTATACCGAGTGTTTTTTTTTTAGACGTGTGGTCTTCATTGTGGTCTTTTTAACAGCTGTCACTAGATTTCTGCTCTGTTAGGTTTGCCATTTCCGGACCAATATTTCCATATCGTGCAAATTTATTACCAAAATAATGATTCGGTTCGAGCAAAGCATCGCGCCCATCGTCTAATATTCGGTCGACATAATCGCACAGCAGAGTCGGTAATTGGAGCAACAATGGATCGGTTACTCTAGTGGATAATGCGCATCCTCACAGACGACTTACAGTCCGTACCGAAAGCGATATTGCTGTTGTGGAGCAGTGTATCGAAGAACACCCGAATGAGTCCATCCGCCAAGAGCCCGGAACAATTGGAGCAGTGCCCATCCACTTTATGGAACATGTGGTTTGCGGGCTTACACAATCTAAATCGTGTTAGAATTGACGCCGAAAGACCATATATCTTCAAAAAATATATCTTCGCTATAGAGCCTTGATTAATTACTTTTTCGTGCCTGAATTGGAGGATGTTTATGTAGACAACCTTTGGTTCCAACAAGATGGCGCTACATGTCATACAGCCGACGAATCGGTCAATTTATTGATGCAAAGTGAAGTTCATTCATCAGCTGAGTGCTGTCAAAGTGCCACAAGATCAACATTCACCTTCAAAGCACTGTACCTCATCACATACGAGTACGTCCTTATGTCTTTAAAATAAACTGTACTCTCACTTCCTTCAATTTAAATGTTTTATCGATACCAAGTGGTGCTGCTGCTGGTGTGGGATTCCAACTGTTCATAAAGACCTTGATCCACATTCTCCATACGGGATTGCCTTCTCCGTGGTGGTGGTGGTACCAGCAAAAATTTTATTTTTATTTATAATTGAAAATTGTCGTAAACGTTTAATATCCTTAAAGGGGAACGGAACATGCACACAGTTGTTCTCTCTTCCTCCGTCTTTGTAATTTCACGCTTATTTACATTTTCGTTGGATTTTTCTCGTTTCAACATATTGTCGTCTAGTCTCGTATCGTTTTCGCTGCGACTCCAAGGAGGGGCGGGGAAACACACACTTTTGGTGTTTGAAATGACATTTGTCTTTAAGGAATATCAGCAGTCAATGACGCTGTCGTCGTGGCTATTGTGAGCAGCAGCGGCACGTGACTGTCATAGTGTCATCGCAGACCGGCAGCGACAGCTGCTGCCTGTAGTGTATGTGCGTGTGTAGGGTGGGAGTGCAAGTCTCTAGTGGAGGCATCAGGCATCGGGCGTATGTCGTCGTAAGTGCTGCTATATTTATGCATACATGTCTCTACTGCGCCGTATACTTTTTAAGGGTTTCCCTGAAGCTTCTTGCATTGCTTAAGAAGTCAAAGTTAATTGCCTAATTCTTAAAACTTAAATACATTGCAATGAGGCTTGGAAATCAAATTACCTTGTGGAGTTGGATGGTTCGTTCGTTGGTGTTAATGACTGTATTTCTGGTCTTCCTGCTGTGGAGGGATCTTTAAAATACGGGTCTCAACAAGTTAGGTATGTGTTTAGATTTTAAAATGTATTAAGACTGGTTTCATTTGAGAAATGCACTATAGAAGAGGCTTTACAATTAAGTCGCATTTGAAGAGTAGATTCTCTAAAAAAACACTGAAATGTAAAGAGGAGGAAATGACTAAATCGATACCCATTTCATTGTTTGCGTTAATACTATGAAGAGCTACGTTAATGTAATGACATTTTTTGTTTTTTATTTTTATTCGTCGTATGTGATCTAAGTTATGCAATTGTCATTGCAATTACTGTAAAGATGACTAAATAAATACAAACCACTGGGATGGTACTTTTCTCTGCTAAATACAAATTGTTGGAATGTTCTCAGATTCAATGGACCTCAGGTGAGGTTATAAGCGGAAACCTCCAGTGAATATGACGTTGGTCATTCCTATGAACTACTCTCATTTTGATGAAACTGGGAAACACAGTTAATAAATCCCATGGACGTAACCCGATCGTACACGCTGAAAAAAAAGGGCCATTTTAACAAATTTCAGCAAACAAGCTCGCATCAAACATATATATATTTTTCCGTACCACAAATATAAACTTGTTTGTAGGTGATAAATATCAAATGTAGATGTATGTATTTTTGACTTACTTTTTATTTTTTTCAATTTGTGAATTTCTATATAATAATCTCGGTATTGCTTTAATTTTAAAGAGCGTAAATGCAGAAAAAAAATTACGAAAACAGTTGCAAATACACACTTATTCGCACTCAAATGTTGTACGTTGTTGAATTTAATAAGTTCGCTGTCTGTTTTTCCCAAACACGCTATTTCTTATACACAAATATGTAATACTAATAGCAAACGTGTTATATTTACATCCAAATAAGCTTTGTGTAGAAGGAAATTACTTGCTACAAACACCAAACACGCGTTTTACTTGTGTGTAAACAAAAAAAAGACGTATTTTTCAGGGTGTAGAATCTAAAACTCGAAGCTTACAGAGACAAATAAAAAACATCCATTGATCTAGACAGTTCACTCAACTGACCTAGAGATGATTGGAAGTCCTTCCCGACTTCTCATACCTGTAGTCCTGTCATAGGTTGATTTTAATCGCAACACATGGACAAAGGTCTTCTAGAAAGAGTTCAAAATTTCTTGGCTGCCTTTTCAATACTAAATTTTGGATTTCAATGTTCTTCTTTTAACACCCAATATAATAAAAATAAAAAAAAAAAATAAAAAACAAAAAATAAAAAATTAAAAATTAAAAATAAAAAATAAAAAATAAAAAATAAAAAATAAAAAATAAAACATAAAAAACAAAAAATTATCTTAACTGGTGATAATTTAGCGTAAAAATCCTACCTGTTGGAAATTTACTCCAAAATACTCCAGCAAGTGTATTTTACACCAAAAAACTTTCTCAATTTCTCTTACCTTACTCAAACAAAAAAAACAACTTTTTCAATACTAAATTTGTGATTTCCATGTTCTTCTTTTAACACATCATCTCTATCCGGCTTTTATTTCAGCATATCCTTGAAGCAGATGATTGCTTTAACTTCTCCCACAAGCAAAACACGCATATTTTCAAAGCCACTAACACACCTTTGGCGGAAAATGTCCATGAGATGGTCGTCAACCGACCTGTCCTAGATTCCAATTCCAGCACATACATCATGGCTCCATTCTGTTCGTACTCGTTTAACATGCATACGTGTGTGTTATTTAGTCGTTTTTTTTTTGTGTCCTTCTTACTTTACTTCTCCACAGTTTTCATGTTTTTGCAATCAAAATTTATTGACCGAGAATTTTCAATCAATCGTTTTGTGGTTTTAGCTACGAATAGATATTTTACCAAACATCATCATTATCACCATCAACGTAGTCATCATCAGCATTGCCATCAGCATCGTCCTTGTGGTCTCGTGTACCTTTTAAAGCGGATAAAACCATGAATCGATGTGGAGTTTGTCGGTGCATGTGTGAGTGTGTGAGAACGCACACACACACACACCCATACTCTACACACCTTCATGTGCAACGAGTTTTAGATCAATTAAGGACGTTTTCATAATCATCATTGGTAGGTTTGTTATTGGTGAGTGATTGCACGAGGGGTTCTATCACAGTTTTTTTTTACTTCGGCAATGTGAACTTTTCTAAAACAACATTGAATTGAAATTTAAAAACAATGGAGGGATTGACTCGTTGAGACAAATAATAATTCGGTAACTTGTATTCTGTTATGGGGACAGCATTTGCATTTTTCTCAACCTTATCCAAGGTGTTTTCTGGCCACTGGGACCTGTTTGACAGGTTCATTTCAATAGGTTCATTCACAATAGCGCAGGTTTATTTGCAACCTCGTTGGTCCTCTCAGGTTTCAAGAGCCTAAACCTGATTGTGCCTACACCGAAGTTTGCAACGCCCTGATTAAATGTCAATCTGCTGAGAGATTTCGGATTCACTGCGATAACAAAATCTCAGCCCGTATTTCCCTTAGAAGCTATTGAAGTGATCAACATCCCTGGACCTGTAAGAGCTCTTCATTGTTCTTCTCTAATACTGACAGAATGCCATATCGGTGGGGGAATGCACACAAGAATTCTCCCGGTGACAGAATGCCATATCGGTGGGGGAATGCACACAAGAATTCTCCCGGTACATCAACTATGTCCAAGAGTAATCTAACAGACTTTTTATTTCCATAGTTTACAATTAGACTCCCTTTGACCAGTCAGTACCCATTAGGAAGTTTCATTCCTCTCACTCTTAAAGACGGAAATCCAGACGATAAATTATCCTCAACAAACTGCCAGCCAGCTATCAACACTTCTTACCTTCCTGATTAGATCGATTCATAACAGCAACCCGATTGTGGTGCATACCAAGGCTGTCCAACGATATTGGCTTTTTGCTTTGTACAGAAGGTTCGTCACCAAATCTCTCCTTTTCACCGTGGTTCCTTTAGCCGAGAACCATCACAATAGCCACCTGACTTCTCCCCTTGTTTGATTTTTCAGAATGGTGCTGTAGTTACAACACTCACATACTTCGATGTTCTTGGTTTTTCCGGAATTAGATCTACAACCCGAACCGGAAACTCTCATAAACCGAGAGGTGCACCGTTTACAAGGTCATTCCCCTCTACAAAAGTTTCCTTGGATGTTACAGCTGGCATTGTTAGGTCTGCGACCGTAGAGTTAATGTCCAGGAGACTTTTGGCTGTAATTATTTAGAATTTAGCCACAGCGGATCGGTGCTTCCTCTCCCTGACGGTTAGGTTCACAGGATCCCGTTGTCATATTTTTTTTCCGATTTCCTCATGTCATTTCCAGACTTCTCCTGCTTTGTTCGGCCTACAGGAACTTCATCCATGGGTACGGACTTTTTGAAGTCTATGAATGCCGTCAATCCCCAGAAATCTAGCTTCCCTTCCGATCGACCAACAGACGTATTTCCATCTAAGTGCGTTCGAGATTAAACCATATCCATCTGCCAAACTAATTCGATCACTGTATATTCAGATGAAAGACCATCGCTAGGTGTGACAGGAGTCATTTCTGTATCCGCGGCCCAGAGACTGAAGGAGACTTCATCGTGATATGTCTCTTATCGTGAAATCCCTATTCAGAAAGCAGAACCATACCCTTCAGTCTGTGAGTAGGGTCCCTTGACTGCCTCTGAAGCTCTTCCATCTTATCAAATTCGGTCCTGATGAGTCTGTTCCTACTTTAGATTTATGTGTAGCTTTTACTAGTATTTCAGTCTGTATCGTTTTCGGGGTTCCAGTCAATTCCCCGGGAAATCCCATATCTAGGGCCCACACAAGCATGGACTTTCGTTTGACCCCTCGGTTCCATCACATCTACTCTAGGTCGGCATATCTATGTACCACCACTCACATTAAGGTATATCGTTTAGCAATAACGAAAAAAGGATAATAAATTCTAAAATACTTAACATCGATTTATATGTGCTTATGTGTTTGTGTACTCTGAAAATTGATTGCATAAATTTCAGACAAATAAAAAAACCCACACACACACACACAGATAATAAATGCTATTGATATTTTATATTAACAAAATACACTCCTCGTATCGGGTGAGTTCGAATGTACACCATAAATGATTATAATGGAAATTGACGTTTAGTGGTGGTGGAGGGGGGACAACAGCACAAGTGCAGAGTGGATCATAAAACGTTTCATAGGTACACACACACAACCATATGTGGTATTAACAAGAGCATTAGGGGCTATACTAATATATAATCAGCACGATATGAAATGTATCGGAATACGCAGTGGTATAAAACGGATGATTTTACTGGACATCGTTGGGGAATTGATTTTGTTTAATGGCAATTTTTATTAAAATACAAATTATTCCAAATTTTTTAGAAGAAGTGTAATGCATATGAGTATGGCCATATTTAATAAGGTTTCATATGATCCAGAAAAACGGCGCAACGGTAACTGGAATATTGTAATGCTACTGAAACAATTGATCGAATGGAAGTCATAAAAACGAAAAAGGATTCGAGAAGAATACTTTAGAAAAGAAATGATGAGGAAATGTGGTAAACGATATTAAGTGCCGGATATAGTTCCCTGAAAAATTAAACCACTACAAAAATAGACCTAATTTAAAAAATTACAGATGAGGTCATTTTTCAATTATAAACAAACGTTGCACTATGAAATATTACCACAATCCAAAGTGGAAAAATAACCTAAAAAAATGGAACATTTTTAAAAAATGTGAACAAATATTATGTTTATTTAAAAACAGAAAAAACTATGGATAAAAAATTAAAAAAAAGATGGTTCCAAAAATGTCTATATTGACTTGGTCAAATATCATACAAAATATTGTCAAATTTTTTGGTAAATTTTCAATTTTTGTTTTTTTGGCGATTTTTCATAATACAAACCAATTACGAAAATTTGCTCATATTTATATTTTTCATTGAAAGTTGCATAATTATTTCTTTATTATTTCCTTATAAGCATTCTTCCTTCTTTAAAAAACGCGGCACATACACAAAATCGCTCGACATTGGAAACAAATGCACTTGAGACGGATTATTTACAATTTTTTATAATTTAAAAAAAAAGAAATTTTTCTACAGCGATTTTCTTTGGCGTTTCCTTCCTCTCATGAATAAATTTAATTTTTTTTGAAAAATTACCGGCAGTATTGCTTTCTGTTCCCATTTCTTTTTGAACACAAAAATACTTTCCTAATAAATAAATTAAAACTTTCTTTATACAAATCGCACCATTTTTTTAATTAAAAAAAAAAAACAAAAATGCCATCCAACGCGTTTTCTGCCTCTTTTAAATAAATGTAATAGCTTTATAAAAATTTAATATCCAATATTTAATAATATTACATTCTTTCCCTATTCCTTTCTGAATACAAAAATGAATAAAAACATGACTCATTTCAATGTCTAAACATGAATTGAAAATTTTGTACAAATAATCGCGATATATTTCATATGGGTTTTCCCCCTGCTCATATGGATTTTTCCTTTCCGCATAATTTTCTGAATACAAAAAATTCCTTCCTCTTAAAAAAATATCGAAAACTTTCTATAAACCTCGCGCCATTTTAAATAACTCATAAAAAAAAATGGCTCGAAATGTCTTCAAATCTTTTATAAATTGTTCTAAAATTCAGCGAGGTTTTTGTAAGTTCCCCAACAATTCCAGTGGTAGTCAAAGATGATGAAGATATATGAAAGCAATACGAAATAACGAAGTATGAGGATATGCTTTAGCCTTTTTTTAAAGAATGCATTGTGAAGTCTTTGTTCTCATATTGCAAATTTTGTCGGCTGTTTTTTATATTTTATTTGGGATATTTTTCATCAATCTTTTGGCTAAATTTATTTTTTTCTTTTTGGGCAATTTTTCATATTATTTGGGTGATTTTTTTGTAATTTTTATGTAGAAGAGATAAGCTCCATACTAAATAAAGAAAGACTTAAAAAACTAAAAGAAAAACCAAGTCTGGAAGACTGATAAAAACATCAATTTGGATATTTGCAGCTATAGTTTCTTATCCCAGATTGTGGTAGAAATATGAAACATGACCCAACAATAAGAAATAAACATTTTGGGCAAAGTCCAATACGAAAAATGGCCGGAGATAATTTAGAATTATTTTTCACTAATTCTGACTAATTCTTGGGGCAATTTTTCTCACTGCAAAATGTTCCCGCAAACAAAAAACGATACCTATAATTTTTTGACTACAAGTTTTCTTAAAATTGTAATAGGAAATTTGGAGAATTTTTCATTTTCGCTTTCACTGCTTTTTCCATTTTTTTTTGTTGTGGAGTATAATTTCCATAATTCTGGCACAAATGTTTGCCTTGAGCTTGTAAATGGTGGGAGACGAGCTGGAAATCTGTTTGAGTAATTATCCGGGTATGACAATTAAACGGGTCCGCTTAATTACCTAATTTGAAAAAATTCTTTGGTTAATTAAACGAAAGATGTAATTAACCGTGATTTTTTTTTATGAACAATAGCACAATTTAGAGGCATTCCGAAATTAAGGAAAATTAGCAAGAAATACAATTAAGCATGGATGTAATTATGCAAGCGACTTGAGGTACCAAGGAAACCCAGTAAACCTGGAACCCCTGATGAGTCAAGAATTGGATGTGTGGACCACCGCAAAGTGCCTTTCCCAGTTGGACAGTCTAAGACAAAAACCGTAATGGCTTATGACCATCCGGGGAACCCGAGTACAGACTCCGATAAGCCCATGGAGCATAACCACTTACAGTTCAAGCCCAGATCAATCTGACTAGAGTACAACGTATTCAAATATTTGTCTGTATGACATTTGCACGACCTTAGACGATGTATCATATGCATTTATTTTAATCCAGTAAGGCTGATCCCACATGGTTCAAATTGTGCATAGTTCCACCTGTAAGTTTTTAGTTGGAATCGTGTGGATTTTTCATGGACCATAAATTCGAGTATAATTTTTATTATTATTATAAATATTTTGTATACATATATAAAAAAAAAACAACAAATATCGAAAAACAACCCAATGTCTTTTCTGCTGCCTTTGGCCAAAGGAAAATTTAATTCTCTCCGGCTTTAATGATTTTACTGCACCAACATAGCAATTTGTAAAACAAAGACGCCGTTAAAGAACAATTTTCCAAAACATTTTGTAACTTTGAATAATGTTTGCATACTTTTACAGTCTATTATAATGTCATATTTTATTCAAATTATTTTCACTACATATTATATTTACAAAACATTTTTTTAATTTTGGCAAATTTTCAACTCACCGTTGCATAGTTTGTGCTGAGAAAACAAAAGCAAAGTCTGTTCTATGTTCCTTGGCATCCAAAAATTATTTTTTTTTGGTGTTGCCTGAAAACTTGCAACTGGCATTCACGTCCGTACGCTCGCTCCGTTTATACACTCGAAGCCAACAAAATTAGGTTAAATTAAGTTTTTCTTTTCTGTTTGTTCATAATTTTTGGTAGAACAAATTTAAAAATTATTTAACAAAACTACAATTTTATGGAGTGGACACTGAACGTGAATACAAAAAGGTAGAGTAGGCAGTTGGGATGACGAGGCGAGTTCAGTAAGTTGGCCACATTTAAAGAGTGTTGGCAATGGTTTTAAAAGAAGAAAACAACATTGCAAAGTCTTAAAATGTAATAGTTCAAGTTTCATAAAATTAGATATTGTAAGATCTTGAAGCAAAATGCAAAATAGAGAAATGTTTTAAAATAAGAGTTGAAATCTCTTTCGGCCCGTGTCTATTCTACCAGCTGTTACATTCTCAAATTCAAATACAATGCCAACAACACGACTTCCTTGTCCACTTTCCGGTATCATAATTTCATATTGCTGACAAAGTGCATTGCATTGTTACGGGCCATCTTGTGAGTGTTAGCTTGAAAAAAAATCAGACGTCAGACGTGGCTTCTACACGAAACCATAAATTCGGGAGGCATTTATCAAACCATAGCCCGTTATAATTTCAACTGGATTGGTTATCAGTGCCTTATAACATACAAAGTGTGATTTGGTCAAGGTCGGAAGGAGTATGTGGCATGGAGTCATGCAGAATTATTAGAAAATATAAATTTGAATTTAACAAAATGAAAAATTGTCCATAAACAAAAAATTAAATTGAAAAATGAATAATGCCTCAATTTTATATGAGATTTTTTTTTGGACAATCTGTTGTTTTTGGGGCATTTTCCATAGAGCCATGGACAAAATTTAGAACGGGGTTTACTGTATTTCTAAAAATGACGACCTAAGAATTGACAGAAAAAGAACGACCGGAATTTTGTCATACGTGGAGATGGAATGGCATCGCAGCCTTGTAAAAAATATTCCGAATGAAAAATGCCCCCAAAAAAAAAAAATATGAAGAATGTCCCAAATGAAAAATTCTCCACAAAAAATAGAAATCCCCCCAAAAATCCAATATGAAAATTTTCCCGAAAATTCTGAAAAATCACCCAAACAATTTATGAAAAATTACCAATGCATAATCCCCCAAGTATTATAAAAAACAATCCAAAAAAATACAATAATACCTTTTCGTAATTTGAAAAAAAAAAATATTTTTTTACAAAAAAAAAAAAAAATCAAAAGTATGAAAAAATCCCCAATTCCCCAGGCCCTATGAAAAATTCGCAAAAGAAAAATTAAGAATTCCCCAAAAAATCTTAGAAAAATTAAGGAGTTTTTCATAGTTTTTAGGTAATATCTTATTTTTTGTTTTTTGGACAGTTTTCATATGAAAGTGAGCAATGAAAAATTCTCCAATTTTTTTTTTTTAAAAAAAAATAAAATAAAATCCATTCCCACGATCTTCATAAAACAGAGTATCATTGGGAAGCTGGTGTAATGGTTTCGCAGGCCATTTCACAGTATTCTATTTGCGATTTACAGTATTTGTCCACCAGAATGATGGCAAGTTGCAACAATGCCGTGCTGCCTCAATTCATCCACTGTTTGGGAGACAAGCATAAGAATGACCCAATTCAAATGGTGCAGGGACTTAAGCTGTTAAAATATCAAAATATTGTCTTGAGTGATCCCCCTATTCTCCAGAACTGAAACCCGCTCTATTGAGGTTTTAATACTGCGATGTCCTTGCATTTGACCATCACGTCAACCACACTTTATTTGCTCCCCTTAGTTCTGTTCCCTTGCCTTTTCCCAAAATTGTTGACTAAGGTCTCTAAACATGCCACATACACACACACACACACAACCTCAGTGTCTCTGTCTCATTCATAAATAAATAAAATATAAACTAACTTGTACATATGCAAAATGTCGTTCCTGCCCCCAACTGAAAGGTATTAAAATCGTGCAAAAGGACTTCAGAGATGTTGATGGCTTTCACCTAGACAAGGTCCTAAATGTGGGTGTGATACCTACGGCATGAGCGCGTGTTTGTCTTCACCACGAAACGTGACCGGTCCGTCCATCTTTTTCACTTGTTTCAAAGGTAATTTCCAGTTTTTTTTGGTGTTTTGCAGGGAATGGACAAATTATGAATATGACAAAAATGTTTTTCGGTTTTGTCATTTTTATTTTCCGTTTTGCTATGTAGCCGGTTCTTAATTAAATAATAAAATGAACATTAGTGTTGATGGTTATGTAAATGTAATCATTACATTTTTGGCAAACATTTTACCGTGTGTGTGTGTACGTCGCTTATATCTAATTAACCTTCATGGAAAGACAGAGAAGTTGTGTACGATGTTAGGTAGGTGAGGGTGGTTTATTGTTGTGCGATGGTCTTGCAGAAATGATGTAATATTTTTGATAGACAAAAGTTAAATGGTACATGTGTACCGCTTGGTCTCCTCCAGGAATTGATTCAATCAAGAGAACATGAATATGAACTTAATCAGTCGGCCTTTGGATCTAGAGTGTGGGAAAGCTGTTGTAGTAAATTCGTGTTAAAATTTCAATAATTTAGTTAATTGGATTAATTTAAATTCCATGAATTGACAATTTTTATCAAGTGATATTGTCCAAGTGATATTTATAATACTTTCTTGTTCGAGTAAAAAAGGGTCATAAATTCCACATTTATCCATAGATTTTTCCAAATATGGTTTGGCTATCCAAAATAAATGAAACTAATATTTTTTTGTGTGGACGGCCGTGGTGTGGTAGGTGGTGTGTGCGACTATCACACTGAAGATCCCGAGTTCGAAACCTGGTGAGACCATCAAACATTTTTCAGCGGCAGTTTCCACCTCGTAAATGTTGGTGACTTTACGAGTAAGAGAGCAATCCCTAAACCATGCAAAACTTCTCTAGAAAAGCGTTAGCAGTTCGGAGCCGGCTTCAAACAGTAGGTCCCGGTCAGTGGGTATACAAGTTATATCGAACACAGCTCAGTGATTCGAGAGAAGTTAGAAGAAGAGAGAAGTCTGTTCCTTAATGGAATGTTAAGGGAAGTAGGTAAGTAATATTTTTTGTTTTCTGATGTTTTTTTTTTCAGTTTTTATTTTTTTTTTAGATTTTTTTTAGATAATGTTTTTTTTTTAGAAAAAAAAATTTTTTTTTAGAACAAAATTTTTTTTTTTAGAAAAAAAAAGTTTTTTTTTTAGAAAAAGATTTTTTTTTAGAAAAAGATTTTTTTTTAGAAAAAAGAAAGATTTTTTTTTAGAAAAAAGAAAGATTTTTTTTTAGAAAAAAAAAAGATTTTTTTAAAAAAAAAATAAGTTTTATTTTTTGTCGACTGCTCTTTAACAATATTTTCAGCCCACACAATTAGCTTTATTTTTTGTATAGTGTTGTTTGATAGGACTTTTCTGTCCAAAATGATGGTCATAATAATAAGGGTAAATCCGACGAAAATTTAAATTTTAAAGAAAAATTAAACCAAAAAAAAAACAAAATCCATCATGTTTTTTTCTGTTTATTTTAAGAATTTGGGTGTGGCATCCCGACAAATAACTGTTTACAGACAACGTTTTTTATTTTGTTGTTGCACAGTGTAACCGACTTAAATTACACTAGGTTATGTTTGGTTGAAGCAGGTGATCGAAATTATGTACATGGATTCATTACTAGAAAAGTAGGCTGACAGTTCGGCCAGATATGTGATCTCAAACTGTTGTTAAAGCATTATTACCAACTGTAATTTATAGCAATAAATTAAAAACACGTCCCGTTTACCTTCGGCAGTTCTCTGTCCCAAAGCCTAAATGTCTTCCAGTCCGCCTGTTGAAATTTAACTAAACTAACAAACCTGTATTGAAAAATTCCTATTCCTGCTTCACCATCTTATTGAGACATTTAGTGAAACCACATTTTTCCTTTTTTTTTTTTTTTTTTTTGATACACATCTCTTTTGTATTTCACGATGATTACTAATGACTTTGTGGTAGATTTTGTTGTCGTCCTTAACGTGAAGTCGCCTAAGCGGTAGAAAGAAGAAGGACCTCAACAAAGGAGGATAAAACACGATGGTTTCCGGCAGTCACCATATTTTCCATATAGTTAGTGGAGACCATAAGCAATTTTCACCATTTCAGGGCAATTCATTATTTGATTTTAATCGAAAAATTGCTAAATTACCCATTTCCCATTTAGTTACAGTCAACATTTACAACGGCACAGAGTTGGTCTACAGCTGCTGTCGCTGCCGCTATCGGTGGAGCAGCAAAAGCCAACAGTAAGAATGTAGTAGGCACGAGAGAAAAAAAAAAGCAAAGGATGTCATGTCCATTTTCGGTTCTTTTCGAACAAGTGAACCTTCAAGAACACACCGATGTCCCCATTCCCATCCCGAAATCCCATAAAGATTCAGTCGTTCATTCATTTATTTATTCCCCTAAGTACCCACACATACATACCGAAGGCCACCAGCCGACCGATACGTAAAAATTGTTGTATGCGCTCGTAGTGTTAGTTTGAAATGTTCGTATCTGGAAGGCAAAGCATTAATTTGTCAACACGCGTTGTAGCTTTCATTAATTACCAAAATGTCAACTACTAATCCAATTTAGTACGTTCCTTACACCAGAGCCGAATCGGCCAACTTTTTCTCTCAGCCACTTGCCATTCATCTCGTTGGGGGATTTTTTTGTATTTTGGGCGGGAGTAATATTTCGATGCGATATTTCAGTGTGCATGTCCTTACGGTAGATTTCGTTAGTATGTAATGGCCCACTGTCCGTAGCACGATTTAGTTTTTGTTGGTGCTTTTGCCGTTTGGATGTCCTTATAAGTTGTGTTTACTTTGTCAACACGTCCTAGTGCCATGTCCTGCCACTACTCATTGTATTACAGCCTTTTAATCTGCAACTGATATCAGTTGCTTCTCAAAATAGAAATAACTCGAAAGAGAACAGAGCGAGGAAAAACATGGGAATTGACGTTAAAGTTTGTCTTTCATTTCGGGCTCCTTCATCATAGGTGGACAGTCAGTGCCGCGGGAAGGTGACCGAAATAGTTGAAAGAATAAACCTATAGATGGATTTATGTCACCCTGCCTGAGAACTTTTATGGTGGTGAATTGTTCGAAGAGTCGATTCCTATTTATCATGGGCAGATATGAGTTCAAAAATGTTTCTAATCGAAGGGGATTTTACATCAATGACAACGTGGTATGTGGCGATTTGATTGTCGTGGCCCTGGTCCAGAATTTTACGGACTGTGAAGATGTTTGGTCGAATGCTGATTTGTTCGTCTGGAATCTGTTATGTCTTCAGCAATGAGGAAAGAATATGGGCCCCAAAAATTACACGTTTTATATATTGTAATGACCCCAATAAGCATTTTGGGGTCGATTTTCATTACACAATTTGGTTTATTTCACCAAAAAAAAGTGGTGAATTCTTACAAAGAGATAAAAAGGACAACATGAACCCAAAAATTCGGAAAAATCCACCAAATGTCGAATTCGCACAAAAAGTGGAAAAATTTCCCAAAAAGGCCGACCTGAAAATAACTAAGAAAAAAGTGAAGAATTTCCACAAATAGATGAAAAACGCCATGAAATTAACCCAAAAATTCTTAATAAATTTTGAGGAAATTCCAAATCAAGAATTCCCACAAATATGTGAAAAATTACCCAAAAATGCCAACATGAAAATCAATTCTTAAAAATTTTCTTAAAAATTCGCCAATTCGATTTATGAAGAATTCCCAACTGACATATTCGGAAAAAAAGATGGAAAATTTCCCAAAAAGGCCGACTTGGAAATAACTCCGAAAAAAGTGAAGAATTCCCAAAAATAGATAAACAATTCCCAAATGACCAACGAAGAATTTCCACAAATAGATAAAATTTCTACAAAAACGCCATGAAATGAATCCAAAAATTCTCAAAATTTTGAGGAAGTCCCAAATCAAAAATTCCAACAAATATATGAAAAATTCCCCAAAAATGCCAACATTAAAATTAAATTAAAATTTCTGAAAAATTCGCCAACTGATTTATTAAGAAATCCCAAATAATAAATTCTCACAAATAGATGAAAAATTCTCCACAAAGGTCAACATGATAATTTCACTGAAAAACAGTGAAGATTCTGAAAAATACCCCAAATATTTTTTAAAGAAATGAACAACGAAGACTTTCCACAAATAGATGAAAAATACCGCAAAATCGCCATGAAATTAAACAAGAAATTCTGAAAAATCTCCCAAATAAATTATGAGAACATCTCAAATCAAGATTTCCCAAAAAAATTACACCAAAATTTCTGATTTATAAAGAAATCCCAAATGTCGAATTGGGACAAATATATAGAAATTACCCCAAAAATTCTGAAAAATTCAGCAAATATTTTATATGAAATGTCCAACGAAGACTTTCCACAAATAGATGAACAAATATCCCAAAAACCGCCATGAATTTGACCCAAAAATTCTGGAAAATTCCTCAATTGGTTTATAAAGAAATCCGCAACGAAGACCCCAAATACCCAAAAATTTCTGAAAATTTCCCAATTACTATATAAATAAAGCGCCACGAAGGATTCCCACAAATATATGAAAAATTCCCCAAAAATTCGTACATGAAAATTAACCCAACATTTCTGAAAAATCTCCCAAATAAGTAATGAGGAATTCCTTAACATAAAATCGTCGCCACCATCGAAGCACCCATAAGGCAAAAATTGAAATGTACCGTCACTTAAATATTTCCTTCTCCCGACCGGAATGTTCACTTTAATCATATCAGCTATTGTCTCTGAATAAAATATACAAAGTGAGATGTCGTGGCCAGAAATGGCTGCTTCAAAATATGCTTCCGATAAGAAGCTTCAACTATTTCCGGTGTAGATTGTGGGGATTTCACGAGTAATTTTTTAGTTAAATTCAGTATGCCCCTTGAAAATAATGGTGCTGAATTTTGGGTTGTTTTACATATGAAAAATGGACGAAAAATGACATATTGTTTAAAATATATTGAAATTTTTTTTTTTTGGATATTTTCCATAATTATAATCGCCAAAGTTTATAGCTTTCGTTTTTATTTTTGACCCAATTTGTATGAGGTCACTATTCGGTGTCTCGGTGTACTCTCTTCATCACCCGGCCACAAGGATACGATCAACTACGTTCCTTTCGCCCTCACTGTTGACATACTGCAGTTTTCTACGCCGTTTTTCTTTTCCCTTTCAATATTTTTGCCAAATGTCCAACAAACGTAAGCAACGAATGAAAGATGACAAACGTTATTTGTTGTACAATTCGCTACATACGGATGAGTTAAAGTCATCTCTAATACCGTGTATTTATGCTTTGAACATGTCGTAGGAGCAGGAGCATGAATTGGTTGTTAACATTTGTCCAAGATGGATTAATGTTTGTATTTGTGCAGAGTTTTATTGATTAAGATCTGTTATAGATTGGATTTCTCATTTGTCGCACAGCCTTTTTTGTTTTTGGTCTGTCTTACTTCGGGATAAGTGTGTAATTGGTTGATGGTGGCCGTAGAGGGGGGTGTGGGAGTGGTGGTTTAGAGGTGCTATTGAGATATACTTAATCTCGGTGTGACTTTGAGAAATGCGTTTAGAATAAGTCCACAATGTCTGTCATCGAGGTCTTTGACTGGCTGCAAGGAACAATAGACATGTAATTTTTCTTTTTAATTTAAAAAAAAACACTATTTCTAACTTTAAATACACAAAAAAAATATCCGTGTAGAAAAAAACAACTGTTCACCTCACCATGTGTAATACCCATTAATACATATATTGAATGCATTGGGTTAAATATTTCTGTAATACCCGCTGAAAACAATAACATTTACAATCGTACTAAAAATATTTTATATTTTATAAAACAAACAAAAAATATTACAAAATACCTAACAACACCCTCACCGCCGGATGGATGGACGGGCAACCGGCCGTGTACATGCCATCATCGATGACAATGTTGATAGTCGATATGAAACATGAATTTGTAATAACTCCAAAAAAAAAAAAGAAACATAAAAATTCGACATAAAAAATGTTTATCAAAAATTTATATGACCATAGTTAAGTTGGAATGTGTGTGTGTGTGTGTGTAAATGTTCACGCGCCAGAAGAGAAGTTTGTTCGCTTTTGAATAACTTTTTAGCCCACAGGGAAGCAGCTGGTATTCAATGAATTTTTATGATGATAATGCCACTTGTACATATTTAAACACATACGTATTGGTATATAAATGTGTATGTAAATGGAGGTATACACATATAATGGATTTACAAATTGTAATCGGTACACCGGGACTTTCATGTTCCCCTAATATCAGAATTATGTAGGCGGAAAGGGGGATTACGTAGTGCAGACAACTAGTGTAACTAGACAATTTGCCTGGGGGGCTATTGTCCCCGTTGTTGGTGCATTCGCAACCCGTAGAGCTGATTTCTGGGGGGAGGGGGCTAAAATTGTTCCCAGCACCCCTATTCCTATACCAATGGTGCAGAGCGTCGCAGTGAATGTTATATTTCTTAGGAATATCTTAAGAAAACTTTATATTATTTTGATGTATTTAAAAACATTCTGGATATGAAAAAAGTTATTTTCTTTGGCATCAGCAGGGGTGAAAATATATATTTTCCATAGTTATGCCCTCCATAACTATGGACATATATTTTACCCTGACCAGTTTTCAAAAACTTCTTAACCCTCTCCCACTTCATAAAATTTTTGAAATTAATCCATGAATTCTTCAGATTTCTTCAACATTTCGTCATTCTTATCAATTTATACAAATGCATGCACTACGTTGCTTATTTGCACACGTTTCCGTACAAAACTTCGAAAAAGAAATGTTTTCCATTTACATTTTTATATGGATTTCCGTTTTTTATAGCACGCCTGTTTTGCGATATAATAAAACATTTTTCCAAGCGCCCCGGTAACCGAGTTGGTAGCGTGCTTGACTATCAGCGTGGGGGTTGTGGGTTCGATTCCCACCAGAGGCTTTGGTCTGTCGCTGCAAAAATCAAGCCAAATGGTCTTTGTCACCCGGTTTACCCTTGGACCCAAAATTACAATATAAATTTACTTTGTATTGTAATTAATAAATAAATAAATAAATAAAACATTTTTTTTTTGTATTGGCGACTTTTTTAAGAGGCCTGCAGTATTTACCTAAGAAAGTATTCGTGAAATCTCCAAAATCAAATATGGAAATAGTGGAAGCATTTAAAACATTTGAAGCGTTTCGATTTGACCAAAATGAGGCGACTGGAAAAGCCCGAGCACCTTCCGTTCAAAGGGTGAGGCAAAATGAGGATCACTTCAACATGTAGGCCGCATCTTTCGATCCATTTATTTCTTCCATGTGGCAGGTGAAGTCACGAGTAGAGCTAGCCAAAAAAGAGTTAGAAAATTATAGTTTAGAAATGATTAGTCTTTTGATTAATACCTCGGTTTCGTCGCAAATTGGCACGGAAAACTGCGACGCAAACCAAAACAATACATTTGTATTGATTTTGTGTTTGTGACGTTCCATTAAAAACGAAACTGTCTTCAGCACGACGTTCGCATCAATTAGAATATAATGGGAAGTCACTTTCCTCATATTAATGACGCAAAACGAAACAAAAACGACGCACAGAACAATTAAAAAAGACGCAAATGTAAGCAACGCCAACCGAGGATTTAATGTACGTTCTCTTACGAAAAATTGAAAAAATAAATTTAACAAAAAAAAATATTTTTTTTTTTTTAATTTGTTGGGTAATAGTTTAAAACCCTTTCATCTCTACCCAATGTTATGACAGTGGATGAGTTCTGATGTGTTAATCGGCTTTGATCTATCATACGGCCGTTTTTCCAGTTTTCAATTCTTTCTACTTTTTAGACTAAAAATATCTAAAATCGGATAACTGAAAAATTCAAATCATAAATTTCATATTCAAATTTCTTCGCATAACCGAAAATATTCAACGATTTGGAAAGAGTAAAATATCGATTTATGATAGATTTTAATCTCTCTAAGAAAATTAAATTCTTGGAAGGAAATTGTCAGAAGATCTTATTCAAACAACGGTTTCCACTCGTTTAACTGGTAGACACTTTATTTATCCCGGTCGATTCGGATAACTGCAATAGCCTTTATTGAAATCTAAAGGGTAACTGAAACAGGACGCCCACAACAATTAGATTTTGTGCTGATTTCGAAAAAATTACTCGCAAAACTAAAACTTCGCTTAACTGAAAATATTGCATAACTGAAAACTTCAAATTATAAATTTCATATTCAAATTATCAGAAGATCGCATGAAAATAATGTTTTCCACTCAGATCGTTTAACACGTAGACACTTTATTTATGCCGGTCGATTCGGATAACAATTATATTTATATTTTGTGTTCACATTTAATCATACGAAAAATATTTCTAAGATTAAAAAGATAATAGAGCATTAGCAGCAAGGGCTGCTCTATCAGCTCTAATCGCAGTTTTTAATCTTTGTGAGTAAGCTAAATTCACTGAGGGAAATTGTCACATGAAAACAGGAAAACAACGTTTTTAGGTGAAATTCCTCTCACTGTTGATTACACAACCTATTCTCTACATGCTTTATTACTGCAAGATTCATTAGATCTTCTTGGGCTTGACCTTCCCACCGTGGTCTGGATCGGGGGACTTGAACCTATCCAATTGCTGGGACATTTGTCTACATTCGCTCAACATGGTCCAGTCTATGTAATCGTTGTACTTTCCTGACCCTTATTACCAGCATACGAGTACAGCTCTAACATTAACATTAAGTGCTTATACTTTTTCTGTAGGGTGTATTCAACTGCAATGCGTTGGCTTTCAGATGCATTCTATTCCATTTTTTTCTGACTGTGTGTGTGTGTGTGTTTTTTCAGCAATGAACTGTTGATTGCCACAGCCACAGATGGCACGATGATCATAATCATCACAGAGGATGGGGTGGTAAAGTTTACAAAATTTATTATTGTCATCGGCCCAAAACAACCGACCACAAAATGACCTAAAGGCCTAATAATAAACCACACCGAAATAAACTGAAACACGTTCTCAAAACAAAACGAAATATTTTCCCCAACGACTAAATGAAAAATCAATTGTGGTTGATTAACATCTCGCCGAAAATTTAACAATTTATAAGCTTCAGCCGGACATGTGTAGTGCAGGTCGTGGTGGTGGTGGAACGAACATCTGTCAGCCACAATGGTTGTCATCGGGTCCAACTCCCACACCGCGTACCATTTAACCCTTTTCGCTGTCTGTAATAATTAAAAACTAAAAAAGAACCCACTAAATTCCAGCCATGACATCGTAATTTCTAATGACGTCATCTATTCATTCATTCATTAAAAGAAACGAGACAAAAACTTAATTAAATGGCGAGTGTTGGCAGACCACATAATATGTGGTGGTGTCCGACAAAACGTTCAAAATTTACAACGTCTTCTGGGGCATTTCGTCTGTGCCGCTGAACGCCTTGGCCAGTTCGTGACAGAGGTGGAGAAAAGGGTAGATTTACTAACCCATTTACGACTTGAGCATATGTTGTTCTGGTCTATTTTCACAGCCTTTGCTGCTGTTGTTGGTTACATACAAAACATATCCTTTTTTTTTGCTATATCCTGTGGCTTTACATGCTCCATAAATTCGTTGTATGTCTGTATGTGTGCTTGAATTGGTGCAAATGTGTGTATGTTAATAGTTCGTGTTTTTTGCCCCAAAAAAGAAAAAAACAAAGTTAATGCGGTGTCTGCGGTTTATGGCCGATAGTCTGGAGTAGAGTTGTAGTTTGGTTGAGTCAGCAAAAATGCTTCGTACGTTCGTTTGGCTTTTTCGTTCTTTCGGCAGAAATTTATGATAAGTTTGTGTTTTTTGTGCCAAATAGGCCATCAGTTAATGGAAACTTTTGGTATTAAATCAGGTTAAGCTGTTATTAAAATGCATTTGTGTATACACTATTACTATTATAGGAAAAAAAGGAGATAAAATGTCTGCAAAAAAAACGGAAACTTTTTGTTATTGAATACCTTTAATCTTTTTCGAGATTTTTTTTATTATTAATTTTTGTGCAGCTCGCTTTTTTTTTACTTATTCCTCTGTCCAGTAACGCATGAGTAAATTCTGCACCAATAATATTCAGATTAGTAAGATGGGAGTTGCGGTACGGCATACTGGTGAAAATAATAAATTTATTGAATGAACGACAATCTGGGGAGAAGATCTGAAGCAGGATACAGCGGTTAGAAATACGCCTGTACTTGACTGCGGATATATTCAGACAGTTAATGAAATGGCAGGCTATTGTGTGGCAGTTATGTATGTGGGGTCTGCTACTCTTGCTCTATGAAAAATGCCCCCAAAAAGTGGGGAGTTATTCATAATTTTTAGGAAACATTTTAAATTTTTGTTTTTGGGGCATTTTTTTATAAGAAAATTGAAATTTGAAAATAATACATAGTTTTCCAACAATAGGTGTTATTTTGGTATTCAAAGAAAAATGGAAGTTGGACTACAGCAGCAATATTCTCAGTTGTTCTTGAGCGACGTGCACGGGTTTTATTCTTCTTCATCACTAACTTGTCCCAACAGCTCGAATTTGTCCACCAATTTCTGTATTGCGGTTCGACAAGATGTTTCACGATGACCCAAAAATGCTTTAGTTTTGCGAACTGTGACTGCAAGATTTTCACGTTGTTAAGGCGTGTCTTCTTGTGTAGTTTCTACTTGTCAAAGAATAAAAGCTTCAAGATAACTCATCTTGTTGGAAAACCCTGTATTATTTATAACAATCTTATTAACAATAACTACTTCTAAGATTATATTTATTAATTTATTTATATAACATTTTTTTTTTGGGGCATTTTTCATATGGGCGTGACACTGTCCGATGGTTGTCTATGGGCGGGATATCTACTATTGTTTCCAGACGTGGTTGAGGAGCTTGTTTCAGTGCTCCACCATGACTGTGCTCCATATGTAAGTATGTATCTGATGAAAAATGTGTAAGTCGCTGGCAACGTTTTTGCTTTATCAAATAAAGTGTGGTCCAAATAAAAGTTTATTTTTGTAAATTCAAAAAAAATATTTAAAACTCAGTTTTTGTCATTTTATCGGCTTAATCGAAAGAGCAAACATTCCCACGATTTCATTCATGTAGCTGCTTTGGCTGGATTCGCAGTAGCTTATCCTATCAATTAAATTTTTCAGACCGTGGTGCCCGTTTCTCTTTTTATTTCCCGAAGGACTCGCTCGATATTGGCCTAAAAGTTCATAATCGTTAAAGGATTCGGATAATATTGGTGCCATACGGTAACCGTAAAAAAATAGTGTAGCGGCGTCAAGTCACAGGTCCGAAGTGGCCAATTGACAGCTCAGAGACGGATGATAACAAGATTTTCGAATATGGTGCTCCAAAGATCGGTTCTAGGTTGGGCTGTGTCCATGTCGTTAATTTGCGACAAATGCCGAAAGGGCCCACCAAACTCTTATTCATTGGCTTCTTGACGACGACGTGTGGGTTTTCCAGCTGGTAGGACTGAGTCACCACTCTCGACCACGGAAACTAGTCTGACGGGGACCATGAGTGTTGTCCACTAGCATGTCAGATATATAGGGTTATCCATTTCGTGGTTTCAAAAGATGTTGTTACCAAGTTGTTAAACCAATTTTTTTTCTTTTCAGTTGAAAGTCTCACATTGACGAAAATGGATCGATATCACACAACGCTCGGTGGGTATGTTAATAAACAAAATTGTTGTATTTGGGGTTCTGAGAATCCTCAAGTAATTGAAGAGAGGCCATTACATCCACACTAAAAGTCACTGTTTTGTTTCGTTTCTTTGAAAACGACGAGGGAACGACTGTCACCGTCAATTCGGAGCGTTATGGTCGTATGATAACCGACTTTTTTTGCCTGCTATTGAAGAATACGACTTGGAGAATCGAGCGAATATGGCCTTATTACAAGAGATTTTTCCTGGCCGCGTAATTTCTCGTCGTGGCGACATCAACTGGCCACCCTGGCCAAGATCATGTGATTTGACACCATTAGACATTTTTTGTTTAAGTATATAATTCCAACATTGCGAAATCATGATTAATGTCCACTCGAATTTGGACATGACTGGCAGCCTTTTAAGGTTTTCGGACATATTTGCATTTAAAGTTTTTCAATCAAATCTTGAGTTTTTGATCCAAATGTTTTATAATAAATAAACCATTAATAAGAAGTAATAACTTTGGCGATTATAGTCGCACTTAGGGCGATAATCGTATTTTAAGATATTCAATGGTCAGTAGCGAGATATCACTCCTATATGCTTGGCCTACGAGCTAGAAAACGCATTTACTTGTTTTAAATACGACAAAAATCTCATTAGTTTAGACAGAATAACGTTGTGAGACCTATTACACGACAGCATATAAATGTCAACCATAACAATCATTGATCAAATAGCGCTAAAGGTCCTTTTTCTTATCTTTAAATTTCAAACCAATGCATTTTTAGAAGAATTCCATTAAAAATTCATATGAAATGGTTTTCAATTTTATTCAAAAAATATTTTGTTATTTTGACTTTTCTGGCGAAACAGCAACCAACATCAGCAGTAACAGAGTGTGAAAATCACATTAATATTTTCCAAGTAAAACTAGAAAAACATTATTAATCATTGTCAAGACCATGAGAATAGGGAGGGAGAAGAAGCAACTTACAGGAAACGAAAAATATTCGCTTTTTTTCTGCTGATTTTGACAGACGCGAACGACCATGAATTGTTATTTTCGGCATTACGTTTCTTTTACTGTTGGCTGTTTTTTTGCTCTTTTATCCTTGCGGCCACAATGGAGTTTCTTGTGTGCTACCCCGCCAACAAAAGATGGCCTAACAGAGGAGGAATTTCCGATGGGAGCATTAGAGTCAGCGGCTGAAAAAAGGGACACATTTAACGATGTTTTTCTTTTCACTTATCATCAGCATCTAAATCATTTTTTTCACTTAATTTTCCTTTTTTGTTTTTTTTTTGGAAAAATTACAAAACGACTTTTAAAACTTTCTTAATTTATATTTTGACACGAAAACATTGTGTTATATTTTGCTGTTAACGAAATGTTTTCTTTTCGACTACTCATAGGTGGTGGGTGGGGCGGTGAGAATGTTTTGTTGGCATCCGGAGGGAAGTATGGAGAGGTGAGATGAAATGCCAAATATATGTTAAATGTTAAAGCCAACTTGTTATGAAGATTAAAATTTCAAAAAATATTACTAAATAAAAAATGGATTTTTTAACTCTTGGTTTCGGATTTTTTTTTTCATTTTTATTTGGGGGCAATTTTTAATTTTGAATTGGGCCCGATTTTCACTGGGGCTACTATTCACGGAGTCGTTATAATCCTTTAAATTAATTTATATGGCAAAAGTTTTACAGAATGGCGGTAACAAACAACAGCCGATCACAACATCAACAGGTCTTTAGCTGCATTTATATTAGAATTCAACTTCGGTTTTGTTAACTTGATTCAAGATGGAGACTGATCTTTTTGGACTTCATCCTTATGGATCTGTTTAACGATCCAGACTCCGGTGCAGTGTAAGTCATTTCTCGAAAGCTGAGCCGAAGCAGTTTTAAAATATTTTTATCCAGCTAATATATTTAATGTATATATGTATTTAGCAAATGTGAACAGAACCATATTTGACAAAACTTGATATGAATCAAGAGAAGGTATCACCGAAATCAACCGCAATAAGTTTCAATACGAGTGCACCATGCCAGACGAAATCGAAAGCCTTGGAAATATCCATAGCTCCGGCCTTATCTTCACCAAGGCGGTGAATAGCTCAACTCCACCGATGACATTAGGTCTCCTGTAGGTGGCAGCCTACGGCAGTCATACAGTCGATTATACAGAATGCCGTTAGTTGATCTGACACACTTGGATCTTCTAAATTCTGAAAGACGAACCTTTTTTTGATATGCATGCTGATTAAATCAGTAAATAATATCGATACCTTCCCGTAAGAATGTATTAAGCGACACTTTTTTCGAAAATGACTTTTTGATGTGGAACTATACTAGAAGTTAAACACCACATTTTGGCCTGGGTTTCGCTGCCCTATCATGGATGCAAAGGAAACTAGAGAGAAAATAAAATTGTATGAACCGCCAAGTTTTCTCACTGGAATAATGTTGCTCCCTGAAATTTGTATTATCTTATCTAATTAAAATTTTGGTTTTGCAATGACGTCAAGTTTTGTATTCTAAAAATCTCTTTCCAAATATGTTCCTTTCAATAAAATACACAAATAAATAACTAAACGAGACGTTTTTTTCGTTTCCTAAACAATTTTAGAAATGTCGCTTAATACATTCTTATGGGAAGGTATCGATATTATGTTGCTGTCCTTCAAGAGCAAGAGCTGACATTGGTTTACTCCGACAAACCAGCAACTCTTGAATCAGTGGAAGCCAATATTCAAACCACCATTGACCCCATACGGACAGATTTATTGGAAAAAGTAGTCAAAAATTAAACTGATCGATTGGACCGCGGCGGAAATATGTCAAAAATCACATTTAAAACGAAAATGCCATGGAATTATCTACCAGATTGTAATCGAAACCATTTCATTCCAACAATATTTCGGTCTTGTATTACCATTTTAAGTTCTCAAGCTCTTAAAAAAAACACCCTACTTTTGGATTTTTGTAAATCGAATTTGGTATAGACAAACGAAAAAGCTTCTACTTTCCAACGACATGTCTACAAAAGAGGGGCCGATCTTCGAACACTGACTTTAATGTTCCCCGAACTGGCCATACCACTCTCCAACATTCTATTCTTAATAAATTGTTATTGTCTCTCACTCTCCTTTATATCCTGGCCGAAAGGATCTCCGTGAAGCAGTTTTGCATTAGGAACTTTGGCCGTTTGTTTGATTGTTTCGTTTGTTATTGTTGCCATTGCTGTTGGTCGTGGTGTTGTCGTCCTGGTCATCGTCATTCATGCTACTGTTTGTTGTATTATTTCCGTATTTTTTCTTCTTCCTTGCGGCCATTAATATTGAAAGCAATGATTTACACGTTTTTATCCGGAAAAAAAAATTCAATTAATTTTTGCTCTGGCTTGTCCTTTTTGGTTTTTGTTGTTGTTGTTGATTCGTTTTCCCCCCACATTTCATCGTATTTTGTTTCTCTTCCTTTAACTGAAATGCTGAAATCAACGAAATATAATCAAATTAATTACTCTGTACAAGTCATGACATGACCGTCGAATCAGAAAAGAGAAGACGAACAAAAACAAAATCCAGGAATGAAAACAATGTTAACACAGGCAGGACGAAATGATGCCGAGGTAGAGCGGTTCCAGGTGTCGTATGTGAAACAAATGTATCATTTAATGCTGGTGGAATTGCATTCTGGTGAAATTTTCTTATCTGTTCCAGGGGGATAGTTTTTGAAAATGTAGCTTCTGTTAACTAAATATAAGAGTCGGTGTTGCTGTGGACTGTGAAATTGTCAAAGAAGTTGTTGAGCTGTTTCATATTTGCCAGTGTCATTGCAGCTTTACTAGCAGCACTCAGGAGATATTTGTATGAGATATCAAATCATGCTTAACCTGCAGTGGTGACTCCTTAAAGAAGGCTAAATTTACTATCTTTAATTTACTTTACCTTCTTTACTGATCCCGGCTCTAGCTAACTGGGCCATTTTATTGAATATTTTGTCAGCTCTAAATTCACATTTTGCTGGAATTTCTGGACACCCTGTGTCTAACTCATGCTCTACGTCTTTAAACTCAAATACATACAATAATACTTATATCTACAAAAGTTCACATGATATATTTTTCCATTTATATATGACATTACAACATTATTTTCTTAATTCGCATTACTGCTCAGCTATTTTTATCTTACTTTTGCGGGCGTAACAAAAGGAATTTCATATTTTCATATAATATCACACAAAAGATATGATAAATATTATGAGCTCTTTAACATAACTGATGATTACGAAAAAATTCCAAAATGATGAAAATTTGTCTGTGTGTGAGAGATACGGCATTCCAATTGGTCTGTGGATTTTACATGGCAAAAGCACACTCACAAAGCCAGAAAAGAAAACAACGGCAACGTAGAGAAAAAAACCACACGAAACAATTTCGAATCAAATAGTTTAGAAATAGTTTTTCAAAAATATACCAAGTGAAAAGGTAGAATAGAAAAAAAACTACAAGATATTAAAGAATTTATGTGTATAGTAGGAGTATTCTCGGTAATGTGAAGAAAAACGATACAGACAACCAACTTACCTGGTCGCCGGAACTCAGAGGGCAGGGAAGGGACTCAGTGAGTATAGAAAAATAAATTAGAACCAATGCATGAATAGTTTGCTATGTAAAAATATTTAAATATTTGCAAAACACAAAAAGGGTTATGATGGATGTTAAAAAGGATAACACACAATCTGACTCGTGAGTGTATACACAAATACACACACACAGCCATAAGCATTCTCACACAGAAATCGAAACTCACTTACACTGTACTTTCACACACACACTGGAAGTTAACAAGACCAACCATGGAATGCCATATGCAACGTACGGGGATGCGTCTCTGTGTGTAATTGCCACATATTCTCGTAGACTACCCAGCAAACTAAACAACAAAGCTATCACTTTGTCTTCCACAAAATATTATTTGTTTTGGATGTTTTTTTGATACAACTTTGAAATTTTTGATCGCTTAAAATTTAGAAAAACTCAAGATTAAAAAAAAAATTGGTTTAATAAGTGAAGGTGGCAAAATCAACAGTTTTACATCAAAATAGATTGATTCATTATTTACCGCCGAACAGTGGTTCAGAATACAAATCCATTGGCCAAAAGTCTATAACTTTTGATCAAGTAGGTTCCGCCAAACATATGTTGTCCACAAGATATTATAGGACAATTGCAAAGTTGACTACTTTTCGAACTTTTCAATTTCAGGGTTAAAATTATTTTTTATTTTAATTTTTTTTATAATTACAATTCAAACTAAATTTATATTAAAATTTTGGGTCCAAGGGTAAAACGGGTGACAAAGACCATATGGCTAGTTTTTGCAGCGACAGGCCAAAGCCGCTGGAAAGAATCGAACAACACCTTAACTTAACTACTTTTTATATTTGTTTATTTTTAGGGTTTTCTACATTTTGGGTAAACTGTTCATATTTCATACTAGTAAGTTGTAATGCGCCTATGGCGCCCGTTGAAATATGGAAAAAAAATTTTGTTGAAAAAAAAAAAAAAATTGTGGAAAAAAAAATTTTGTTGAAAAAAAAAAATTTTGTTGAAAAAAAAAATTTTGTTGAAAAAAAAAATTTTTGTTGAAAAAAAAATTTTTGTGGAAAAAAAAATTAGTTGAAAAAAAAAAAATTTCTTAAAAAAAAAAATTTTTGTTAAAAAAAAAAATTTTGTTGAAAAAAAAATTTTTTCTTGAAAAAAAACAAATTTTTGTTGAAAAAAAAAAAATTGGAAAAAAAAATTTTGTAAAAAAAAAAATTTGTAAAAAAAAAAAATTTGAAAAAAAAAATTTTGGAAAAAAAAAATATTGGTAAAAAAAATTTGGGGAAAACAGAATTTCTGTACAAAAAAAAAATATTATTTTTTTTATTATATATTATAGAATTATAGAATGCCTATTTAAATTCCTACGTACTGCGTGACAGAGTCAGTGAATCAGTGAATCAGGGAATCAGTGAATCAGTGAATCAGTGTCCAGGGTAAATATATATTAAGATAATAAAAAATATTAGGAGGAAAGTGTTACAGTTAAATATTTGAGGAAATTAACTATCTCATAAAGTTTATTCCTGAATGAAATCAACCACTCGTCGTTATCGAAAATGTATCTAGTTCGATTTCCAGAGATTTTTTTTATAAAACTCCAGGCCCCGATGGTAATTTGGCACTTGCCTTATGTATGGCTTCCTGAGTGGCGTCGATTGACAAAGCACTGTAGTGAACATTCGTTCGATTCGGCCGATCCTAGTTGTCCAAAAGCCCCAGGGACTTTTAACCTCCCGAGGTACCAGCTTACAGACTCCGATTTGAGTTGAAGCCACAGTCACCACAATACTTCCCTAGGGATATCACCGCCAAGTCAAAGTGTTCTGTATTTTTGGTATTCATGCATTGAAAATCATATCGATTACCATGACATGTGTAAGACGACCTCCAGTAAATACTATTTAAAAAAAATCATGCAAAATGCAAACGCATAATGTGGAGAACTATTCAAAATGTCAAGAAGCTGATAAACCGTTCTCATATAGAAGTTCATTTGCTGTCGTTCTTACGGCCGGTGACAATGCAATGAAGGTCTTAATACACTAGCCAACAGTCGTTTTGTTATTTGGTTCTAGCATAATTTTTCTCATTGATTTTGACCTACTAAACACGAAAATGAGTTTTAAAAATTTTTCTGTCGATTGGATTTCGAGATACAAATTGAAAATTTTTTTTTAAATTTTTGGAGGTAAACTTGGAGGTACCAAAATTGCTGTTAGCATCGTGTTTTATATTTTATATGAATTTTTATATGGTTTTTTCTGCCACATTTTTACTAAAAAAACGCCGTTTTTTAACCTTTTTAAGCCATCAAAACTACTTACCCGATTTGAAAATTTTCTGAGAATGAGTTGTAGACGGCTCAATCTTTAATTTGAGTATTAGTAGGATCAATAAGGTCAAAGAAGACGAAAGATATGCTCAAAATTGTAAGTGTACCTCCAAAAATTTAAAAAAAAAAGTTCAAAAATTTGTATCTCGAAAACCAATCGACAGAAAAAATTTTAAAACTCATTTTCGTGTTTAGTAGGTCAAAATCAATGGGAAAAAGTATGCTAGAAACAAATAACAGAGAAAATTTTGTTATTTGTGACCTAGTGATATCGACTTTTTTTAAATGTGGGTGTCTGTTCAGCCAACAACAAAGTGTTGTAGGCCTTCGTTAGTCATCATTGGTACAGAGTTTCAGCTTTGGGTTTGAAACCTGCCATCATCAACTGTTTAATTTCGTTTCAGATTCTGAACTTATGCATATGTGCTACATCATTTTCGCTGGGTATGCAAGTGTGTGTCCTCTATGTAGGTGTGTGTGTGCACTCTCTGCATGAGTATGGAAAAATGTCTATGCGAGTGTGTGGATGTTATGACTCGTACATTATAAAAGAAGTCATAAATATTAGAAAATGTTGTAAAAAGAATAACAACAACTTTATGATATAAACAAACACTCTTACCTTTATTCACACAGACACACACATACACATTGTGTGTTCATGAAATGTTACTCACCGAACATATTTTGCATAGACCGTTAGAGAAATATTTACCTTAGAAAAAAAAATGCTCTACATACGTATGGATGTGTGGGTAAGTTAAAAAGAAGAATTCGATCAGCACCGATATAATAATACCCAACAGCATGAACCAATATTCTGCCCAGCAGCGGCTGAAGACTTTTATTTTTATTTTTTTATTTTATTATTAATTACAATACAAAGTAAATTTATATTCTAATTTTTGGGTCCAAGGGTAAACCGGGTGACACAGACCATATGTTTAGATTTTTGCAGCGACAGACCAAAGCCTCTGGTGGGAATCGAACCCACAACCCCCACGCTGATAGGCAAGCACAATCGAAGCTAAAGGTGCTGCTCACACGATAAGATGTGATGTCCAATACCAGGTGGTTCATCTAGTGCTTTCTTTTTAGGTTATGTAACGGTGGCTGTCATAATAGACGCACTTAGTCGATAGATGACCATTGTGCTACCACGGGATGTTCGTCTCGCAACCCTACTTTCATTTTTTTAATAATATGTTATTTTGACAGTTATCTTGACTCGTCCGCCCTAAATCTTGAAATGTGAAATGACACCGCACGACTTTTTTGTGGGGCACCGGGAAGCCATCATCGTCAGCCACGTGAATAAAATTGTTTATGTGGTAATGTTAGCTTCGTCAAATAATTCTACATGCCGAAAATAGATTTTCATTAATTTTTTGTTAATTTTAAAAGAAGACATAAATGTATTTGTGGTTATCAGATTTCTCTTCAGTGAACATTTTTTTCGATTGTACGAAGTTGGTCGATAAGTTGTCTGGTGTGAATGGGTCTCCCTTAAGCTGACCCATTGATTTTCATCGTCTCCGTTCTTAGTATAGCTTGCATGAAATTGAATAACTTACAGTTGGAGTGACAGTAACTCAACATAAATCTACACCTGTATCATTGATGGAATGGCATATTAAAGTTGTTATCAGCAGCAAATTCTATGAACGAACTTATACGTCATATCCATATAAACTACCTACGCTATCATGTCAGACCTCAAACACAGTCTAGTTGACAGTTTCTCTATTAATTATTGCACTTACTATAAGCTATGATTTCTAGTTTAACACGACTAAAGTCTGTATGGCCATAAGGATATACCGAAGGGTGTGAACTAACCGTCTCAAATGTTACAAATCTCCAACACAAATAACATTTGGTCAGACTTTGACGTAGGGTTAACAAGAAATTCTCTGATGTCTTGTCTGTGGATTGTATGTATATTAAACTTGACAGAATATAGGGAGGTAACGCACTCACACACATATACAGCAGGAAAAAATGAACAATACACGCACACACACACCTACACGCATAAGTAGAGAATAGAACATGAGCAAAACTTTGTAAAATTATCTTATTTGAAATTTATGAGATCAAAAATTTGAATGCCCTTAAGCTTAAAACTACTCAAACTACCACTGCCACTATAACTAACACCACCCGGAGTACCAGAACACTTCGAAGGCAAGGCCACGTGGCACAGTGGAAAACTCTTTATGCATTTTTGGACACCCTTTCAATTTGAAATCAGGGTAAAGATAAATTGATATTGGGAATATCTAAATTGATGCCGAGAAACGAAAATAGTTGTGGAGAAAAGACAAACTGATATGTGGAAATGGAAATCGAAAGAGCAACGACAAATTGATATTAGGAAGGACGAAGTAAATTTGAAAAAGAAAAATCTATAATCGAGAAAAGACAAATTAATATTAACCGGCGTTCGATAAATCGAATACTATACGCACACAAATACGATGTTTTGATGTTACGGGCGTTGATGTTTTAGAAAAGCACAAATGTCTCTTGAGATTTTGAGGATTCTCAGACTGAAGCTCTTAACCATGGTATGGTAACCTACAAGGGCACCTTAAAATGCACTGAATAGCTCTGCTTTAAGTCCGTACATAAAGTCGCTTTTGCTGAATTTCCATATGAAATGGTGTAAAACTCTTTACTCCAAACAAGAGAGTCAAAATATTAGTATTATCATAAAATAAGTATGTTGCTGCCATAACTACACCACTTACATACAATTTAGCAAACAATTTCCAAAGATAATAGATATTCTTCATTGCTTATGGTTGTAGCTCTCTGCTGCGGCACCTTCTTCCTTCATTCTACATTCCCAAATAAAGTAAGGCAAACATTAGACAGGAAACCCCCAGGAAGAAACAAGAGAACGGAGTAACCAGTAACCGCCCTTTCAGTTCATGTTCATCTATTTAGATGTGCCAATCTATGTATGTATGTGTGTGTATGTGTGGGGCTATATCATAGTAACTAACTACCGCTAGTTGTTTTATTTCCAATTACATTGGGGGTGTGTTACGCTTAGAGGGTTCCACTCCTACCTATTTGCGGGCGTGTGTGTGTGTAATTTTTCCTCAGCGTAAATACCCATTTATTATGCATTGTAACGGATGTAAGTACGTACCAACCCGTCTTAGAGTTTTGTTTAACTTTTTTTTTTTCGGGCACTATCATTGACGCGGTGGCAGTGCGGAATCGGTGGGTGGGTTGGCCACTGATGCCCTTAGCTGAGGGTACGTACCACTGTTTAACACAAATGTCCAAAAAGAAAATAATAATGTGGTGTGCATTTTTTTGAAGGGAAATTACTTTAGTTTAGCGCTGACGATGGTAGTGAAAGGATGTTTTGTGCGAAATTTATGGCGGAAATGTTTAAGAGATGGCCAATCTATTTTTGTACGAAGTAGAAAACGTGGTACTCTTTAGTATTTAACATATAGTGGAGGACCTTTTGAATATATACTTTCAATTACAACCGATATTTTGCAGTAACTGATGGAGACCTGATATTTTGCGACGACCACCGCTAGAGATTTAACCCTAATCACAAGCATTGATATTCTTGCACTGTCATAGAAAGGACTTTACTACAAAAATGGTGAAAATCCTACAGTCACAGTTCGCAAAACTTAAGCATTTATGGATCGTCGTCAAGCACCTTGTCAGACCGCAATACACCAATTGGTGGACAAATTCGAGTTGTTGGGACAAGTTAGTGATGAAGAAGAATAAATCCCGTGCACGTCGCTCAAGAACAACTGAGAATATTGCTGCTGTAGCCCAAAGTGTTTAAGAAAACCTAGGTTTGTCCATTCCTCGTTGTTCTTTGGAATTGGGCATTCTACAAACGACATTACACCGTATTTTGCATAAAGACTTGGGTCTTAAGGCTTAAAAAGTTCAGTGAACACAAGAATTCAAGCCGGCCGATCATCAACAACGACGTGTCGTGTCTGATTGGGTCCTTGAAATGCACAAAAATGATCCGGAATTCTATCGAAAAATCATCTTGACTGATGAGGCCGATTTCCACCTCGGTATCTACGCCAACAAGCAAAATTGTCGCATCTGGGGCTCGGAAAACCCAAGAGTTACTGTTGAGAAGGCTCTCCGTTTTCAACGTTTGACCGTTTGGTGCGGTTTACGGTCTGGCGAGGTCATTGGACCTTACTTTTTCGAAAATGAGGTTGGGTTGAGTTACGGTGAATGGATTGCGCTATCGAGAGAGGATTAATGATTTTTTATGGTCGGAACTTTCGACGGCGCTACATGCCACACAAGCGACGAAAGCATTGGTCTTTTACGGGAAAACTTTCCAGATCGTGTTGTCTCTCGAAGAAGTGATCACAATTGGCCACCGAGATCTTGTGATTTAACACCTTGCGACCTCTTCCTTTGAGGTCACGTGAAACATAGTGTCTAAAATGGAATACAACTCGCATATATGGGCAGGGGCTCCATTAACATCTTTGAAGCTTCTGGACCGTGTACAGAGGAGAGCGGTGGTGATGATAGGGGATGGTAGGGTATCCAGCTCTATTGTCTCCCTACAGCATCGCCGAAATGTGGGTTGTGTATCGCTATTCTATAGATATTTTAATGGTATCTGTTCAGAAGATATCCGTCGTCTGGTCCCTGACGTTAGAACATTTAACCGGAATACTCGGCTATCCAGGGTCTCTCATCCGTTCATTGTCAAATGGCCGGTTGACCGGACGACGCACTATAGAGAAAATTCGTTCTTTAGCCGGACTGTTCGTTTGTGGAATAATCTTCCTGAAAGTGTTTTTCCTGCCTGCTATGACATTACCAAATTCAAGGCCAACGTCAACAAACACTACTCCCTCTTTCCTCCCTTCAATACCCTTATTTCCCATCGCTAACACAGTGCATTGCATTTATAGGGGGCATCCCCTGAGTGTTAGTCAAAAAAAAAAAAAAAAAAAAAAAACAGCCCAGCGTCGATTCATGATCTCAAAGATAGAATTCGTGGGGTTATCGAGGACATAGGGCAGCCATTTGGCGATTTGGTTATGGAAAACTTCATGAAAAGGATATGAGCCTGTAAGCGTGGTCATGGTAGCCATTTGGCTGATATTGTTTTTCTCTTTATTATGAAATAAACATCCGATCATTCATCTCAAAAATTTTTATTTTTCTTTGAATACCAAAATAACACCTCTTATTGTAAAGCCCTGTATTAAAGAAATTACTGACCATAGTAGTCCCAAGTGATTTTCAAATATTTTTTTTATGTATGCTTTATTGATTACGATTGGATCTGCTCCTAATTTAGCCTAATTTAATTCAGTAATGAATCTGGGTATGGATTTTTTTACTCAGCTGTTCTCTGCAGCGTGCTGGTACCAATGACAACTTTATTGAGACAGTTTTGTTCGCATCGTGATATAGAGGCAGTGACTAACATTCAGGGGATGCCCCCTATAAATGCAATGAACTGTGTTAGCGATGGGAAAGACGGGTATTGGACGGAGGAAAGAGGGAGTAGTGTTTGTTGATGTTTGCGTTCAATTTGTCAATGTCATAGCAGGCAGGAAAAACAATTGCTGGAAGACTATTCCACATACGCACAGTTCTGCTAGTTTCAAGACTTGTGAACATAGTCGAGAAATTTTTTTAAACTACATTTGGTTTAAAGCCTCGTCAAATAGAGGCAGGGACCTTTACAGTCTGATACTTGTCATTAAATGTTTTAGAATAGAGAATTTGAAACCACATTTGTTTTAGCGTGATATTGCCACATCATTTCTTTGATGTGGCAATATCAATATTTCTCTAGCCAAATATTTTGATGACGCTCAAGTTTGCATTGGTGCTTTATGCTGATATCTTGGATCTTTGTGGATATTTTCATTTCTCATACATAAGGGTGAGCCGGACAGTTACAGTATTCGATTGTGAAATGGAAATATTACTTAATTTCAATGGCGGACACGTTTTAAAATTCAGTGTGATTTTTTGCATTTTTCGATTCGTCTCAAGTGATCACTCAATTTTTGTAACGCTACATCAAACTTGTTGTTCTTCAACATTTTCATATTTTTTTTTAAGTTGTGCCAAATTTTAGTTAGTCCTTCGCTGAAGTCCTTCTGCCACAATTGCTTTGCCATTTCCCCCCCGCTATTTTTCTGTTTTTATTTTTTGCTTTATTCTTGCAAAAAAGGGGTGGTTTGCTCCGCTACTAATGTCTTACGCTCTAACACACTTTTCGGAATAAAAGTTTTTTGCACTTGTCGTTTTTTGTTTCGGTTTTCGTTGGTTTGTTCCTTTGTTATTTTGAAGGACTTATTATTTTAACCTCAAAGGTATGGTCAAACCCTCACATTATATTTATATTCTTATAAATTTCAAAATAGTTTTTCTTTTGTTCGGATACCATTTTCACTTAAGGGAATAGGAAGGAGTGCGACGGCTGGGTTTGTGCGAAAGTTGATATCGAATGCCAAAGAAAAACGTCTGTAAAAACATGTACTGAATGTAATGCTCACTATGGTGGTCCTCGATGGAAAGTGAAATGTTGCTTTGGATTTCCAAGAAAATGTTTCGATTGTTGTCAGATGCTTTATTGTCTTAGTGATCTTTGATTTTTCTTCGAGTGTTTAAGGATAGTTTGCTTCTCATGGACATGCAGAAATTTCACTTCACTTAGTCTCAATTTTCCCCTGTTTTTTTTTTCGTGAACTTTTTGTTTAGTTTGTGTATTATCAGGCACAAGGAGCAAAAGCAGAAGCTAAAGCCGAAGCCGAAGCAGAAGCTAAAGAATAAGAAGATGTTAAATGATGAGTTTCAACTTTTGTTGGTTATTAAAAGCTATTATGGATTGAAGGTATTTCGCAGTAGAAGTAGCAGCAGCGGCAGCAGGAGTAGGTGAAAGCAGTTTATGGTTAAACACAGATTTCTACTCTTTTGTTTCATCCTCAGTCAATAATGGACACAGGTAGAGCTGGAAAAAGAAAGGATACCACAAGGAATGGCAAGTTATGGAACTGGGCAAGGCAGATTGTTAGTGCAGCGAATTCCATTATGCAAAGTTGAATTAAGCTTAAATTACATGACAAATATTTGTTGAAAGCACTAAAAAGGAGACTGAATTGGAGAGAATTCATTTCTGATGAGAGTGGGAAAGACGATTGGGCACATTTGCATAATGGATGGCCATGGAGGTGATGGAAATGGTCATATTTGAGAAGTTTTGATTATGATGAATAAAAGACAAGTTTCAGGAGAGAGAGAAGACAAGAGACATTTGATGGAAAATTTTTGCATAATGTTCATGAATTTGGATAGACAATGGCCGGCGGAAGTGCAAGGCAAATCTGCCAGAAAGATAATGGATATCGTACTTTATCACATTTGGTAGTAAGGAGTAATGTAAGGCATACCGGCGCCAGGAAATTAGGCCTCACGGAGATTCCCCAAAATTCTAAGAATATGCAGTGTGGCCTAATATTATTAAGGTTTATTGAAGTTATGACAATACATCTCCAAAACCAGGCATTGAATCGCTTAGGGTTTCCAGGGCAACTGGGGACATGGGCTGACAGTTAACATCAAGCTGAACATGAAAATTACTAGATGCATACGATATCACCTAGATTATGCATTCGGCCATTTTATCACTTCCATTGATGCACCATAAGCGTGTTGACAACTTTTGCATCGACGACCCCGTTTAATTCTGAAAACTAAATAAGTGGTTTAGAATGGAGCTGAAGTGGCATAATATTTATGAAGCTTGTCCTTGATTTATTTCTTGGCTTTCCACACAGCGTATAACGGTTTAGCTTTACTTTGTAAAATATGAGAATAGGCCATATATAATTTTATTTTCCTGTTAATGGCGGCATTACTTCAAGCCTTCTGAAATTTCAATATTTATTTATATTTTTTTTTCAAATAGCTGCATTTCCTATTTATTAACAACAAAACAGAGAAGGGTGCCCATCTCATCAAGTCTAATTGTAGCCCGTCTATTTATGTCTAAACACTGTTTTGTTGTCGTGTGTGTAATTAAAACATCACTTTGGTAACACAATATTGCATCACAATGAAAGCGATCAAAATACTAATAAAAATAAAACGATTGATTTTCATTTCCGTATCCGTTATTGATTATCAATTGTTAATGTTGTTATGGCGTTTTACATTTATAACCTCATAAATTTCCAGAGAGAGAGAGAGCGAGAGAGAAACAACCTACATTACTTTTTTTTCGTTGGCATGTATTATTTTCATTTCTGGCTTTTTATTACACTGCAAACAACAAACACGGACAAAGCTGAGGAAAGACGAAGAGACAGACGGATGGACAGACAGACAGGTGGTAAAATAACATTGCATGTCATATGACACCAATAAATCGCTTCATTTGCTCTCTGATCCACAAATGAAAGTAAATGGGGCGACATAAACACCAGATACCCACATAGACAAAACCCAATACACATTTGGGGTATTCATGAACTGCAACATTGAGACGAAAGCAAATTTGTACGCCAGCATACGGCTTTAAAAAAACACAATACCTTGTTTCATGAATACCCCCATTTAGTCGCTGCCACCAACATCATCGTCGCTGTCGTACTGCTTGTTTGTCCGCCCGTTCGATCGTTCGGCCATCCGTTCGTCGGGCGACTTTGTAAGGCAAGTCTGTAAAGGTTCAAAATAAAAACCAGAGCATAAAATAAACACGTTAAAATAAAAGCAAAAACAACAAGAAAAAATAAAGCAAAAAGCAAATAGTATGTTGTTGTGGGGCGATATGTGCAAATGAGTTGCCCGGCCCGGTCCGACCGGCCATTGGAATCAGACACTCAACACAGCCATTTACCTGTGTGCACTCACTGAACCGGAAGTAATCTTGATGAGTTTCGATGTATGTGTGTGTGTGTGTGTGTTTTTACTTTAACTCCACTCACCAGCACCGGACAAACACATGCCGGCCGATATCTGTCTGTCGGTTTGTCTGGCCCTAACTATACTACTTAGCCATACGTACTAACAATGTTTGTATGCAGGTGATTAATTTAGGTTATTTTACCTTTAATTAAGTACATAATGAGTTACAACAAACTGAAAGTGAACTGAATTGAAAGCACGAGTGAATGGCGGCGCATGGTGCATGGACACGGGCATGGACATGGTGGCTGATGAAGGTGGTGATATTTGATCGTTAGTTCTGTGTAATTTGAGAGGATTTCAGTTGGACGAAAACTAATTTAAAATTGTTCATTTTTATTTACAACCAGTCAACAAATTGGAAAGTGATTAGCTTGGCATTATTTATATTTGTCAAAGTTGCTCATATTCACGCAGGGAGGCTTAAATTTCATACAATGTCAACCGTTTGCCGTAAAAAAAAAACAAATTAGGGATCATATATTACAGTAGAGGCTAAGACTGTAGGACATTGTTTAATGTGAATGTCCTGTAGATAAAGCACATGTAATACAGTTGAATCGGTTCATGGACAAAATCAAAAAAAAAAAAATCAATTAAAATTATAAGAAATCGTGTAGTTACGATAATGGAAATCTGGTGACAGACAGGAATCTCATGCTAGTTGTTTGTAATTAACATTTCTTCAGACTGGAGAAGAAAGCATCATGGCAATAATGGATAATGGTTTTGAAAGACCAGCTCTAAATCAAAATGATATCAAGCAAAAATATCCTGGACTAAGAACAACATATGTCAACGAATTATAAGAGGAGATGGGGTGCAGGCATCAGCTAGTCTGAAAAATCTGAAGGGCAGCATAACGTTTTACAAAAAAAATCCTTTGCGAGGTCTCAGACAGGATGAAGTTAAAACATGCACAGTAAACACTAAAGGACACATCCTGCTCGCATAGATATTGGTGGTTTTTCTGGGGATGTACGAGAGGTCATGATAAAACTTATTAGACAAACGTTGACAATGACAAAAAGGCGACATAGTAGAGTCAGACTGTTGCAGTGTACAGGTAGTGGAAGAATTTTTCTATCTGAAAAAATACGCCAATGCAAAATGGCACTAACAATCTGAAATTTATCCCCATTCTAAAGTGAACAAATTACCAAAAAATACTTTATTAGCAGGAAATTAGACGAAAAATGCCCACCAAATAATTTAGAATTATTTTTTATTAAAATTTTTCGGAAAGTAAAATGACCCCAAATTTCCCCAAATTTTTAAAATTTTGTTGTTGCCCTTAATTTGGGACCATTTTTCATTTGGGGTCATGTTGTCTTGGGTTATTTTTTGCATTTGCTTACCTTGGATCTGCCATTAATCGAAATAAACTCAAAGGTTGTGGTGCCAAAAAAAAAAAATGCCCCAAAATAATTTAGAATTATTTTTTTAAAATTTGTAAAAATTTAAATTTATTAATAAAAAAAGTCCCAATGGAAACGGAAAAATTGCCACAAATGTTCAAAATTTTTGTTGTTGTTCTTAATTGTAAAATATAGGACAATTTTGTCCTGAGGTAATTTTTCTGGGACCCGATGCATTTGATTATCTTGGCTCTGCCATTAATCGATTAATTTTTTTAAAATTTGTAAAAATTTAAATTTATTCATAAAAAAAGGAAATGGAAAAATTGCCACAAATTTTCAAAAATGTTGTTGTTCTTAATAGTAAAATATAGGAAAATTTTGTCCTGAGGTAATTTTTCTGGGATCCGATGCGTTTGATTATCTTGGCTCTGCCATTAATCAAAATACACTGAAAGCTTGTTGAGCGAAAAAAATGCCCCCAAAATAATTTAGAAATATTTTTTTAATAAATATAGCATAATTTTAGTTTCAAAAAAAAAAAATTGAGGTAAATTGTATTAATAAAAAATGGTCTCAATGGAAACGAAAAAATGGACACAAATTTTCAAAAAAATTGTTTTTGTCCTTAATAGTGAATTGGAAACCATTTTTCATTCTCGCTGTGGGATGATTTTGCTGGAAACCGATGCATTTGATTATCTTGGACCTGGCATTAATCGAAATACGTTCAAATATTGTGGGTCGAAAAAATGCCCCCACAATTTTCTTTTTAATAGAAATTTTATTATAATTTTTCAGAAAGCAAAATCACTCACATTTAAAAAAAAATTAGGTAATTTTTACTTATAAAAAATGGCCCAAAATTCTCAAGATTTGGAAACATTTTTCATTTTTGGTAGGAGCCGAAGAATTTGACTATCTAGGCTCTTCAAGTAATTGAAAGAATGATGTCATCATAGAAATACAGCGAAGGGTTGTGGGGGTTGTCCCAAGAAGGAGACCAATCCTGAATGAAGTGTACAATATGCATCTTCTACCTGTGCTTTGTTATGGTGCATGGGTACTTTTGAAAGCAGGTTTTGGAATCCTTAGCTATGTGCTAATCAATGGCCAAATCTGTGTTAACGAGAAAGGAGAAGACTAGCAAAGAATGCGAGACCCCCTTGGTATTAGGAACCGAAGTGCTTGTCTAATATCAAATGTAATCTCTCAAGGAAAAACGACTTAGGTTTACTGTGCTAATTTTTCAGTATTGCAATTTTAATTTCTATTTGACATTAAAGACCGATGTGCTAAGTTGGAGCTTGCATAAATAAGAAATGTAACACTGCCTGACATAGCAGGAACCTTTGATTACACTCAGGCTCAGCCCATGTTCGTTTAGAAGTAGCATATACTAATGCCAAAAAGGGATGCATGGCAATGGAGAACTCTTGGTACTAGACTGTAAGTCATTTCCTCTACTAATGGTTCAAAATTAAATAATCAAATACTTTTCTGGGTCTACACCAAAGACCTAGAGCCGAATATAACACGAAGATTATCTGAATACTGTAGCGTTTATCAAGCTGAAATGTTGGTCAATAAAGAAATAGCAGAATGACTGAGAATAACGTCCTCGCCGAAGGGGGGTTAACATATACTCTGATAGTCAGGCTGCTATTAAAACTCTGGTTTCTGTATTCCAGAAATCAATATCAGAACTGGATTCAGCAGTTCAGCATCCACCTTATGAAGGGGCCGGGCCACAGTGACCTATCAGGGAGATGTAGATCAGCAGTACTTGGTTCTACCTAATTGATTCCATCCAGTATATATATTAACAAACGGTATATGAGCGTCTGTCTGAGGTTGTATTCAATGCAGATAGATATGGACCTTATACAAGGTGATGCAAAATTATTCACCCCGCTCAAAATAATTATTCCATTCATCATTTTTGTATATCGAAAATTGTTTGTAGCAACAATGGCTACATTGGACCAAAAGTTATCATCTAATAAGTATGGGTACTAGGGTGGAGTGAAAACATGCTTTTTTTTAATTTGAAAAAGTTAACCTCGGAAAGAGATGTAGTCTGGGGTCCTAATGAGGGGAAAAATCAAGAAAAAATGTAAAAAAATTTTTAGGGGTCGCGCCACTCCCTCGAAATTTGGAAATTATTGCTATTTTGGCGTTGATTTTAGAAAAATCCTAAAAATTAACGACTTAACTTATTCGAAATTTAAAAGTTTGAGCTTGTTCAGTGCCCAAACAAAAGTATTTGAGGCAAATATGAGGATAATCGACTAATATTTGTAGCTTTGGTGGCGATTTCATTGTTCAGTCAATTTTCTGAAGAAGGGACGATTTGACTTATTTTACTTTTTGAAATTTTTGAACAATGAGAAATTTTTTTTTAAATTTTTTCATGCCCTTATTTCATTGTTTACGCTATTGCAAACATTTATTGACATAAAACTTTTCCGGATTTTTCTAAAATCAACGCCAAAATAGCGATAATTTCTAAATTTCGAGGGAGTGGCGCGACCCCTAAAATTTTTTTAAAATTTTTTTCTTTATTTTTCCCCTCATTACGACCCCAGACTACATCTCTTTCCGAGGTTAACTTTTTTTTTTTGAATTTCACTCCACCCTAATGGGTACATGGATCTCCATTCTATCATTGGTTTTATTTTTCAGATTTGGTATAAATATGTATGCAATTTGGAATAAATATAGAAAAATCAATGTTGTTGAAAGTCAATTGGAAATATTTCTGTAATGTATGGAATGTTACCCTAGTTTTATTAAATTAAGTGAAATTTAGATATTTTCCACATTAATCCAAAATTTCAAGTTCCACATCAATGCATTTAATTCATTGGGAATAAATTGTTTTACAAATTCATCACAGACAAAGATACGTTTTCTTTCCACTTATCCATCTATATCACAGACAAAGATACGTTTTCTTTCCACTTATCCATCTATATGTCCTTTCACTATAATTTCTAAACAAAATTGAAAAAATGTCTGAAAAAATATCCCAAAACTGCACATATTTTGAATAATTTGTGTTATCGTCTGTTAACGCTTCTGCAACAACCCGATAAATCTGCATATATTGCAACGCTGACGATATTTTTCAACTCTGTGTGACGACAAGATGTCTATTTAATTTAAGTTTAAACTGATACATTTCTTTTTCTTCGTCTTTTCTTCTTTTGTCTCTATTAAAAAGTCATTAACCTTGACAATGCTTCTACAAAATTCAATTTCCCATCAAAATCTAATAATAACTGAGAGAAGAATGGCTTTACATAACAGCGAGATATCATTAAAAATCAATTCGGCAAAGAGCTACGAAAAGTCAAAACTAATAACGACAACATATTTGGACAAGAAATTCCACAAACCATAACACGGCTGAACTAATCAGAACTATTTGAGAAAAAGATTTGTTTCCCTCCAAATGCCAACCCATCCATTTCTGACGACATGTAATAGAAAACACACACACAGACACACACACATGCAAGCAAGAACTTTGTTTGCCGCTGTTGTTGGAGTGTTAAAAGTGACAACTTTAAAAACCATTTCAAAACACTTAGATGTTAACCCCACCTCCTGTGTAGCCAGCAGCACCACTGCTACCGCCACCGCCACCTCCCCCAACTCCAACGCCATAAAGCTTAAGCACAAAGAAATGCCCTTAAGGGACAACTGTGTTACATTTGCGCCCCGGTCTGCTCTATTCCTGTGAGTGTGAGTGTGTGTGTGTGAATTGCTCCCCTTGCTTCCGGCCACCCATTTCAACCATACCCGGGAATACATCTAATGAAGTAGAAACATTAACTGCATATGATGTCTTTCAGATGTGACGCTAACGTTGACACATTATTTCAGACGATGAAAAGAAAAATAACAAAGGCAGCAGCAACATCAGAGGCATCAAAATAATTTGGTGGAGACGAGATACGGATACAGGAAAAAGAAGACACAACTCACTGATGTTACCATCACTCGCTCGCTCGCTCACCACCAGACACACATACTCACACAGTCGCTCATTAATGAAGCTAGAGTTTCCTTTTTTTGTGTGCAGCTTGTTACAGCATAAATGGAAACTACTAAAGCATGCATGTTGTTCGCGAGTGTACTCAGTACAGGTAAGCCTAGTGCAACATAGTTTTATGTTTACATATGTTTTACATGACATATTCTGCAAATCACATTTCTTCTACAGTTTTATAATCCTGCAAAAAATATAGATTCACATCGGGGCGTGTAGAGACGATTTTCAGCGACAGAATCATCTCGTAAATACCAGCAAGTCTAACAATAAGGCCCAATAACTGAGTGCAGGTTGGTCATCGGTTTTCGTTTAAACTGAAGTTAAACTTCAAATTAATTTTTTCAGTCACAGTTTAACTGCACTTTAATCGGCCAGTATTGGGCTTTTAAACTACAGTTTGATAGTCATATGATTATGGCAGCAATCAACGAAAGAAGAAGATGAATCAAAATTACTTGGACTCTTTAGCATCAACAAATAAAATAAATAAATTATTCAGCTGTCCAATTTTGTTGATCCTGTAATTGGTTTCCGACCACCAGCTGTTGCGGTGCCAAAGTTCATTTTGCGGTCTTTTTTAAACCCGTAGTGTTGCCACATCAACAGCTGAAAATATGGATTAAATTTGACTGACCACTCAAAAACGCAATTGAAGTTTAAACTCAGTTTTATTTGAAACTGAGTTTTACATAATCGTAGTTTAACTACGATCTCAGTTATTGGATCTAAGAGATTAATCTATAGTAAATAATAGTCCGTGGTAGGTGTTGGGTGCGACTATCACTCAGCAAATCGTCGTTGGCATTTAAGAGTGTAATCTCTATGCGATGTAAAACTTCTGTAGCGTAGCCGCTCTACGCCGATGGTCCTTAGACACTTTGATCCAACTCCATACAGTTTGTTTAAATGCAAAATGCCATATGATTGTCACATCCAACGACACCGACCTGTATCTGAATGTTTAACAAACATATGTTTGTGTGCATGCAACGGACTACTGCCAAACAATCAACCCATCCAGCGTGAGCAGAGCAACCATTCAACAAACAATACAACACTCAACTCACTATTTGCATTGTTGTTGTTTTCAATTTTTGTTCCGGAGATACTCACACTCGCACCGTGACAACCAGGCCAGACCCGGGCTGTTAGTCAGTCCCTCATTACTTCATTCATGCAACATAATGTGGCACAATCGCACACATCGCAGCAACCAACCATTCAACGGACAAACCATCGTCGTCAACTCACAGAGCACGGAGCATATTCCGTCACACACACACACACACACACACTACAACGTGTCTCATTATGTCACATGTGACACTGTTAATGATAATGTTTGTGTTGCTCATGTCAACGCTTAGAGCGCAAATGAAGGCAAATGTCTGTGAAGAATACTAACAAATTCCACTACATCTTCTTCTTCCTCCTCGTCTTTCTATAGTATACCTCTTGCACTAGATGTACTTCGTCAGCGGCTGCTTCCAACACTTACTGGGGTCTCCCCCTCTGAAGTTGTTGTTGTAGGTTGTGGTGATATTCATATGTGAGAGGGTACGTATTTCTATTTCTAAGATCATCTCAAATGGTTCTCTAACAAGACCATAAACAACAACAACAACAACAACGACGGCGAAGACGATGTCCGTCCATGATGATAACAACAATAATAATAATAATAACAAGAACGCCAACGCCAACTACACCACAATTTAAAATAATTTATAGCAGCAGCTCAACACATACACACACGATGTAGTGGAAGAGTAAGGATTTCTAAGGGAGAAATGATGGAAAGTGGAATTAAGAAAAGGGAAAGCATTCTGGGACATATTGACAACATTCCCCTATGGCATCGAGGATAGTTCTACTCACTGTCCTGCAAATTATTATTATTATTAGTCAGCTTAATGTTTTCCAGCTGTTGGTGTAAGCGATCTGGTCTGGTCCCTTTTAAAGCAGGCTAGTGTTACCAGTCTGATCTGTTTACTAACATTATAAAACCAGAGGTTTTCATGCAATAGCTTACATATGGAATATTTTCCTTTTCTAACCACATTAATTTGGTTTTCCAAATTTCCAAAAATATTGATTTTTGGAAAAAAATGTTTTCTGGATCACCACAAAATTTTACAGTTAAGAGATTTTAAAGAAAGGATTGCTGATTGAGAAAGGTGAAAGGGTTTCCCATTTTTTGCCTCACTCACTTCTTGACTACAACCAAATTTTGCACAGAACTTGAAATTGTTTACTAGATTAGAAGATATAGTGTCTTGGCCGATGGAAATGAATTCCAGACCACTGTGCGGCTTGGTGCAAGCTCGAGCTGTTTTGTCATACATACCCGGACAGGGAATAGTAAATTTTTTTTTTATGAATGTGCCTGGAGACCATGTCATAAAAGTGAGTTCATATGTGGATTTGAAAGAAAGTTTCATAGTAATTTTGTGCCTGGATCTATGGGAACTCGGATTCGAAAACCACTCTAATAAACATGTAACTTACTTATTACACCGTGTTACACACATTCTGTCCTATGAACCAAATTTACTTTTTCGGAAAGGGGAAAATACACGTGTATCGGCGATTTTCATGTACACGTCAGAAAAAAATTTAGGAAAATCTGAGAATTGATAAAAATCTATTTTTTAAAAAATTTGACGTGATACAGACATTTCCACGAGTCTGCCTGCCAAAAATCAGCTCGATTGGATCACTGAAAAAGGGCTAAAAATCGGTCCAAAGGCTTTCACACAGGCCACTACGAGCTTTATACTTCAAACATAAAAAAAAATTCTGACGTGTACATGAAAATCGCCGATACACGTGTATTTTTATTTTTTCCCCTCTTTCCGAATATGTGCATTTGGTTCATAGGACAGAAAAAAATCTATTTTTTGTAACACGGTGTTAGTTGCAGGTTGACCAACCCCACCCCCACAATCTTAAAACTAATAGCAATATGTTAATGTCCCCATTTTTCAGCGGCTGTTTCCACCTCGTAGATGTTGGCGACTTTACGAGTAAGAGAGCAATCTCTAAATACTTCACGCTGAAAACAAAGCAAAATAATTATGAAATTGCAAACCAAAACAGTGCTACGGCAATGAGGCCCACATAGTTTCTGGATTCCATTTTCATGTTATGCGAGGGGCTGTTATTCACATTTTGGGGTAATTTCGTTTTGCACTTATTAGATTTTTAGGATAGATGTTCCCAAAGCCCAAAAAAACTAAAGCTGCTTGAACTTTATATTTGTTTTATGAAATTACTCCCCAATTTATATACGAGAATGAACCACACGACATCTGAGGGTGTACATTTACATTTTTTGTATTAAATGCAGCCAAGAAAATACACTCCAATAAATATTTGGGGACCATTTTCATAACACACTCCCATATTTGGGGACCAACTTTATTTCACTTTTGTCTTCATTTCCGTACCCCCGATTAAGAGTTTTTTGCCAAAAGAATTTATGACAACCTAATTTTGTCAGGTTGTAGTTTCGTGTAAGTAGATCAGCATGAGTGGACGACCGTGGTGTAAGACCATCAAACATTATTCGGCGGCTGCTTCCACCTTACGAGAAAGAAAGAAATTACTAAACCATATGCAACTTCTCTAGAAAATCATTAGCCATTCGTTGCCGTCTTTAAGCAGTAGGTTCCAGCAAGTGAGTATACACAATTATATCGTGCACAGCTCACAGGTTAGAGAGAAGTTCCCCATCTGTTCCTTCATGGAATATTAAGGGAAATAAGTGAGTAAGATCAGCATAATATTAGTTTTGGGCACAGACCCAAACTTTTCAGATACGCAGATCAAGATAAACCGAATATCATACGTAATATCCCACTCTATTATTTGTTGAATCTATCTCCCGCAAATAAAAATATTGCTAGTACATTTTTTGGGGTTACAACTTAACACAATTACAATTTCTCAATTTAAATAGTAACACACGTTGTCTGACATGTGTCGTTTTTATTAACATTTTCATAATTCAAAAAATATTCCCAATACCAACCAAACAAAACGTTTCTTTCTTTAGGCATTGAACAATCGACAACTGTTCCCGCCCTGATCAACAGCCCTCGATTACTAATTAAACATGACATTTTTCCAAATATCAACCACAACAACATTTTAAAATAAGAAGAAACAAATATTTTTTCCCTGGGCAACCATGGCTACGGGAAGACCCTTTGGCATGCCGATCCATTAAATTCCTGTGAAAATGTTTTCTTATTTATTGCGCTGATTTAGATTCATTGCATTTTGTGATTTCTATTTCTATTTTCAGTTTCATTCTCGTTTTTAGTTCAATGTCATTTCCAGCCACTTCGGCTTCCATGCCAACCCATGTAAATGCATTTCTGGTGTTTCTATTTCAAAACAAACAGGGAGATCATATGTGCATGGGCGAGAAATCCGGGAACCAAATGTTATAGTCTCTCTCCCCCATTCAAATGATTTTAATAAGTGCTTTTTCACAACTTCTTCATCATATCTCTTGTTTGATTTTAGATGTTTTTGTTAAATATCTACAACATCCACACGTGTCTGCCAGTCTAGTTTTTGGTATTTTCCGTTTCTCTCTCTCCCTGTCCGTCTGTCCATTCATATGCGCCTCTGTGTGTTCTATTGTATTTTTATATGACATTTTAATACCATCGTATATTTTTGGAAAACATTTTTAATGTTTCTTTTATTAAGTAGTTTTTTCTGCTTTACGTTTTTATCGGATTTGTAAGGGGGGGGGGGGTGGGACGGAGACTGAGGGTAAAGTCATTTTAATGTACTTTAATATGCCACTTAATAATGATGCCTTTTTATGACATTTTAAATAGATACAAATATGATGGGTTCATTTTCTCGCTGAGGATTTCCCGCCAAGTTGCAGCTTCGCAGGAAATGTTTAAAATCATAAAAAGTGGATATAATCTCAGCTGTTGTTTAATTAAAACATAATGTTTTCCAGAAACAAAAACAGAAATTAAATTATGGGTTGTAGGAAAATGTTTAACGGCTCATCTTGAAGATACATGAAAACTGTTATGATTGGTATTCAACAGAGATGGTGTAGAGTTTCTGAAACTTCTATGACACTTGTTTAAAAAGGAAAAGCCAGGCAGACTTGTTCCGGCAAACAACAAAAACCATTAGACCTACTCAGCAAAGGCACGACGTTGTTGATGATCGGCCGGTTTGAGTTCTTCTGTTAACTGAACTTTATAAGCCTTAAGACCCAAGTTTTTATGCAAAATACGCTGTAATGACGTTTGTGGAATGCCCAATTCCTAAGAACGGAATGGACAAACCTATGTTTTCTTCAACACTTTGGGCTACAGCATTTGTTCTTGAGCGACATGCACGGGTTTTATTCTTCACATCCCTAACTTGTCCCAACAGCTCGAATTTGTCTACCAATTTCTGAATTGCGGTCCGACAAGTTTAAAGCGAATTAATAAATTTCAATTCTGAAAACATTTTTTTTCTAAAGTCGTTTATTTAATAAACAAAATCTAGTCTGTTAGGTCTTCAATCAAAAGAGACATTTCAAATTTGAAAGTTTGCCTTTTATTTGATTCGCTGTCTTAACTTGCCGCGCAAAGGCAAAAGGCGTTACCAATTCGTCTGCTGCTGTCAAAACTCCCTTTCATTAAAAACTCACATTATATGTGTTTTTTTTTAAATCTACCATAAACATTTCCATTCATCATATTCTCAACCCATGGCACCCCCTTCGCTGACATTATCACTTAATATATACGTTACCATTTATTATGTCTCCGCAAAAGTTCTTTAACCCGGCACAGATACAAGATATGAAAGAACGTTCCAAAACAACAACAACAAAAAAAATGGAAATAATAAATATGAAGATACCATCGAATGAAAAACTAATGAATGACACAATTTTTCATTCATAACCGTTAATAATGTTATTTATTCATAATAAAAATTCTATAATTAATCAATTCCGTCGCCATAAAGCAACAACAAACGAAACTAACTCAAATCAACCACCGCCCCTGGCCTCACCTTCCAACAAACCGATGAGACTTACGGAAACCCCCTTTTTTTTTTTGTTTGGTTCCTGATGACAACCATTGATAAACCGTCCGAATGGCAAGAACGAAGGTACGTACGAGTAATAAAACACGGTTGCTAGTAGTTCCAGTTGAATGGAAGGGAAATTATGATAAGATAATTTCGAAAACTAAACATTTTCTAACAGCTACAGTGTTTACGGCCCCAAGGGACAGCAATGATAACGACAATGATTACAACTTCACCGGAGTTCTCGAATGAAATTAATGTGTAGCATTTATAACATTCATTTTGGTATTTTTTGATCGATTTGATGTTAAAGAGTTTGTCATGTTATCCAAAACAAAAACCTCCGGCTGACATTGTTTTGGAATTCATACTGTGCAACGAGTGCCCCTTTCGGATGATGGATGTGTCAAATGAACATGGCCAAATGGCCTCAGGTGAGGTTTTAAGTTCGGAAGTTTCGTTTGAGATTGTGGCGTTTTTTTTTTTTTGCAGTTTTAACACCAATTTCTTGCTCTCCCCTGTGATGTTTTGCCGGGGTGTTTAGTAAAGCAAATTGTGTAACCACCCTCCCTGTTGTGTGCTACATATGATGTTTTGGAATGAGTCTTATCAAGACACTTTTGAGCAATAGCCTGAACTTTAAGAATATGTAGAATTTTTTAAATATTTTTTTGAAAATCATTCTTAAGGGCAGCTCTATCTGTATTGTAACTTTAAAGAGATGATTAGAACAAATTATATTGAATTTGTATCTATTTTGATCAAGTCGGCTCGTTGACTCTGTTAGAAGGTAACTTCTTTTGAGTATCAGATGAAATATTCAGGAATTCGTATTCAGTGTTCATCACCTTACCAGACATTTACTTTAGAACTGTAGGTCAATTTCATACATGATATTGGACAGTGGCTTCGATAATCTATTTTGTGTTTGAGACTCGGCAAACATCTGAAATTAAACACCAGCAGTCAGTGGAAGAATTCGATTTTTTTACAAATATAAAATCGACTGAAATGATATATCACACAGACCACAGATGTTGTCGAGTTCGCATGATGAAATGAATTTTCAGGGTCTAGATTTGAAAAGCTTGAACATCCGCCATAATGTTTTGTGAAGTGTGGTTCAAGCACATGCTTCATTTAATAAATTTGAAGAAATAATTTCGGCATATTAGGGATTATTTAGAAGAGCGAGGTGAGATGTTGGCCTCCGGTTTCTCTCGTATGCCGTAAGTTGGCCCATTCTCGTACCGTTGGTTGACGAAGGAAATGGTAGACTGTGGAGAAAGATAGGAGATTTAGAAAGAGGATGGTTGATTTCATTTGATTTCATACAGTTAGGGCCATTTGGACCTAGAAATTAATGTCGCTTAGAAAATCAATGGTGCAATGGCCAGCTAATCAAGAAACCTGCTAACAAATTGAGAGATTCGATGATCCTCTAAAACAGGCTCTACATAATTCATCCCCATATATTCTATTAAATACAATATTCCATCTTGCCCTGTGATTACACCTGTGAGAATGCTGAGTTTCTTTTTTCCAAAATCCAGTTAAGACTTGGAGCTTTTAGGATTTATGTGTAGCCATAAAGATCAACTTATCTTATATGTCTGTATGGAAGCCCAAAAACTTTTAAATCATTCCTAGCTTATAGGTTTTCCATCTTGTTTCCCTTTAGGGCCAGCGACATAGGTTAGTGTTACCTTGTACTGTTTTATTTGAATGAGGAATTTAATACATTGTGACATATATCTGAATTTTAATTTGAGGGACGCAAGTCTGTCCTCATTGATTGTTATCCTAGATGTTTGTTTCGGAAATCTATCGCGACTATCGCTGCCTCAAACACACTATAAAAGTTAAGTAGTCTATACGAAATCTCTATTCCCAGAGTTTCCCAGAGAAAACTGGAAATCTTTCTTTTTTGAACTTTTTTGAGACCTTATTCTTTCCATAAATGAGATTCTGGTCCATTCCTCTGTAGATGGTGTGGACACTTTGAAGGTTTTCTCGAAGTTAGTTGTCGGTGACATGTAGTCAGTCTACTGTACTCTACTCTTCGTCTCAAACAAAAGTCCTATAGACACAGCTCTATTCTAGAAGCAGGGTGAGAAACTTAATAAAACCAAGTTTCGCAACCTGCTTCTAGAATAGAGCTGTGTCTATAGGACTTTTGTTTGAGACGAAGAGAAACCTTAGTGTGTGATATCACACAGCCAACCCAAGTTTGTACGTTGGTAACTAGTAAACATTTTTCAGCGACAATTTCGGCGATTTCACGAGTAAGAATTATTAGCGAGTTTAAAAATTATATCCTTTCGGGGAATGTAAAAGAAAATACGTACGTTCTAAACATTTTTGTGAAAATAGTCTATAGCTGAAATATATGGAAAATTCAATTCGATTGTTTAACCATTGTCTGTAGTTATATAATTTAGAATTGAAACCCTTCGCCCACATACATTTCCGTCCCTTGGGTACCAGACTTTTGCCTACACCTGTTATACACGCAAACAAATACTTCCACCCAAAATGACGCCATTACAGTGGCAAGTGCATAAAGATTACAAGAAGGAATTGATAAAAGGCCAACCTATACAAACAAAGACCTTTTAAATTATTATCAAAAAACCACCCTTTTTCTAAAAAAAAAAAAATACTTGTCACCGTTTCCACCAGGAGTTCTGCCAACTTACCCTCACCTCATTTCAAATGTTTTGTGTTAAGTAACGAACCTTCAATGAAAGAGAGAGACAGGGGGTAGACATGGCTCGACAAGGCAGTCTGTATGAAAGCATGATTTTCCTTTTCGCCGGCGGGATTACAAAGGATTCCCACTATTGTCGCCAAATATACGAACACGCAATGATTGTCCGTCACCCACACCTCCCATGACCACATAAGGTGTACTGTTGGTGGGGGGAAACGTCGAATAAAGCCATAAATGTTATTTAAAATGTACGTCGAAATATTTGAATTTTAAACGTTACCCAGCAGTAGAAATTGTCATATGCCCAATTGGAAATGTGTGTGTGTGTGTGTTCCAGACATTTATTGGGATACCCAGAGCATACCCTTCACTTTGCACAGCCTAACGGCGAAAGAGGCAAAAGGGACGTCGTCATTATGGTCGTTACGCGAAATGCGTACGTGTAGACGAGTGGGCACAGTGTGATGGGTGGTAGCGATATTCGGCAGAAATTTGTAAAATCCGTTGACGCTGGGATTTTCAAGGTGAAATTGCAGATTTAATCGTGGGTTCTCTTGTATAGTAGCCATGAACTATGCCTTCCATAACACAGAGAAATCAATGAAAATTTTCAATTCTGCAAAGTGTGTTTAAAAAAATATACATATATTTATCTGAGGGAGTTGTGTAGTATTTTTTTTTTTAATAAACGATGATTTTCTCTTCAGAAATATTTACACTCATCTTTTTTAAAAACAATATTTTTCTGAGCGAGTTTTTCCATAGAAAACTTTTCGACAAAAAGTGTTCGAGGTGAACGATTTCTACATATGCCTAAAATCCTGGGTCAATAAAAATAAAATAAAAAGGATATTCCGCCATATTCTTTTTTTTAATTTCTTTGCCATTTTTGTGTTTTTTTCATAGAAGACTTGTCGAGGCATAGTAGAAATTCCCCAACCCTAAAAAGCTGTAAGAGTTGCTCGGGAGCACTATTTACCCTACATAATAATGGCGATTATTGTGAGCTACATTAATTTTTGCTGCTCAAATGCTAGTAAACCTTTGTCCATTTGTATCACTTTGTCTAGTTTCTCATCTTCTCTATTTGTCTTTGTAAACAATGTTTAATTTTCCCTCACTCACATAGTTCATTTGTTTTTTTCATTTTTGTCGGTCTCTAAGGTCAAATATATTCCTTTTACTGAGGTCATCATTCTACATGTTCGCATTTGCTGTGTTTGTTTGTTTGTCCACCGACTCGTTCCACTGTGCCACGGTGGCATAACGGCTGTCAAGTTCTCATCAAATGTAATTTTATTTGTCATTTTGATTATGACATTGTAATGCTTTAATTGATGTGATATTACTGTTCTTGGCTCGATATTTCAGGCAACAAAAGGTTGCGAACACGATGATAAAATAAGAGATGGCGAGCGGGGAGAGACAGGGAGGTGAGTGGTGTTTCAGTCGAATTATTTACACAAAATATTACATATTTAAAATCCTCCCGCATTTTGTACAGATGTGTGTGGATGTACAATAGGGTGTCACGAAAATTGATGCGGAGTGGCCTTGATATGAAGTGTCATATATTAGCAGGGAGAAACGAAGCTATAGAATAAGCAGGCAGCGACCGAATCACCGAAGAAGTGAAAGCAGACATTCAGACACTTCGGATCTTAGATACGCATATTTATTTAGAGCCCTACAAGGTCTTAGTTGTTTTTATTGCGTATTACTTTTACTTGAAAATGCATCGTCGTTTGTATAAAGAATGACCTTTCTGGGTTCAGTCGGCTGTACCACCTGTTGTAGGCCTTGGTCTGCCTGATAAATGATTTCCAGGCCTTCTGGTCTTGTGTATGCCTTCTCCAGTTCGTCACACATAGATCAGCTTGGCTTCTTCCACTTGGTTCACCCACCGGAGTCTCCGTCTTCCCTGTCTACGCGTTACGTGGTAGTTGTCGTCCAACCAACTTCTCTTACCTTAGGAACGATTTTCCTGGCCACACATTGGCGGTTATATAACGGATGCCAATTTTCCATGAGTTATCGCATGGAGATGACTTGAAATGCATTTATTAAGGATCGATCTCGGGCAAACTACCATTGACCCGAGTTTATTACATTCCCGGTTTTTTTTTCGCTGAGCATTGAGTGAGGGCAAGACATTATTTGCTCAGGACACCCTGTTATGTCATGTACATTTTCTTCATATGACACAAATGTAGTTGTAGTACAAACACACACACACACACATACAACTTGTTTTTCCAACGAACAATGGCTGATGCCATAGAACAAATGTTGCATGCAACGCAACAGCACATCGGGTGAACATTTAAAATGTTCACTTCACCGTCTCATCATATGCCCCATACCAACCCCTCTGTTAATTTGGTTGTTGCCGTCATATTCGGCAGATTCTCGTGCACTGCTGTTGTTGTAGCTTATTTTTCTTTTGAAGAGAACATAACAACTCAAAAAAAAAACACAAGTGACATGCGGCAACCATGACAAGTTAAATTTTTCCTTTTGTATTTTTCATACAGGCCGTAGCAGTTGTTGTTGTTGTTGCCACTGCTGCTGTTGCTGTTGCTTTTGCATTCATATCCGCTTACATTAAAATTTACTTTATATTAAATTCATCATGTTTTCCATACCATTCAGTCATTCAGCCATCCATCCAGTTTGCGTTTGTGATATGGAAAATCATGTAATTGATGTTCTTTAATTGCCATACGACAACAACAAATACAATACGACAACGACATCAACACGGTCTGACTAACGGCAGGCACCGTCATCATAAAACGACGATATGTTACAGAAACAAACAACAACAACAAAAAGTGTAATGTCACTAATGATCCTTGGGGTAAATGTAATGTAAAACTCATACATAATAAATTGTATTTAATAAGGTTATGATTGGATTTTCTTGCCGCTCTCCTCTCCTCTCCACGCGTCTCGCATTGTCCTTTCTTTTCTCGTCATTTTAACGTTGTTGTTTGACGAATTAACTCAACCATATCCTTCCCCATTTCGTCCTGGCAGTGCAGTTGTTATTGTCAGCGATCATGTGAACATTTTAATATATATTTTGGCTTTAGTTTTAATGCGTTTCCAGGAAGTAGCAAATGTCAGCGAGCATAAATTGCATGGTTAGCGGGGGAGGGCGGTGTGCAAATGAAGGAGGACGTGGTTGCATGGAATTGTAGGTGGAATGAGGTGAGCGGTGCCAGTATGTGGTCATTGTATTCTGATAATATTGACATGTGACATGAAGGCGTCATTAAGCATTTGAGCAATATTTATATAGAATCGTATGTAACATGAGCAATAATCGAATTACACTTTTTGGACAATGATATCGTTGGACACTGAGTAATGGACGCTGCACCAAACAGTCTTTGTCAGAAATATGATGGTCGCAGTGGCGATTTTTCATTGGAGAATTTTTCATAAATTATTTGGGAGATTTCTCAGAATTTTTGGCCACATAAATTCTTAAGTTGGCTCTGTAACCCGCTAACAAATCATTTCCAAGCACTTGGGTCTTATGTGTGATACCAAGACCTTTGCATGTCTATACTCTTCGTCGACACAAATTGGGTCATCAATTTTGCCAAGGAGTTTTATCTCAAAAAACCCCGATTCATCTGCTGTCGGAAGTGCCCGTTATGCAGCACCAAAAATTATCCAAATGCAAAATACACAAATAATTACGGTCGCAGTGCCGATTTTTCTGTGGAGAATTTTTCATATATTTTTTTGCTTTTAAGATAGATTGCAAATAAAGAAAGAAAAAAAAATATATTTTTTTTGAGGGATTTATCTAATTTTTTTGGGGATATTTTCGGGTAATTTTCCCTCTATTTTTTGGAAATTCCCCATTTGGGCTATTCTTCATTCTTGGGTTATTCTTCATTTTAGTTCAAAGCTGACATCATTCTTTCTATTGGCATTTCCGTTGTTCCTCCCTCATCAATTCTCGGTATCGCTTGAGATAGCCCGAGCCGACATAGGCTAGGGTGTTACCCAGTATGCAACATTCTTAACTTCGGTGGCGGCTTTGCACTCCTTATCGTACCAATCGTTCCTTTTTTTTAACCTTTCGGTAACCAACTGCTTCTTTGGCGGCTTTGTTCATGTATGTGTTGCCATTATACGCTGATCATCGGGAGGAGTAGAGTTTAATAGGATAACATGGTATAGGGGTTTCCAACAAGAGGTGTTATTCTGAATCACCCTGTCACTTTTAAAGCTTTTATTCTTTGAAATTTGACAAGTACAAACTACGCCTTTACTAAAAATGGAACGATACACGCTTCGACAACGCATTGAAATTTTTAAAATTCACTACAAAAATGATGAAAAACTTGCAGTCACAGTTCGCAATACTAAAGCATTTTTGGGTCGTTGTGAAGCACCTTGTCGGACCGCAATACGGAAATTGGTCGAAAAATTAGAGCTGTTTGGACAATTTAGTGATGCGCAGAAAAAACCCGTGCACGTCGCTAAAGAACAACTGAGAATATTGCTGCTGTAGCCCAAAGTGTTGAAGAAAACCCAGGATTGTCCATTACGATCATTCATCCTAAAAAAAATTAATTTTTCTTTGAATACCAAAATAACACCTCTTGTTGGAAAACCCTGTATAACGTTGTGGAGTAGACTAAGCCTGTCGGTTGCGATTGCAGCTTTTCGAAATCTAGCTTTCTTTTGGCGTTGCCTGCTACAAGTTCGTAACATTCATACACTGGTGGACACACAATTAGGTCACTTGAGCTGTTTCATTAAAAATATAGTAAAACCCATATATTTTCTCAAATGTAAGACCAAAACTATCATTTAATTTATTTGAACAAAAGACCACAACTACCACCAACGCTATAAACCCACTAAGTGACTGCAACCATTTTGGCTTAAAAATATTTACTATCATATTTCACAGATATCTAAAAACCTCATTTGCCCTCCAAAGTTTTGTTTTTTTTATTTTGTAATTTATTTCTTGGTTATTTCCTATTTATCACCCTAATGTTAGTTGCATTCAGGTCAACCCAATAAGCTATTTTTAAATAGATTTTCACTCATTAGGCCTCACTTTAACATCTTGATTAAAACCCGAGAAACAAACAGGATATGGTGTGAGAAACTCAATTTCAATCTTTTTCAGTATTTTTTTTTTCATAGACCGACCGACCGACCGACCGACCGACCATACAGAGCAATTTGTTGTGGTGACATTTTTGTCCAATAATATTTTGTTGCTATATTTTGTTTTAATAAATTTATATTTTGTGGGTTTTTAGTTTGCCAAACAGACAAGGCCTGTGGCTAAGGACAATTCGTTTCAAATATGCATATACATGAATCTGTATGTATGTACAGAGATACATATCTGACAATGCTTTACATACATACGACAGGCTATCAAAACAAGATAGCCGTACGAGAAGAAGCGATTGTGGAAAAAGAAGAAAAGCTTAAATGGCAAAAAAGGAAGTAGGAACTATCACCCCTACTCCCATAGATTTTGCCCGTCACTTGGTTAAAACAATGAAACGCCCTTAACTTGTAGGCATAGATGATATATGGATGTTTTTTTTGGTTCTTGTGTGCCACACAAAAAGGACTTTTCTCGTTATTTTGTCTTGTCATACCCTACATTCTCGGCAGGATTTCAGTTTCTCTGGGGGTCGACCACTTTTATATCGCGAAATCCATAAGGCAGTCAATATGAGGAGAGGAGAAATCAAATAGATTTCGTTTGGACTTACGAATGAGAAAATGGAATTGGAACACTACCTTGTAGCAGCCAATACCAGACAATAGGCTTCGAAAAGCTGCAATCTCCACCGACAGGCCTATTCTTCTTCACAAAGTGATACCATGTACTCATATTAAACTCTCCTCCTCCCGATAATATCAGCGTACAATGGGAACACATACACAATTTCTACTTCTACTTCTTCTTCTTCTACTTCTACTTCTACTTCTACTTCTACTTCTACTTCTACTTCTACTTCTACTTCTACTTCTACTTCTACTTCTACTTCTACTTCTACTTCTACTTCTACTTCTACTTCTACTTCTACTTCTACTTCTACTTCTACTTCTACTTCTACTTCTACTTCTACTTCTACTTCTACTTCTACTTCTACTTCTACTTCTACTTCTACTTCTACTTCTACTTCTACTTCTACTTCTACTTCTACTTCTACTTCTACTTCTACTTCTACTTCTACTTCTACTTCTACTTCTACTTCTACTTCTACTTCTACTTCTACTTCTACTTCTACTTCTACTTCTACTTCTACTTCTACTTCTACTTCTACTTCTACTTCTACTTCTACTTCTACTTCTATTTCTACTTCTACTTCTACTTCTACTCCTACTTTTACTTCTACTTTTACTTCTACTTCTACTTCTACTTCTACTTCTACTTCTACTTCTACTTCTACTTCTACTTCTACTTCTACTTCTACTTCTACTTCTACTTCTACTTCTACTTTTACTTCTACTTTTACTTCTACTTTTACTTCTACTTTTACTTCTACTTCTACTTCTACTTCTACTTCTACTTCTACTTCTACTTCTACTTCTACTTCTACTTCTACTTCTACTTCTACTTCTACTTCTACTTCTACTTCTACTTCTACTTCTACTTCTACTTCTACTTCTACTTCTACTTCTACTTCTACTTCTACTTCTACTTCTACTTCTACTTCTACTTCTACTTCTACTTCTACTTCTACTTCTACTTCTACTTCTACTTCTACTTCTACTTCTACTTCTACTTCTACTTCTACTTCTACTTCTACTTCTACTTCTACTTCTACTTCTACTTCTACTTCTACTTCTACTTCTACTTTTACTTCTACTTTTACTTCTACTTTTACTTCTACTTCTACTTCTACTTCTACTTCTACTTCTACTTTTACTTCTACTTTTACTTCTACTTTTACTTCTACTTCTACTTCTACTTCTACTTCTACTTCTACTTCTACTTCTACTTCTACTTCTACTTCTACTTCTACTTCTACTTCTACTTCTACTTCTACTTCTACTTCTACTTCTACTTCTACTTCTACTTCTACTTCTACTTCTACTTCTACTTCTACTTCTACTTCTACTTCTACTTCTACTTCTACTTCTACTTCTACTTCTACTTCTACTTCTACTTCTACTTTTACTTCTACTTTTACTTCTACTTTTACTTCTACTTCTACTTCTACTTCTACTTCTACTTCTACTTCTACTTCTACTTCTACTTCTACTTCTACTTCTACTTCTACTTCTACTTCTACTTCTACTTCTACTTCTACTTCTACTTCTACTTCTACTTCTACTTCTACTTCTACTTCTACTTCTACTTCTACTTCTACTTCTACTTCTACTTCTACTTCTACTTCTACTTCTACTTCTACTTCTACTTCTACTTCTACTTCTACTTCTACTTCTACTTCTACTTCTACTTCTACTTCTACTTCTACTTCTACTTCTACTTCTACTTCTACTTCTACTTCTACTTCTACTTCTACTTCTACTTCTACTTCTACTTCTACTTCTACTTCTACTTCTACTTCTACTTCTACTTCTACTTCTACTTCTACTTCTACTTCTACTTCTACTTCTACTTCTACTTCTACTTCTACTTCTACTTCTACTTCTACTTCTACTTCTACTTCTACTTCTACTTCTACTTCTACTTCTACTTCTACTTCTACTTCTACTTCTACTTCTACTTCTACTTCTACTTCTACTTCTACTTCTACTTCTACTTCTACTTCTACTTCTACTTCTACTTCTACTTCTACTTCTACTTCTACTTCTACTTCTACTTCTACTTCTACTTCTACTTCTACTTCTACTTCTACTTCTACTTCTACTTCTACTTTTACTTCTACTTTTACTTCTACTTTTACTTCTACTTTTACTTCTACTTTTACTTCTACTTCTACTTCTACTTCTACTTCTCCTTCTACTTCTACTTCTACTTCTACTTCTACTTCTACTTCTACTTCTACTTCTACTTCTACTTCTACTTCTACTTCTACTTCTACTTCTACTTCTACTTCTACTTCTACTTCTACTTCTACTTCTACTTCTACTTCTACTTCTACTTCTACTTCTACTTCTACTTCTACTTCTACTTCTACTTCTACTTCTACTTCTACTTCTACTTCTATTTCTACTTCTACTTCTACTTCTACTTCTACTCCTACTTTTACTTCTACTTTTATTTCTACTTCTACTTCTACTTCTACTTCTACTTCTACTTCTACTTCTACTTCTACTTCTACTTCTACTTCTACTTCTACTTCTACTTCTACTTCTACTTCTACTTCTACTTCTACTTCTACTTCTACTTCTACTTCTACTTCTACTTCTACTTCTACTTCTACTTCTACTTCTACTTCTACTTCTACTTCTACTTCTATTTCTACTTCTACTTCTACTTTTACTTCTACTTTTACTTCTACTTCTACTTCTACTTCAACTTCAACTTCAACTTCTACTTCTACTTCTACTTCTACTTCTACTTCTACTTCTACTTCTACTTCTACTTCTACTTCTACTTCTACTTCTACTTCTACTTCTACTTCTACTTCTACTTCTACTTCTACTTCTACTTCTACTTCTACTTCTACTTCTACGTCTACTTCTACTTCTACTTCTATTTCTACTTCTACTTCTACTTCAACTTTAACTTCTACTTCTTAGCAGTAGGTTGTCCATTAGTTCGTTGTTAACCAATATGATATTTAGATACGCTTTTGCTAATGCAATGTTTCTTTGTTCTTTTTTATGAGGCCGCCTTAACACCTCCTTTGTTAAGTGGCCCATACCGAACCAAAGCGTCCACTAGAAAATCTTTCTAGGATGTGGGTTGCCCCACAGCACAACAAGCTATTGTAACAACACACATGCACACACATCCTAATTTGCTCAGTGGTGTGCGACAACAACATTCATCAACAAAACGTTGTCGTATAGAATGAAAATGTTATCCTCTAGTTCGCTCTTCCGTCCGACAAGAAAAAGGAATAAACGAAAATCTTTGGCTTATGCAAATATAACCAATTTAAACCACATGATTGATTGGTTGATCCTCCCTCGCCCAAAACGGTTACTATGGCCACATAGCTTATGGACCACCGAAGACTGACTCCGACAGCCATGCATATTCAATGGAGGGAATTCGCCTCGTTTTTAGTTTAAGGAAGCAACCACAAGAATAAATACTTTTTATATGCTCATTTGGGTAGTACAAAATCTCTAGATTGAAGGTTTTCTTATGGAAATGACCAAAACTAGAGAAGGACGATGGAAGTGCTGATGATATGGAAGGGGTAAAAACCACCTTGGGCATCATGACCTGACAAATGCCTGTAAAGCATCAATTCATTTTGAAATCATAACAAATTCTCACGGAATATGTGAGTGTGGCATGAATTAAAATGGAAATTCGGGCAGTGTTGCGAAGGCGGTAAAGAATGTGTGTAAGGGTATCGATAGAGTAGAGACTGAGCCCGTTAAGGTCTTAATTATGGTATACCGAATCAACGATTAAATGAATCGTTGCATCTTGCTGGACACGATGCCTCCGTAGGCCGAAGTGACTCTCAGATGAAATGGCTGGCAGGTTAATGGTTTCAGATCCCTGTTTGCATCTCTACTCCGTTGTTTTTACCCATGGCGACTTTTGGGAGGAATCGATAAAGAAGGTCAAAAAAAGAAACTAAACCCAAAGATAAAGCAAGGAACGAAAAACCAAGGCCCAATGCCCTGATCATTTCGGCAAGAGGTGAAATGTCATATGACGAAATATTATTTATTTAAAATGGTTAAGACAGATCCTAAAATAGGCAAACTTGGCGAAGCCTTAATCCTAGTAATGGCGACTTTATCATACAACTAAGTCGTAACAATAATAAGACAGACCAATTACGTAGTGCTGTTGGCGACACACTAGGCGAGAGTATATCAGTACGAAGCTCGACAGAGAAGTCGGTGTACGAAGACGTTGTCTTGACAAAAGAAGAAGTTCGAGAAGCCGTGAACTCACAGCTAAAATTGAAAAACTTCCGATATTCTAAGTTTAAGACTGTCATACCGTAGAACGCAAACAGCAACTATCAATCTGTCAACTGGAGGAGTAAAAGCTATCCCTCCATAACCTTTTACCCTTGCTTTTGCTGAAATGTTGCCTTTGACTTACTTCACATTCAGAATAATGGCTGGGGTAATTTGAGTCTCATAGAAAATATATCCTGGCCATGCTGTCCTTGTGCTGGGACATTTTCTTTAACACTGTCAACTCTTAGACATATTTTCACCGGCAACCCTTATCATTTGGCCTGTTGGCTCTTAAGGACGACCTACGGAGCAAATTGTAAGTTTCTAATTTGTTTATCAAGTATGTTAAACTTCGTAATATCTATGATGTGTATGCCTAGTGAAGATGCTGGCGCTGTAATAAAAGGAGTCATCTAGGGCAACAACAACAACAACATATTCCCACAAGAGAATGAAAACTACAGCTACAAGGATATGTTGGAGATGAAAGAGAAGCCTTTTCATACTCCTTACACCGCCGGACCACTCATTGTCCATCAAATGTTTTTTTCGTCCATAAAGGTTTGCCACAAAAGAGGTCTTCTATTTGTGGTTGATAAAGGTCCATTTCTTTGGCTTTCGTACGCTGATGTACGAGATATTGATGTTTGCACAAATAGTTGTGAAAGAGCGTCTGTTCAGTGGAGAGAATGCAGAACAACTACAACAGCAGCAGCATATCCTTTTACTTTACTATGCTATGAAAAAATTCAAAATGTGTGCTTTCTTGTGAAGGCTAGTGAACTGAGTTGGCTGTATTTGCTATCGTCACAGATTTCCTCCCTCTATCCCACCAGTGTTTTTCGGATGGTCTATATTTTCCATATACATAAGTAGAAATGACTGCGGTCATAGTAGTTATCCGTGTACACATAGATTTATATATGTATGGACATATTTCAAGTATTTTCCTATGACCCTTTTAAAATCTAAGATTTTGCTGCTCCTGTTCGTACACTACTCAGTTGCCTCTATTATTTGCGTGCCTTTAATTTATAAGACAGTGGTCAGTAAAAGGTCTGAAACCACATGAAAATTTATTGTTAATTGAAAAATGCAGATTTCGAACAAGTTCGTGTCCAAAGCATCGTAAAGGAATATATTAGAATATGGTTGGTGATATATTTTACAAAAAAAAAACAAGCAACACATTTTGGAAGTGATTTAGATGTCTGGTCACTAAGGATTTCTTTGCAATTTTACGAAAAGCACATGAAGGTCGATTTCATTGAGTCAAATCGAAAGTATTGCAAAGACATTTTGTAATTAAAGAAATGAAATTGAATCAATGATTTAAAAACTGAAAGTGTATGTAGTTAATTTCAAGCTAAAGTGAGGTGTTTAGGGAGAGGAAAAAAACCCAGTACATAAATCTAACCCGTGCTACGAATTCCGCTCATATTGAAATGTTAGGAGATGTCTGTGGTAATCCAGAAATTTACAAGCTTATAATTACTGAGTCGGGAGAAGTTCCCCGTCAGTTCCATCATAGCTTGTTAAGGGAAATAAGTAAGTACTTACTTTTTTAATTTGTCTCTGCATCCAGCTTTTGGTCTTGGCCTCCTTCAGTGTGCAGTCACACCAAGGTTTTCCATGTCTTCTTCCACTTGGTCCTTTCTGCTCGGAGTCTCGGTCTCCCCTGTCCGCTCTTTCCATGGCAGTTATCATCCAAAATTATTCTGGCTCTTGCGTTTGTATTCAGTCGACTGAATTTTCATGTGCTTCACTATTTTCATGTCGGAATATACAGCATACGGTTCGTTCGATGCCTATAACCTTCGTAAACCCAGATCGTGTCATAGATTTTTCGAAGGATTTTTCTCTTAAAACAACCCAGTACCGCTTCATCTGCTTCCGTAATTACCCATGCTTAGGCGCTATGACGAGACTTATTCTGCTCTCATTGTCGCAAACGGTCTTGTGTAGTTTCTTATGCATCGGACATAGGACACTAAGATTCAAATCATCAGGCATGCTTTCATTTACTCAGATTGTGCAGACTAGGTAATGCATTTGTTTATCTGCTCGTCTACTCCGGGCTCATACACCGACGACTTTATTGTTCTTAAGATTTACTTTATTATGGGTGGGGTTGGATATTTCGCATCTGATTTGTCGCTGATAGTCTACAGAAATGTTGTGTCCAGACTCTCACCATAATCGGCGTTTCAGTTACCAGATTTCCATTTCATCTCCACACGAAGTTATGCCAGAACTCGAATCTTTGGTTCGGTGTTTCACTCGATGACAGAATTTTATGGAGTCGTTTATTATTGAAATAATCAGTTTGCATTGTGAATAGCATTATCGATATATACACAAAACAAATATACCTTTTCACTTCAAATCTAATTATTGTAATTCATATTTTTCTTATTAATTATTCATTCTTTTGACAGCCTATCTCAAGCTTTTGGAAATATTTTGGACTTCAAACAACAAAAAATTCAGATCCATGAAATTTTCTATGTCCTGTGTCGACTGATATTGATATTGTCATACAATACCTATTTCTGATATTTTGTTTCATAATTGATACTTTTTTGTAAGATATCCATCACAGGCTGTAATGTGTATTAATCCAAATTTATCATATAGTTGTTGACAAAATTTTCTCCTCGGGTACAACACTGTTCGCCCAATTCCAAATCGAACAAAAAAAAAACTGTGCAAGAAATCAATAAACTGAAATTTCCTGAATGCAGTGGCCATGGTATGTACCTACAATAAACAAGGCCATACAACTTGTGAGGTCCATAGAAATAGGTGGATATAAAATACGTGCATCCACTAACACACCATGGCGGTAACAGCAACGCCTTCGGAGAGGCCTTCTAGGTGAAATTAACTCAGCTATTCGAAGTCGTTAAACATTTTTTTTTTTTTTGGTTGGCATCCGAAAAGCAGAATCTTCAAGGGAGAAGGCCTTACAGATTTCTCCACTGAAGGCATACAATGAATTCTCCATTGTGCGCTTGACATGATCCAGTTTAAACGATAAATAATTGCTAAGATCAACAATTTTATACGTAGTATGTTCCTTACAACAACATCGAAACTACGACCACAACTACTGCTATTGACCTAAGGAAATTGTGTTGGAAATTCACACAGGCATACCGCACACAATGACGCTCTCCTTCACCGATACACACACACACACACACCAGCCCACATACAGGAACAGATTGGCATTTCTATGGGAAAATGTCTTGAATAGGTGACAGAACAAAGGACCTCAAACAAACCTATCGCACACACACTCGCACATGCACCCATATACTCATGCAACTTTAGGCTTCTAAGAAGTAATATTCTATAAATAGATTGGGCAGGCAAAGGTAATAGAAAATTTGCGAACAGATTGAAAATTAAAATTAAATTTTATGATATTCCTGTTGCTGATGCCTGCCGATGTTAGCTTCGAATACATAGTTTTGTGTTTATGCTTTACGACCCGGTCCGGAGAATTTGTAGATTAGTATGTTACGAAATTGTTGTCCTGGGGAATGTTTCTGCGTAAAACCAACAATAAAAATAATTAAGCCACATTTTTTGTTAACATTTTATGGGGTGCAAAATCTCAGCGTTCACCACAGACAAACATAGAAATAGAGTGTGCGATAGAGAATTTCAAGTTAAGTTTGATGAAGTTTCAGGTGCAGGCGAAATCATAATGAGGAAGTACTAAGAAAGGGATCCCAGTGATGGACGCTATAATATTGGATTTATTGTATGATGTAACCAAATTAATTGTGGTTACACAACTTGCATAGGTTTGCGATAATATTGAATAGAAAGCTTAGCTTTTTAAAATCAGATTAATTTTTTTTTGTCACGACTTTGTCATCTTACAAATTGTAAGAAAATAGCAAAGCTTAACGTTTGGCAGAGACACTCCTGTTTTGTTGGACTTAGAATGGATGAATTTGACGGTTAATTAATTAAGATAACGCCAACGCATTAATGCTGTTCTTGTCGACAATAACTACAAAGCTGTCAAATCGTACGTCTCCTAATCTACCAAGGCAGTTTCCTGTCATGATACACACCTGGAGAATTCTTGGTGGAATTCGGCTCTAAATGAAAAACTGCTGCTCTAAATGAAAAACTGTTTTTCTGAACTCAACAACAGTCTAGACTGCCGCAGATCTCTCAATAAAATACTCGTATCACTGCTGTTCAATATTCACCTGATCTGTTTGGTGACGTGCCACAGAGACCTACCAGGGAAGGGTAGAGCAGGCTTCTAACCAGGCGAACTCCTAATAAAAGTCAAGTCATAAAGTACAGAAATAGAGGAACGATAGGTGAGCATCTATACGAGGCTGCACTTAATCTAGACGAGTGATGGGCACTTTGCTCAAATCGTATACCCGAGGTATTTTGACTTTCAAATTCAGCAGACACTTACAGCAGACTGATGGCACAATAAAGTAATTTAAATTGCAATTATTTGCCATGATGTTGATTACACACGTTTTCAAATTCCCGCCAACTTTTGGATCAGAAGTACGCACATGTTGGCACGCATCGAGCTGATTCTTTGCAGGCAGACTCGTGGAAATGTCTGTATCACGTCAAATTTTTTAAAAATAATTTTTATCAATTGTCAGATTTTCCCCAATTTTTATTATTTTTGAAAAAAAAAATATTTTTTTCACTTTTCTTAGCATAACTTGAAGAGACTCCAAATTTTTAAACTACTTAAGCGTTACGAAAAGAAAATGTTTTTTTGAACTGAAACCTTAAAAAAAACGATAACCATTTTAAAAACAAAAAAAAATAAGAAAAATCTGAGAATTGATAAAAATCTATTTTTTAAAAAATTTGACGTAATACAGGCATTTCCACGAGTCTGCCTGCAAAAAATCAGCTCGATTGGATCACTGAAAAAGGGTTAAAAATCGGTCCAAAGGCTTTCACACAGGCCACTACGAGCTTCATACTTCAAACTTAAAAAAAATTCTGACGTGTACATGAAAATCGCCGATACACATGTATTTTTATGTTTTCCCCTCTTTCCGAATATGTGCATTTGGTTCATAGGACAGAAAAAAATCTATTTTTTGTAACACGGTGACTGACTATCATTAGTCAGCTGTTGGCGTCGCTAGAAACCGTATTTCATTTGTATTTGTAAATATTTGTTGGACCTGATTTTCGAAAATGAATGGCTGATAGAAACTTTACAAAATGTTTAACGCCCGATGAAGCAGCAGCAGGATGTTGTTCACAACTTTTTCGGTAGCGACAGATCCCCGGATTTCAACGTTTTGTCGCTATCAAGACCCGTTGTCACAGTGGTCGAATCCCTCATAACAGGACCCTATCTGATTCGAAATCATGTAGTCAGACTGAAGGATGCAACTAGGAGCTACTGCAGCAGCTGTGCGGATGCATTATTTGTAATCCTTTGTCTTTTCATTTCCAGAGCCATCATTCCTCCGTAAAACCTCGACCTCCAAAGTACCACAATATTTACCGCATTACATTACAGTCTCACATAGAAAAATGCAATTTTCTCAACATTTTGTCACTATGCCAACGGCCAACCATCTGTGTAGAGGAAATTGCAACAAAACTTTTGCTCTTTTTTTTTGTATTCCGCCCCGCAATGTTGTTGCATTTATTAACAATGTAACAAATAATCAACGGCAGACCGGCGGGGAAGTGTGGCGGTCTATGAGAAGTTAACACTGCAGAAGGGGAACACACGTAGACAGGGGAAAGGCGACTGGAGGCTATGGATATGCTAACTAACAAACAAACTACGGCAACCACATCCTAACTGACTAAGCAAACAGAGCAACACAATGACAAGCGGCAACACACAACAAATCCCAACAACCGAACCCCGTTAAGCAAACCTGGGCACACTCTGTCATTTTGGCAGCCGAAACCAATCTATCCGACAAATATCGCGAGAATTCATAGGTATCACACAATATAAAATAGAAAACAACAACAATAGCAGCAACACATTTATTAGAACTTCTACGCACGACTGAACATTGGGTCGGTTATTGTTGTTCGTTGTTGCTTTGTCAAGTTGCAAGGTACAATTTTCAGCTGCATGAACTGCGTCAGCTACGTCTTGCGCCATTTCCGTCAGCGTCTGCTACCCGTTGAGTGTGTGCTGACATACAATTTGCATTTGCATTGTACTGCCTGACATGAGAAGTATCCTCTTCCTACTCCTCCTCCTACTCCACAGCACAAATGACCGTAATTGTATGTTAGTCAGTCACTCAGGTGGAACACAGACGTTACTGGTACGACGCTACATTTGTCGCTCAAATTCAAAACTTGGCGAAATTCAAAAATTTCCCGACAAAAAACGCACCATGCCCTCAGTCGAATTTTGCATGCCACTGCATGCACACATTGTTACCTAACACACGCTCGTCGTAAACGTGCTTCTAAGAGTATTTGGGCTCTTAGTTGGTTGCAGTAGTTTTGCCTGCCACCGTGTTGCAGTCGCATGAATGTCACTTGTCGTATATGTTGCTCACGTTTATTGTTATTAAGTATTACCCGCGTATAGTTGGAGCACGAGCACAAGTGTTCTGATTTTGGTTACCGTACGATTTGCCTCCCATTGCATGGAATTTTGTGAAAATTGCACCAGTTATTAGCACTAGTAGACGTTCTTTGGCATTTCTTGTACAGAAATTCTATGTTACAGCTTATCGACACAGGGAAATGGTTGGGAAGGGTGATTGAGTTTGTAAAGAAATAAATCGTCCCTTTAATTTTGGTGATTTCAATCTTAATATATATTTACCCTCGACACTGATTCACTGACTCTGTCACGCAGTACTTAGGAATTTAAATAGGCATTCTATAATTCTATAATAAATAATAAAAAAAAATAATATTTTTTTTTGTACAGAAATTGTGTTTTCCCCAAATTTTTTTTTCCAAAATTTTTTTTTTCACAATTTTTTTTTGTTTTAGTAATTTTTCAACAAATTTTTTTTTTACAAAAATTTTTTTTTTCAACAAAATTTTTTTTTTCCACAAAATATTTTTTTTCAACAAAATTTTTTTTTTCCACAAAAAATTTTTTTTTCAACAAATTTTTTTTTTTTTTTTCAATATTTCAACGGGCGCCATAGGCGCATTACAACTTACTAGTTTTTTAAAATTTGACATTTTATTTGGGGAAATTTCTATTGGAAAGAAAATAAACATTTTTCGAAATGTTATTAATAAATTAAAAATATATGATTTGTGACATAAGAATCATATCACATTTTATACTGCAGATGATACTTACTTATTTCCCTTAACATTCCATGAAGAAACTGAAGGGGAACTTCTCCTGAATCAGCGAGCTGTGCACGATATAAAACCGGCTGAGAACGGATAATTATATTCAAGCGAAGTTTTACATATCTTAGAGATTACTCGTTAACTCGTGAAGTTGACAGGTTTTGAACCTGTGAAATACAAGGTAAAATTATATAATTTGTGTTGATTTTAATTTAACAAATGATCAAATTAATTGTTTGGAACTCTCTGTTTCTTTCTGTTCCTAATTTTTGGTGCGTGCCTTCTCCAGTACGCGATACCAAGGATCGCCGTGTCTTCCACTACTTTGTCCTTTCTCCGGAGTCTTGGGCTTCCCTTTCCTGTCTGCGCCTTCCGTGGTAGTTGTCGTCCAATGCCATTCTGGCTGAAGCTTTTGGAGTGATGCAACCGACATGACAACCGTCACTTTCAGAGGTCATAAACACAAACCTTCGATGGGCGTTAACATGAAGGAAAGTTTTTCCATTTACAATTACATATCATCCACATTTTTGTGGAAGGTGGCAAAATGGACATGATTCTTTCTCTAAGAACTCCATTACAAGTCACATTCACTTCTGTGATGTGAGAAGATAAATAATAATAAGTATACGCCCGCCATGGAGGCGCCTGGTGGATATGCTATGATGTTTCGTTAAACACGCATTAATATTAATCATACGTTTGCAAAATCCCTATGCAGTCCATTCAAGCTTAGCAAATTCAATTGAACTCGAACGTTTTCTGAATAAAACATTATCACTTCAAAATGGTCTTCGTGTCAAGAACTTAATATTGCGTTAAACTTTTTGAAAACAGAGAACAAACAAAAAAAAAAAAAACACTGCAATGACAGTTGTCGAATTATCAACTTTGAGTGGCTACGTTACCTACATATTTTATCAACTTTTAAATATGTCTTTCAGGCTATGCCAAGACAAGTGAGTGTATTTCCTGTGTCGACGATTTAAACAAATCATTGTAACATTTTCAAGAGAGTGCCGAGAGAAAAAAAAAAGAATTTACAATTCAATCGCTTAGAAAACCTCATTAAACAAAACACTTATTCGCAAAGTAAACAATAACGCAACAAAGAAACGAATGAAACAAAGTTTGCTGTTCATCTTTGAAATACTTTCACGTAAAACTCAGTCACCGATAAAAACGAAATATTCACCGATAACACACAAAAAAAGACGAAAAACAGCAGAGCAAACCTTGAAAGGAAAAACTTCGGGCAAAAACTTGACGGAAACTTTTCCTGCAAATGGCAAATGGGAGTATTTGCTTTACATTTGCGAGGAGCAACCAAAGACAATCTTTAGACGTATCTCCCTGCCAATACACCAATCGTGTGCAAACACTGCTGCCGTTGCTCTTATCAGTGGTAAGAGTTTTTTTTTTTTTGTATGTTAGACTTGAATTTAACTTTTCGTTTACGTTTCAAATTTCGCTGGTTGAATGGGGTGAGTTGTACGGGGAATGGTTGTGAGCGTTGAGCGCGAAGGCGGATTGTGTGAATTGAAGTGATGAGTTTGATTGCAGTTCAAAATGTCTTTATTGACAAAGTTTTCGGGGCAAGTGTAGGAATTTTTGGTACGTTTTCACTGATGCTACACCCCTTTCCACCGCCTTCCAGGACATCACATCCCCCAACGCCAACTTCCCCTTCTACAAGATGTTTTTTTGTCTCCGCCAGTAACAGCGTAAAGATATGGTCCTTGTTTGTTCTTAAGGTACCGATGATATGCGTATGTGTGCGCGCTAATATGTATGTAACGTTTTTTTATGTCCTTTTTCCTAAAACCGATTTTTATGGTGTGGAAAATAAGCTTTTTTTAAATGATATTGCAATAGTTAAACTGATTCATGTAAGAAATTTCCGCTTCTTATTCGGTCGAATGGCGAGCGAGTTGATGTAGGGTGCGTCATGTTCGGCGGATTGTGTGTAACAGTTTGTGGGGTTGAAGTCGAATTAAATAGGAATCTGTTTAAGACTTTTTTTTGGATTTGTTTCCGGAGTTTTAGTTGTATGGAATGAAAATTGGAAAATTAGAAACATGTTGGAAATGTATCACCGATCAGAAAATAAGTAACTAGCACAGCTTGTTCACTGTTGGCATGATCACTCAGATTGCTTTCCGAACCCACGTAAACTCTACGCAAGCGGACACCTAAGGGACTGAGAAATTGGTCCGCTGATGAGAGAAATACATTCGAAGACTGAATATATACTCAGATTCTGAAAAAAGTCTCCGCTTTGTTGGAAAATTGGTCCACAACTACGATTGGCAACAAGAGTTGGAAATAAGTTAGAGATGGGACGAAAAACGGGTCAAGATGGGATAAAATAGGGACAAAAAGGCAAGTGGCCAAAACGTACGAAAACGGGATAAAAAAGAGTACAAGAGGGGAAAACAATTTTAATCGACAGGAATGGACCCAAATTGGATTTAATGGAAAAGGGCCCAAAACAGTTATAATATAAATGAGAAATAATCTACAACAGATGGAGATGAGTTAGAGTTGGACGAAAAAGGCGCCAAGGCGGGACACAAATAAGACCAGAAAGGGGGAAAAATTAAAAACGAATGAAACAGATTTTTGGCAAAAACATGTTGGAGAAGGCACGAAAAAGTGGCCAAAACGTACCAAAAAGGAACAAAGAGAAAAAATTAAAAAGGTTTGTGAAAACGAGATTAAACTGATAACTGATAAATAATCTATGAAGCTAGAATCATGAAATTTGCTATAAACGGATTTTTCGAAATTTGATGATAAAACGGGAAAAATTTACCCCCAAAACCTAAAAAAGAGTTTCAAAACGTGATAAAAATAGTAAAAAAAATAGAAAAGGGTGAATCAACTATTTGCGAACAACAGATGGAAATGAGTTAAATAGGGTCTCAAAAGGGGCCAACACGGGATAAAAAGGGGGAGAAATAAAAAATTAGTGAAACAGATTTTTGTCAACAACAAATGGGTAATAGCACCAAAAGGGGATAGAAAGGAAAAAAAAGGGGGACAAATAAAAAAATGGCTGAAACAAATGTTTGGCAATGTTAGATGGAAATGAGTTAGACACCGAACGAAAATGGATTCAAAACGTACATGTGATAAAAAAAAAGGGAAAAATTAAAGGTAGATGAAACCAAATTTTTGCAACAAAAAGTGGATTATATTACCAAAATAGGAACAAAAAGGGGAAAAAATAAAGAAATGTTTGGGAACAAGTAGATAATAGTTAGGGAAATGACGAAAAATGCGCATTCACGTACCAAAACGTGATCAAAAAATAGAATAGAAATATGTAAAAAAAATGTATGGAAACAGGGAACAAAAAATTAGTCAAAATTTGGGAAGACCAACAAGTTTAAGGATTCTGAAAAGATTGCATTAAGCCCAAGCCGGGTAAAATATGGGGGATGTGGGAAAACGTTTATTGGAAAAGTTAGAAATTGTCCTGTGACGCCTGTCCTTTCGATTAGACCCTGTAGGCGAGATGGAAGCATGCTTGCCTATCAGCGGGGGCTTGTGGGTCCGATTTCCACCAGAGGTTTTGTCTGTCGCTGTAAAAAAATTTACTTTGTTTTGTAATGAAATAAAAAAAAATCGAATTTTTATCCAGATTGTTAAATTACATGATCGAACAAATTAAAAAATTGTGGTGTTACAATTTTCTGTGAATTCGTTTACAAAAGTAATTACTATGTTTAAGAGTCGCATTGATATCAACGGATCGTTTGTATTATCTAAATCATTCGATCGCTGTAACTCCCCACCCAATTATGACACTCTTGACTGTATCTTTGCCGCCACTTAAGACAACTTTTCCGCAGGGTATGCCCCATTTCGTCTTCGCCAAGTGCAACAGCCAGCACAACTTTTACTCGTTTTGCTTCACCACAATTTCAACTTGGAAAAATGTTTTTTTTTTTTTTTTGCGCAACCAAACTATAATTCGAGCGTGATTTTGTGAAATTTTCTATGCTTGAATTATTTTAAATTCACTTTCGATTCCAGTTAAAACACAAAAAATCACACAAAAGTCATAAAAAAAAATCATAGGAAGAAAAAGTTTTACGAACACCCCAAAAAAAAAAAAGAAATGAAATGAAAAAAAAATGTAATAGACCATTATGTTAAAGCAGCACATAAACTAAATTGCTCAATGGCATACATATACGAATATACGAGTATGTATGGATATCTACAGGAAGACAAGTGCAAATGTGCAGATGTGTTGTGGGTGTGGGTATAAGTATGTGTGTGTGTATATATGTTTGGCTGAATTCTAACTTCAGTGAAAAACTCATGTATCTTGGCCAAAAGCTACAAAATGTTTTTGAAAATTGTTTTACTATCAATTTTTCCGCCCGCTTCTCCCCTCCATTTGAAACAATTTGCTGACTCTTATGGCAGTCTTAGATGGGTCATAAAATATAACGCGAAAGTGTGCTGTTGTTAAAGAAAATCTGTAGTTTTTTTTTTTAGATTGTTTCAATTTAATAATAAATTTTTTGTTTGTTTACCACGTGAATATAAGTCACACACATAGAAAAGTCAAGATAGGTTTTCCCAAAATAGAACAAATTTTAAAGAATACAAATACCGGACAGCCAAATATCCAGAGGCACCACCTTACTTTCACCAAGGGCGTGAATAGATCGACTCCATCGCTCCGAAAGCAACGCCATCAAGTCTCCGGTAGATCGATTTCTACGGATGCATAATAACCTCATTTGAGTAATTATACGAATACCGTTAAATAGATCCTCGTTTATAAAATAAATTTAATTTTTATTTTAAAATAGTTCACATCTATCACTTTACAACGATACTTGTGTAATTTTAATGTGATATTCTTAGATCGGTCTTAGTCGTAATTTATATGATGACTTTTTGGCTTGACTTTTTGTTTTAATTCTCTTTTGGATATGAATTTATACGTTGACTTTTTACGACTTTGTTTGATTTTTTTTTTGAAATATTGAAATTTAAAATTTTTTTTAATATTTATACTTAATTTTGTTGATTCGTAACAATGACAAAAAGCAAAAAGAAATTTGAAAAAAAAAAACCTCAAAATGTGTGAAACTAAAAAAATATGTGACATTTTTTACCCTGCAATCATCTCTACACCTTTCATCAACAAACTTGAAAATCATGAACAAAAAGACATTGTGTGACTCTTTTCTTACATTCAAACAAATCAAATGGTAGAGTTATTGATACTCAGTGTTACTGTTCGTTGCTCTTCGTCAATAGTATGTAGTTCTCAGAATTTATTTTATAGTTCCACCCTGCTTGTGTGTCTTATATTTAATCACATTGGTTTCTCTTATTCATTTAAGGTTTTCACTAAAGGCCATAATTCATGCTACTATGCATGCATATTCACAAAGACTGGACATCAAGTTTAAAGATAAATTTAGCACTCTCTTCTAAAAACTCCCTACACACATACATAAATATATATTTATATATCACTAGCCTTGCCTATAGTTTCCATCATACAGAATACTAAGTATTCCATATTCCCTGTTCTCTCCGTTGACTTTTGTCTATATCTGCTTGTGACAGGCAACGGAATCAACGAAAACTTTTCGTACTATATTTTCTATTTGAATTGTTTCAAATGACATGAACAAAAAAAAAATCCATGGAGTTTTTAGTTTTTGCGAATATTTTCTTTTCGTTTACTGCACGAATAAAGTTTTAAAATGGCTTTTCATAAATCTGTCAATAACCTTAAACAAGAAAGTGAACGGAAATCAGCTTTTGTTCACTTAAAACAAGAAGTGTGTACAGGTGAAAGAAAAGAAATGCATTTTGATAAAAAGAATGAATTTGATAAAAAGAACAATAGTGGACGTTATGAATCAAGTGATTAAAAAAAAATAAAATAAAAGAAAGGGAAGTGGGTATAATCTCGTCATGGGTATTTTGGCGTTGCTCATCGAGAGGGGACGAAAAGGCCAAAATGACCATAACTGACGGCATTTACGATTTAGCAAAGAACGTTCGATCATTTGATCTGGGTAGAGCTGTGCAATTCCCCAGCAATTAAAGGTGACTTGATAAAGTGGGCGCACAGAAATCCCAATGGCAAAAATCGAAAGTGAGAGAAACAACCAAACTACTGTTTTCGTTTAACAATCTGGAACTGCGTGAAATCATGGACATCTTAACTGGACACTCTACACTAAAAGCACATATATTTTGCATAGCACTCGCCGAATCCAAGTGGCGCACCATGGTGCGATACATGTCAAGAGGATATTGAAATGATGGAAGACTTTCTTTGCCAGATGATCAGATATCAGTTTTTCCGGTTGGTTTGAAAATGTGTACAGAAATGGGCTCAGGGGTTTTCTCAGAAACTCTAGACACCAAATATCGCAAATGATCGAATTGTCAATGTCTGCGACTATCGACGGGCATGAAACAATTAGAGAATTCTCCCGTAGGAAGCAATCGCAAATAAAGGAACACACCATACTTCTAACCAGAGCTGGTAATAATTGGTGTCTCTTGTGATTTTTGTCACACAAAAACCATACGTCCACTGACACAATGCGAAACTGTCGCGAAAAAACCCTGAAACTTTGTTTTTCTTTGGTTTGGTCTTCGTTCAACCGATATCCCATTTTTGATAGCTTGCTCGGCTCCTGTGTTCACTCGACACACTTTACCTCGGCAAAATATCTTCGGAGAATGTATGTGTGTTGAGTGCTAACTGATGCTATAAAGCTATAGCTCCAACTATGACAGATTATAAAGAAACAGGACTCGCCGCTGTGTCCCTTCGCCACAAGAAAAACTAATCCAAGAACTAAAAGCTAGAGCGTTGATGAAATCCTCTCCCAAATGGGCGATATATATCATCTCGTAAGGCGTGTTAAAATAATTTAAAATTCGAGGTTATACATTTTTATTTTTTTATAGTTTTATTTTCGTAGAGCCGACTTGTAAGGTCCAGCTTCCGGACATAAGATAAACATTACATTTGTAAAATTTTTCTTAAACTACAATCTGGTTGCTATGAGCCTTAGCCTTAGTAATTCTCAAACATGTTTTCCAGTTGAGAGAAGTTCCCCGTCTGTTCCTTAATGTAATGTTAAGGGAAATAAGTCAGTTTAATAATCCTTAACAAAATCTGGCCACAATCTAGACTTGAGCTCGAAAGTCTAATTCAGTTTAGTGTAGAAGTTATTTGTCTATCGTGGAAGTAAGTAGAGCCCCCTATTCACTCAGATGTCGCCAGATAATTTCCGAATTATTTATACCGCCACATCGCCATGATTCATCGCACTAGCTTGGGGTGCTCAAACGACAACCACCTCCTTCCACTTCCATTTGTATCTTGGTCCTCTGGCTGTGCTGTACTTTTTTTGGTTTTTTTTTTCTTTGCAAGCACTTTGTATATTTGATTTTCATTTTGTTTTATTTTCGTTTACGTTTTTTTTTTTATTCAATTTTAAACAACATTAACATTATGCCATCTTATTACGAATGCAATCAACGTTTTGCCCTTCTTTACTTAATTTTATTTTCTCGAGCCAACGTACAATAGTAAGACCAGAAAAACCAACAAAAAAAAAACCCGCTGTCATTGTATTGTGTTCTCGGTGATATCTCTTATCAATATACAATCTATCGAGACATTTGCCAGAAGACAGAGCGAAAAAAAAACCCCACCACCACCATCAACGACAACAACAACAACAGCGACTAAAACTAAACAAGGAACCATAAGTTTAGTGCTGTGTTGTCTTCACTGAACATCATGGATCCAAACTGCAAGGATCCAAACTACCTACCCATTCCATTTCATTTAACTGAAGCAGTATTTCGTAGTCGAAATCAAAGTGACTACAGATGAACATGAACATGCAGAGATGGTTGAAAAAGACAAAACTGTAAACATATAGGAAAAAACATTGTCAGGAATATATTGTCGACGAGTGTTTTAAAGATATTGGGTTGGTGACTTCACTCTGTTCAAACACACACACACACACGACAACCTGCATACGATAGTCAGTCATATATGTATTTATACCACTTGATATCACATTATTTGTGGTGTGAGGTAGGTATGACAAATGATGGCAATTGACAAGTTACTATATAAGTATATAGATAGTACATTTAACTCAATAATGTAGGACATTACAATCCCCCCCCCCCCCCCCCAGGAAAAATGGTAACCCCAAGTAAGTGGTAACCGTTAGATATATGACAAATTTTATACAAGGTATGAAATCTATAAAATCAAAACTTCACCTTCTTTCGACACAAATATAAACTCCGTTTTGATGACATCATTTGCAAAGTATTTTAACCCATACTCTTTGAACGACCGTCGTATCATATCTGTTTGCTCTTATCGCATGTTATTGCAGTTGTTGTTATTATCATCACCAGCAAGAAGTTTAAACAACAGCAACAGCAGGCAGTAGCAGCAGCAGTTGCATTGTATCAGCAGCAGTGTATCATCAGCGTACAAGTTGTTCAAAAGAATATAAGATGATGACAAAAGGACATTTCTTTTGCATTAAATCTTAAAAGACTCTAAACAAATACACATACAGTAGCAGTAGCAGTAGCAACAGCAGCATCAGTAAACCCAGAAGTTTATGTACATCATGTTCATGAGCCTGATCTGGGCCAAAACTCCAATGATTGTCTGCAGTGAGTGCAGCAGCAAAGATATTCCTACACACACACACACATATACCCAGAGATCAGCACATTTTGAATAGTTTGTGGATGGCCGGTCGTTGATTGTATTTAGATTCGTTAAGTAGAGAGAAAAAAGTTGGGCCCTTTACTTGCAATTGTGTTAGGCACAGTGAGCCGAAAATGATAGAAATGCAGAGAAATTACAACAAAAATGGAGGGACACGTGAATTAGGGCAACAAGGTAGAAATTCAGAAAATTGATATGAGTTTTTGGTTTTTGTTATGATAATTTTGTTCTAATACATTTTGTTTAAGAGTATGTTGGTACTTGAATGCCAGCAAATAAGATCAGGGTTAGTTGTTGTCAAATGTAGAGAAGTGATGGGTCAGCGAAGATATATACTACGCATAACCTTAGGTAGACGCTTTTCGAGGTTATGTTACACTAGTAAGTTGTAATGCGCCTATGGCGCCCGTTAATTTGCTTGAGAAAGTATTTGTTACTTAATTTTAAAAATTTTGTAAAAAATATTTTGAGAAAACTATTTTGTAAAAAAATTTCGAAAAAAAAATAAAATTGGGAAAAAAAACATTTGTGGAAAAAAAAATTTTGTTGGAAAAAAAAATTTTTGTGGAAAAAAAAAATTTTGTTGAAAAAAAAAATGTTTGTTGAAAAAAAAAAATTTTGTTGAAAAAAAAAAGTTTTCTGAAAAAAAAAATTTTTGTCGAAAAAAACAATTTTGCCGAAAAAAAAAAATTTTGTGGAAAAAAAAAAATTTGTGGAAAAAAAAAAAATTTTGTAAAAAAAAAAATTTTGGAAAAAAAAAATTTGGGGAAAACACAATTTCTGTACAAAAAAAATATTATTTTTATACACTCAATCATAGGATGGAGTATATACTAAGTTTGTCATTCCGTTTGCAACACCTCGAAAGAGTGATCTGCGACCCTATAAAGTATATATATTATTGGTCAGTGTAACATTCTAAGACATTCTAGCGATGTCCGTCTGTCCGTCTGTCCGTCCGTCCGTCCGTCCGTCTGTTGTCTGTTGAAATCACGATAGAGTGCGAACGACCAACGCTAAAAAGCTGAAATTTTGTAGGAAGATGTTTTTTGCCCATAAGCAGGTTAAGTTCGAGAATGGGCCATATCGGACCAAAGGGGAAAAAGTTCCCCTTTACGGGACTAAATATATTCCGGCCATAATCAAATTTTTCAAATATTTTTTTTCACTACATCTAAGTTCTAAGTTTATATAATTTATAGATGGGAAAAAAATCCCAAAAATGAGCGTGCTCATGGGTTCCGTGGACCCTTGGGGCCCAAAAAAGGGCCCATGATAAACATGCGCATATGGGTATCGAAGTGCAACGAAATTTACTCACGAACCCAAATATGCGTTTATTTTCATGATTTGCCTAAATTTTTTGATCCGGTTTCTGGGACTATCGGGTCACCAGCGGCCCAAAAACCGTCCCTTGACAAACATGGACATATGGGTATCGAAATGCAACGAAATTTTCTCGCGAACCCAAATATGCATTTATTTTCATGATTTGGATAAAATTTGTGATCGGGTTCCTGGGACTATCGGGTCACGAGCGGCCCAAAAACTCAGTTAGTTTTCTTATTTATTGACTTTTTAAGGATCCATGATGGAGGGTATATAAGATTCGGCCCGGCCGAACTTACTATTTGTCCACTTGTTTTTATTATTATTATTTATAGAATTATTATAGAATGCCTATTTAAATTCCTACGTACTGCGTGACAGAGTCAGTGAATCAGTGAATCAGGGAATCAGTGAATCAGTGTCGAGGGTAAATATATATTAAGATTTTTGCCCAAAATATCTCAATGACGATCTTAGTTGTTGGATTTATTTAATTTAATAGGAAATCGAAAGGATTTGATCATGCAGTTGCCATCTTGAGTCGACTATGGGTGGCTAAATACAAAAATGTATGTGAATATTTTACCAGACATAAATCCCCGTAAGCCACGTTCACTTTTGAAATTTGGATACTATGGAATTCGGAACTATGTGGGGGTGTATGTTTACCCGACTGCAACTCGAACTTCCAGAAGTCGAATTTTCCTTTAAGTCGAAGCACTTCTAGTAGCAGTAGCATTAATGAGATAAATTCCCTTAAGTTGGTCTCCTACAACTCGAACTTCCATAACTAAAATTTCCGTATAACTCGAAGAAAACTAATGGCACAAACTACCATAATTCGAACTTTTCATAGAAATAAACCAAACATTGCGGTTGAGATCTTTTAAAATGGATAAACAAAATATTGCTCAGAAATATACGAGGTTGATAATGAAAAAGTTCATCACAATTTTCTACGGATGTCAATATTTCTGATTGTTATTCCTCCGAAACAGTTACTTTGCAGAAAGCGATAGAAGTGATGATAATGATGAGGTGGAGGAGGTTTGTTCTACAACCTTCCAGACAACTGATGATAAAGTCTAGTTAACAAAAAAAATGTACACAGCTTTTCAAGTAATTAGAACTGTATATATGATAAATATAAATGAATAATAACGAATACGCTTTTCCAAATGGGAAACAATTTTATAAGTAATTCGGAAACATAAAGTCTCTGTTAGTCGAACTTTTTTAGGGGATAATGGTGGTTCGAGTTATGGATGTTTAACTGTAATTTCATCATAATTGAATTGAATATAACAGAAATCGTAACACTTCTACAAAAAAAACAAAAAACGATAACGTTATTTAATGGTTTTGATATATTTATTTATTTTTTATTAGTTACAATACAAATTAAATTTATATTCTAATTTTGGGTCCAAGGGTAAACCAGGTGACACAGACCATATGGCTAGATTTTTGCAGCGACAGACCAAAGCCTCTGGTGGAAATCGAACCCACAACCCCAACGCTGATAAGCAAGCACGCTACCAACTCGCATACCTGTACACTTAGTAATATTTTCATGGTTGAACTTCTACCATAAAATCGTAATTTTTGATCGTAGAACATTTGGTTCGAAATGTATTACAGAAATTCACAAATAAATCGAAGACAAGATAACAACCCTCGATAAACCCGAAAACTACCGCCTTTTTGTGGATGTTTGATGAGTACTTACTAAAGACGGCTTTACAAACTGGAGGTGTATCAGAAGACCATGTGTTGAGAAGACAGTTCGAATATGAAATACAATCCACTGGACGCAGTTGAAGCAAAATTACGCGACTGGCGAATCATAGAGGTGATGGAGTTCAAAAGGACCTTATATATATTTCATAAACTCACCAATCGCCTGCAAAACTAGTAAATTCTTCTTTTTTCGAGATGAGAAATTTACTAAAGAAACAGACTGGACCCACGGCAGTAGCATTTTTGTGCACGTGTACCTAGGAAACGTTATTCAACTCCTCCGAAATCTGTGAACTGAAAAATATAATTCATATACTCACTGGCCGGTACCGGTATAATAGGTACTCTGTGCTACTATCACACATCAAATCCAGGTGCGTATCCTACGAATACCAAACATTTGTTTTGGTTTTCCATGCCCTAGTGCCGGCGTCTTTATAAATAGGAGAATTATCTCTGAGCCATGTAAGACTTCTCTAGAAAAGGTGCAAAGTACAGTTATGATACACATCCTACACAGGTGACGTCAAGGGTTAGGAACTTTTGCTCTTACCTTGCGGGTCTGGTCACAATATCTTAGCTGATCTTCCAATATTGAAGTTAAACAGCAGTTTCTGAGTTACCCGAGTCAAGTGATACCAGCAGCACTGAATGTTGTCCAGTTAAACATTTTTTAAATCTTGCTCCTCAGATCAAACTCCACTAAATGCTGTCGTCCGTTGTTATTTTAAAGTCAGTTCTTCTCTGTTAACAGTTCCCCTCATATTTCCGTTTCGAAACACTGTTCAGTTGTGGTGTTGTGTTGCAAAGGTTGTTTTGTCTAAAACCATAAACATACATTGGGATGTTTTGTATGAAAAGTTCAAATGCATTCATTCATTTGTAATTTATTTCTTATAACAAGCAATATGAAAACAACAACAAAAACATGGTCGACAACACCACCACAATGGATGATAACTGCACCAACAACAATGAGAGCAACATACAACTTGAGCAGCAGCCACTATCATCACTGACTTGGTTGGTCGTGTTTTAAAGTTCAATGATGATGAGAAATGTGAAATGTACAACTTGGAAATAAAGTCCTTTTGCTTACTGTTTTCACAGTGCAATGTGGCTGTTGCCTGCCGTTTCTTGTTGTTTTTGTCCCAATTTCTGTTGATGACGCCGTTGTTACAGTCCTTCCTGTTGATGCTGTTGCATGGGTTGTTGGCTAGAGTGTAACTATAGGAACAGATTTCCTCTGTCTGTATATGGTTGGACGATTGGGTCGGTCGCATATGCCCAAATCATCACAGGGCCGGGCAAAGAAAAACAGCAGCACTTAAAATTGAAATACGTTGCAATTGTATAGGAATCACCAACAGCACACTCCACCATCGCCACCAACACCATGGCTCTTTGTTGGTCTTCTTTTCCAACTCCCATCACCATCGGGCGCATTCGGGGGAAACTTCTGACTCCATCAACGACTTCTTTTGTTTTCATGTCTTTTGAAAACTTAACAATATTGTTTTTTCTTGTTCTGGCAACACAAGAAAAATGCAAGAAAAAAACACAATTGCGGCCGCAACAACAACAGGGTTTCGAAATAAACTTAAAACTGATATCAATCGAACAGTAACAATGTCGTGATCTTATCATCCATATGATCGTTCATTGTGATTTGTACGAGGTTGCTTGGAATTGCGACTGGGATTGTGCTCTAAGGTTGAATGTGGACGACGGTTGCACAGTTGTTGCCGCCTGCCACCACCACATGCACATGCATTTGGCCACAAAACAGTTCGTTGCCTTTGCCGTCCGGGTCGTCGGTGTTGCATTATTTTGATTTCATTTAAATAAGTTGGAGAGAACATGAAACCGAAGACCGAAGAAAAAAACTGCACCAATTTTTTTTTTGTTGTGTAAAAATTATTTGAAATCGTCTGGAACAAGTTCAATTTGATTCGGTTTTTTTTTTCTTCGCCAAACTGCATTGTCTGTTGCAATTGATTTTTGTCTTGTTTGGTTGTGCTTCTCATTATGTTGTTTTTAATTTTATTTTTGTGTCCAATATCGGCAGAGTGCCCTGATCTTTTCTACTGATTACAGCCACAGAGGAGATCCACTTAGTTCCTAATTAGACTGATATGTTGGAAAATTTATGGGCTGCTGCATTTCAATGGAATTTTTATTTCCAGCGAGATAAGGTACTGCTTTACCTTAAAATGGCCTGACAGAAGGAAGGAGTTGGTTGGATGGAGATTTACGGACTTGAGTTGAGTTTTTCATGCATAATTTAGTTTAATATTAATGGTGGCATAGAATAAATTGATTATGTTTCACATGATGAGAGAAAACAAGACGCCATTATGTTTTCTAGCTTAATGGCGAAATTGGGAGAATGATTGAAATTATTATTATCCCCCAAACGTTTTACTTGCCTGGGTCTTATGGGCTTGAACTTTATAGGATTTGTGGGGAAATTTGGTTTTAGCATAATAAGTGGTCACCTATTGGACCCATCTCCCCCCTATTATACACATGTGCCAGGCAATTGCTGCTTTGACCTCATCTATCATTGCTTTCTTGACATTTTCATTCTTTTTGGTCTCATAAATTAAGCTGTGATGACGTCACGGTGGTAAGCCGGGAGGTTTAAGGAAACTGTAACCTCCTGCTGACCTTCGTTTACATGTCCTCGAGGCCGCTGACAAGCAGAGTACAGGGAGACGATTATAGATTTAACTCAGACCTTAAAAGGATTATTCTCAATATAAATTGCTTTAGTAAAAACTGTGAAGAATTCAGTGCCCACATAAAATTCAGACTAGCAAACCATCTCAGGCCAGATACATGTTTGTGGAGTACTACACTTAGATGAACTGACATTAAACATGGGGGAGTGTTTTGAAAGGGCCGTGGCCGATAACATTTCCAGGTAAAAGAAACAACTCGAAATTTAAAAGAAAACAACTCGATATGGATCTCAGAAATCCGAGGGAAATCACCAGATATTTATTTATAAGCAAACTAAGAGTCAAAAGACTGTGAGAACTACAAAGAGAGTTTCACAAATAGAGTTTTTTTTATTAAAAATGCTACATTAAAATTGTTAATTTTAAAAAAAAATCGTGTTTTTTGATTTTTTTATATCCAAAAAATTGCCAAATAGAGATTTTGTCAAAACTAGAGTTTTTTTTTAGAATTTTGTTCATAATCAACACAACAATGAAGATTAAATTCTAAATTTAACAAAATTTTCAGTTAAAAAAAAACAGTTTTTCTGAATTGGCTATTTTTACGAAAATTAGTGTTTTTCTGTGATCCATAATTTTTTTTACAATTTATTTGTTAGCCGCACAGCATCCAGAGTTTTTTAAGAATTTTTTTCGTAAGCAACACAACAATATCCAACGATCGTAAGGTACAAGGATATCTTTAGAGAACGGATGGTTCATCGACAGTATCTAGTGCGGAGACACTCTCTTTGTGCTCTAAAACGTTGAATGTAGGCGTTTAATTTGGCATGGGAAATGACAACACAGTTGACATCAGCTGTGTACCATTCTCCTCTGTCGACTGGCGAGAATGGAAAAAATGCGACATTTTCTCACTCATTAAGTTGGAAAACAAACTTAAAAATTTTTTTTTTACCAAAAGATCACAAAAATACAGGTTAACAGGAACATGCGCAAAAATTTAACATTTTTTGTATAAATGAACTCCCCCTTTTTGTCACATTCTTGACTCCAGAGACGACCCGTCAGTTTCTTTTGGGCCGCTTTTAATCCGAAAGGTGGCTTTTGTCATAAAAAATTAATTAGTTTTTCTTGCAAATAAACCTTTGTTATTCAATTTTTTTACACAGACCGCTAATCTTTAATCTGACTTAAAATTTAATAGTATATTTTGCCAAATTAAAAATGAACCATGAGACATATTTTTAATCAAATTGCAGATTCATGACCAGCGTATCACATTTAATAAAAAAAAAATTTTCTCTCAAAATTAAAAATCGGACAAGAATAGAAAGTAAAAAATATGGTTTTGGCCTACAGGAATTGCATTTGGCGCGAAAGATTTCTGAACGATTCGGAAAAAGTAAATGTGCAATTCTGCAAATTTTCTTATCCTCTACATATTACATGAAGAGGACTTTGATATACGAAAAAAGTGGAAAAAGTGACTAGCCCTAATGTACATATTTTGTTGTTTTTTTACAAATTCATCAAAGGGATGGACATCTCAAAAACTTTCAAAAAGTCAATTGGTAAACATTATTTCTATGGTTGAAGAGCCGTGGGCAAACTAAAGTGATTAGCTGGCACCCCAATAATGAAAACAAGCCTTATTTGAAGGTTATCTATGGATAAATGTTTTAGTTATGACCCTTTTTGTAAAAGTATCACAGTTTACAAAATATTATTTTTTTTTCGTCCGAAGTTTAAAAAAAAAAACTTACACTGTACCCCAAAACTCCCCGAGGTCAGCCAATTATGTCTCTAATAAACAACGTTACTATGTTCTTGTTGTGAAACTTAGTTTAAATTGGGTGGCATATTACATAGATCTCATCCTAGTCCAATTATTCCTATATCAGTGTTCAACTTCAATTAAAACAATCGCATGTGCTGTACACCGCTCTCCATCTCTATGAATAACAAATTCATTTCCCAACACACCATTCGTTTTCCAACTGCGATAAATTTGCTTGTAAATTACATCAAATGTATATTTATCTGCCCAACAAAGGAAACAAGACAACATGTAAAAATTGAAATTTTATCTCTTCTCCATCAGTGATTGCAAAAAAAAAATAGAAACAAAATCCACTGCTCCCCACCCACTCTATGAGAAGAATTAAAAATTCAACTTCTAATGTAAATGTAATTGGAAACTGGCAATAACATCGCCAGCCAACCAAATGAAATCTCATGCATATTAACTTAAATCTAACTACGATCTATAGAGAGCCCCACAAAAAAAAAGACACACACACACATATATTGGAAAATACTGGAAATGTTGGCAGAGTATCTGTATCCAAGTGCCCTTATTGAAATTGTCAAATAGGTATAACCGTTGCCATAAGGCCACGTTAACAAACACACTAACATCGCCTCTAACAGCGATGACAAAAAAAAAAGACTTGGCTAGCAAAAACCAAACAATTGTCATTTCGTGATAAAGTCTTTAATTTTAGGATGGCGGGAATAAGAGCATGGCGAACAGAGAAGCGTGGAAAAAAACCTCGGAACGATTAATTAAATATAAAAATTCCAATTTAGATAAGTTCACCGAAACCCCGTAAAAAATTGATGGTTTTCCGTTTTTTTTCTCTCTCTGCTTGCCTCTGTTTTGGATTAGTGTCGTTTCTGTTCTTTTTCAAAATTTGCTAGTACGATTTTGGGTTTTGTGTCGCTGTTGTTTTACTTTTTTTTTTATTTTTCGAAACTTATTTCAGTCAGTTCTCAGTGGCATATTTATGGTGGAGAAGAGATTCGAAGAGCTGTTGGAACACTAAATGGCAGTGGCAGCATCAGTCGAAGGACACCATCATTATTTAGTGGTCTAATGCTACTTGTGCTACTTGGAATTGTAACTTGAACTAAAATAGAGATAAAAGACTTACAAGTTAATGGGTTGACGGAGAATGTAAGCCATTCTCTCGAAAACTTGAATTTACCCTACACACTGCAGTAGATCGGCACCTGCCTATGAAACTAGATTAGGTAGTACAGGTAGGTGATGCATCAAACTGATGGAATCAAAACTTGTTTGAATTTCTTTAACCAATAATTTAGGGTGCGGGGTATCATAGCCTTTCATTGTTGCTCTTTAGTCAAGCTAACAAAGGTTTTTGCCCACGTAAGCCCAATATGAAAATTTCCCCAAAAATTTATAATTTATAAAAAATCGACAAAATCTTATGAAAAATACCCCAAAAACCTATTTTTCATATGAAAAATATCCCAAAAACAAAAAATTAAATGTTACCTAAAAATTATAAAAAAAAACTCCCCAATTTTGTGTACGATATTTTTTTTTCTAGCATTTTTCATAGAGCCTGCCTATTCACCACAGATTTTTCATCATATTTCATTCAAATCGGCCAGTGAACAGGACCACTTCTGGAAGTAAACTTGTCACCAAATTGATTTTGAAATAAATCGATTGTTAAGCGCGCTGTATGGCAAGGTGCGCCGTCTTTATGGACCCAAATGTTGTTGATTACTGATTACTTTTTGGAAACAAAAAATCACTAACGCTGACAAACTGCGATGCGAAAATTGTCATCTTTAACATTTTTTATTTTTTTAAATACCTGTCCATGGATAGTTAAATATCGGACATTTTCGTAGGGGAACCACAGTTACATTACAATTGTATAGTTATCCGTCAAAATGATACAGTGGTTATTCTTTACAAACATTTTTTTTAAGGAAGGACCGGTTTTTTATTATGGATCTTTTCGTATATTATTTGACGAATTTTTCAGATTTTTTTTTTTTTGGGAAAGTTTCTTATTGACTTTTTTTTTTTTGGAGATTTAGTCATTTATTTTGTGGAATTCTTCATTCGGGATATTTCAAATTTTTTTTTTTGGGCATTTTTCATAAAGCTGTTGTTATTTTGTAGCCACTAAGAAGAGAGTTGTCATAATATAAATAACGGCTACCAATACCAACCACTAATGATGTAGATGCATCGGTCACGTAGGATTTGTTAGAAGAACACAACATTGCGACGAATGGTACTTTCCATTCGACTTAACCCAAACTACAGCCATCTAACTCCTTGCTTAGCCAATGAGAACCAGTCCACGGCATAAAGGTACGAAGGCAAAACAACACAAGAACAACAAAAAAATCTGACACAAAGAACTATGTTTTAATAATATAAACTCTTCAATGTAGCGAATGGTATACCCCGACATAAACCGGCACCATCGCCACCATGAGAAGAGTCACATCAATGGGAACGTGTTAGCTGTGGTTAGCGAACCACACCAAAAACCAAAAAAAAAAAACTAAAACAGCAAAAACTAGACAGTAACGGAATGAACAGTTTGGAACATTTCATATGGCCACTGGGAAGATGCTTATCAAAAAATGCTCCTTCATACACCACAGACAATTCTACACCATTTCTCTCAACTACAGTCTGAGCTGGAGTCGAACTGTAAGTGGATCTCATTTTGGTGTGGATTAAAGAAACATGATTTCCAGCTACGAGGAAAACAGACGACAGCACACCCCGATGCAATATGGGCGACTTGACTTCACCTCGTGTTACAGTTTCCCCCGTAATATCTGTTTTGTTGGTTGGTTCTTTGCTCTTTTGGCATGTTCCCACTTTAACTATTCCAAATGTTTGAATGAATGTGTTCGCCGTGATTGTTTGGAACTTTTCTAAACGGCAAGAACAAAAATCACACAGTATATGTCTGTAGCTGGGAGTATAACGCCCAATCCACCTATTCGTCCGAATAACGAAACATCTATCAAACACAGTGGTTAAGCAGATTTGCAAACTCATTCTGCGTGATAAGTCCTATATGAAAAAAAGGCCACTGTCATCAGATCAAGATGTAGCGCCGCTAAAATGAGAAACGTTCTCACACAATGTTGTCGGAATAAAGACCCAATGTCGCTTTGGGTGTGTCCGTGATGAAAGGTCGCTCTCTAATTGGAAGGCATGCCATAAGCTCGAAGGATTCGACTGAGGGGCACATCAGAAACTGTGTGAATGAAGAGGTTTAGGAGGCGAGGTCAACACTAGGCGCTAATTTCTTTAGTAACTCAGACGATGTGGAGCTCATGAGATTGGGCCGAGGACGATGGTTCTGGGGGGAAAACTAGGGATCCCTATTGATATTTACAGACTCAGAAGATTTTTGGGGCGATCACGATGCTTCTGTCGAAGAACTACGGATCCGTTCATTCTTGCTAGTTCTTACAAACTACAGTCTTAGTGTGTCTGCTTACAATGACCGCCACGCAAACCTAAACTAACTTCGTTATATATAGCCAAAATACCAAAATGTTTTCAAAACAAAATCTACGTGCCCTTGTATTCCACAGATCCACGAATGGATGGACGGTCATCAACAGATCGATCGATTATCGTTCATATATGTATATTTCATATGAGTGAGAGAGAACAACTGAAAGATATAGAGGAAATAAGTGAGATATAGAATAAATGAGCGAGAGAGTGAAAATGAGCGAATGAGTGAGAAACACCAACGATTGTGAAGCCCTATTTTTACCTGATGCATTTAGTGCCTGAAGCAGCGTTGCCAATACAAATTTTTGTTCCTACCAAAAATTTCCAAAAAACCTACCCTTGTAGCCGACCAAAATTTTCAAAATAAACCAAAATGCACTTTAACGATCTTGTAACATTAATTGAATAATCGTTTTTTTTAGGAGAAACCAAAAATTAATTTAAGAATTTGGTTTTTTTCTAGATGTACTATTTAATAACACATGTTTTAAAATTAATAACAAAATGTAGCACTTGAACGTGCAATTTACGATTACGTCCTAAATCTACCAAAATCGAATTGGACCGACCCCCCGACCAAATTTGATAGAAAAAGACCAAAACGGCAACGCTGGCCTGAAGTACAACCTTCTCGCAGGTCGAAATAGGGCTCTCACAAATGTTGGTGTTTCTCACTCGATCGCTTATTTTCTATCTATCGCTCAATTGCTCTCTATAACTCATTTTATATCTGTCCCACAAATCGTTTGAGAAGTCACACATCGTTTCCGATCAAATTTTATACAGTCCATTATAATTGGTCAATAACCAATTTCTTTGGATGTGCAATCTCCCACAGAAGTTCGTGTTTTCCACTCTCTCTCATTCCAATCATTCTCACAATATAAATAAACGTTGGTGTTTCTCACTCGTTTGCTCATTTTCTCTCTTCCTCATTTGTTCTAATCTCAGGCTCGTTTGCACCCTCTGGCTGATTTTCTTTCTTTAGATTTCTGGTTCTCAAGATGTCTCCTATCACTTCGCCTGTTTATCAAACATGGCACAGTCCATTATAATTTCGTTGTTAGTGGCGCTCTCATAAAATTTGAAGTTTCTCTCTTTTTCGCTCAGTTGCTATCTCTCACTCATTTTCTCTCTCTCTCTCTCTCTATTTCAGTTGATGTAGTTCTTGTAGTCCAACGTTTATTAAACTTGGTACAATGCATTGCCATTTCCCAGTAACAAACTTCTGGTCAACGGGGAAATTCTACTGATTGCGGTAATCCATACAATTATCCTCCAGAGAATGATATACCAAAACATATCCTATAAAGACGTTGATTCCATAAACCTTTTGAGAACCAAGGTAGAGGTAACTCCCTTTGACTTCGTTCTAGGTCTATTTTTCGTTTAGCGGAACCACCGTGCTTAAGTCCTTAGCGCCCTAAACAACCTAGCTTCTGCCTCCTCTTCCGACGGTTTTACAGTTATTGGTATCTGCTTGTACTCGTGGTTGGGAGATGAAACTGTTTTGTGTGCGGTTTTTGCATTTAAATTGAAATGGGATGTTGGAATATCAAACGAGAAAACGAACGAACGAGCGAGCGAGCGAACGAATTTTTAACTTGAGGGCACAAAACGATACCATCAGATTAACATCGGTTTTAAATTGATTGGTCGTGAAGTGCGGTGATGTTAAGAGTGTTCGTTCCACCCCGCTCCGTTCACATCATAGCCAGGGCCCTCATCCAACATCCTTGTAGGTTTCATCATTGATTCTGGCGGGGCATTGCTTGTGTGTGTGTTGTTACACAGTTTATTGTTTGCTTTGGTTCTGGGTTCAGCCAATATTTAGCCCGAGATCTTTGCCTCTGTTACTGGTTACTGTTACTGCGGCTGAATCGATGGTGGCACTTTGAGCGGCAATGTCGAAGGCAAAGGTTGTACGATTTGTAAAAAGTTGCAGCGATATGATGTGGATGATGTGTTATTTGCTCTGGCAACACACATACCGATTAAACCAACTAAACGATTTTGGGTAATTGGTTTTTTAAATAATAAACGGTTTACTTTTATATATGTGGAGAGTAAATTTGTTCACGCTGATACAAATCTTAGGATCAATTAGTGCCAAATGGCAATCTTTCGTAAATCTCAAATATCCTTGGGTGTTGGAGCTGCCAACAATTGGGTCATACTGAGGCGAAGGACAAGTGTATTTTTATATAACATCATGAATCTAGAATTTATGAAAGAAGACAGAGAAAAAATGTGAATATTTTAGCAATGTCCTTTTTTTAAACAATACAAGGATGTTTTATAAAATAAAGATGACACTCCGATAAAAGTCAGGCAGGTAATTGGGTCTCAATTTATAGAATCATTCGTGCTGTCTTTTTCAAGTAAGTTTTCTCAGCTGCCCTCATCTTCATACATTTGGTTAATGAAGATTTCATAGAAGTCAAATACTTGAAGAACAGCGTCTTCCAGGCATACGTTTTTGCAATCAAGGATGCCTGCTTGCAGCTACTGCATTAAAACATTACTGGTCGCATTTGTATCTGCGTTGACAGCTAAGCGGTCTTAGTCTCTATAAAATCCTGCGTGACCTAGACGAGGAGGGAAATAATGTAATGAGGTCTCTCGTCAGTGGTAACCTTGGGGTGAATTTCTACGGTAATGAACAGATTGACTACCTCCCTTGGAGGCGACATAGTGTACGTAGCCGTACCACTAGGCTCAATCCAGAGGAGCGTTCTCTACCACTATTTGTCACAAGCTAATACCAGTCGGAGACCTTCAGATTCATGTCAATTCTCAAAGAAAACATGGCCTGAATATAAACAGAGGAGATCCAAAACTCTCATTGCCTATAACAGAAAGCACATATTTAGACTGATGCCTTCGATTTAGAGGCGAAATGTGTTAATAATAAAACTGGAGGGATGTCTGTTCTCTAAGAGAAACTGGATGTCTGACGTCTCGCTTTATCTGTGTTTTTAATTTACGACTGTCATAGCAATTAATGCCGTTTGTTGTGGATCGATCGAATCCAATCGATGGCGATCTCGATTTGAATTTGATCGACCTTAGTGTCATCTCTAACACAGGCATGAACTTCTTCCTGTGTTAGAGATGACACGTACACGTAGCTTACTGCAGTAAACTTAACATAACTTTTGATTTGTCCATATAAAAAAGAATATCGACAATATTGATAAACTAGTAAGTTGTAATGCGCCTATGGCGCCCGTTGAAATATGGACAACAAATTTTGTGGAAAAAAAAAATACTGTGGAAAAAAAAAAATATTTGTTGAAAAAAAAAGTTTTAGTTTAAAAAAAAATTTGGTTGAAAAAAACAAATTTGGTTGAAAAAACAAATTTGGTTGAAAAAAAAAAATTTTGTTGAAAAAAAAAAATTTTGTTGAAAAAAAAATTTTTGCTGAAAAAAAAAATTTTTGTTGAAAAAAAAATTTCTTCAAAAAAAAAATTTGGAAAAAAAAAATTTGTAAAAAAAAAAATTTGTAAGAAAAAAAATTTTGGAAAAAAAAAATTTGGGGAAACCACAATTTCTGTACAAACAAAATATTATTTTTTTTATTATTATTATTTATAGAATTATTATAGAACTAGTAAGTTGTAATGCGCCTATGGCGCCCGTTAATTTGCTTGAGAAAGTATTTGTTACTTAATTTTAAAAATTTTGTAAAAAATATTTTGAGAAAACTATTTTGTAAAAAAAAATTTCGAAAAAAAATAAAATTGGGAAAAAAAACATTTGTGGAAAAAAATTTTTGTTGAAAAAAAAAATTTTGCTGAAAAAAAAAATTTTTGTGGAAAAAAAAAAATTTTGTTGAAAAAAAAATTTTGTTGAAAAAAAAAGTTTGCTGAAAAAAAAAATTTTTGTTGAAAAAAAAAATTTTGTTGAAAAAAAAAATTTTTGTGGAAAAAAAAAATTTTGTTCAAAAAAAAAATTTTGTTCAAAAAAAAAATTTGTGGAAAAAAAAAATTTTGTGGAAAAATTTCCTTGAGAAAGTATTTGTTACTTAATTTTAAAAATTTTGTAAAAAATATTTTGAGAAAACTATTTTGTAAAAAAAAATTTCGAAAAAAAATAAAATTGGGAAAAAAAACATTTGTGGAAAAAAAATTTTGTTGAAAAAAAAAATTTTGCTGAAAAAAAAAATTTTTGTGGAAAAAAAAAATTTTGTTGAAAAAAAAATTTTGTTGAAAAAAAAAGTTTGCTGAAAAAAAAAATGATGTGATGTGATTGGACCTTACTTCTTCGAATACTACGAGGGCACGACTGTCACAATCAATTCGGAGCGTTATGGTCGTATGATATCCGATTTTTTTTTGTCTGCTATTGAAGAATGCGACTTGGAGAATATGTGGTTTCAACAAGACGGTGCCACACAACTCGAGCGAATATGGCTTTATTGCAAGAGACATTTCCTGGCCGCGTAATTTCTCGTCGTGGCGACATCAACTGGCCACCAAGATGCGATTTGACTTTTTTTTCACACATAATGTCAACGTTCAAACTTTATAATAAAAAAGAAATATCATGAAAAAAAATATTTTATATGTGTTACTTTTAAAAAGCAAAATGAATAACCCTTTATTTTCTGTTTCACCACTTGACCACTACCATATAAAATTAGTAGATCCTAGTAGAAATCTATTTATTCCAGGTATACCAGATGCAAAATGTATGCGTATGATATGTTTCCCTACGAAATCTGTTGTGCCTAAAAGGACAATGATGATATTTCAATAAGATGCACAGAGTAAATTCCAAATAAGCCGTAGCGTAAACTACGATTAACAGACTATGAAGGCATTCAATGATATGTCACCTGTAATGATTGCCAATTTAGTGATATCGGTCACACTGTTAGTTTTCCCATTTCCGACACTCGTTTCGCATAATTGCCACATGGACCAATGAACACCATCAATTGAACTCCCAAATAATTCATTCCATTCAATTTGAAAATCAGTGCATTGCCATGTTAATGTTGGATGGCTGTATTCACATTTCGTGTTACCAGGCCATTTAAGGGTACATGTTAGTCCATTTCGGAAGATTTATTTACTCGGCTGGAAAATAATGATCTGCCGGTGTATCTGTAACTAAAGATCATTTACGAAGAATTTGAATAACAAATTACGTTTGGTGTTTGTGTTCAATGGTTTCGTTTTTTGTTGTTGTTCGTTTCTTTGGTTGGCTGTGCTGACTTTTTGTATTCGTGTTGTTTGTTTCAAGAGATCTTTGTTCCAAGAAACTCTTGTAGTCCATTTAATCCCCCAAACATTTTGTCTCGCACACTTGTGTCTGTGTGTGTTTAACAAAAAAAAAAAAAAAAAAAAAAATGCCCAACTGGTGAGACACTCGTTGATGGTGGAGTAGTAACAAGTGACAAATAACATAAACACGAAAAAGAGTTTTTAAAAAGGAATCATTTGAATTTACAAATTTTACCAATGTTGAATTTAATTGGTGATTAACCACCTATGGTGGCTTCGTATCATTTGGTTCAGCAGATGCCACGCTAAATATCATTTTGTGGCTGGTTGGGTTAGCAATGATGATGAAGACAAAGATGATGATGTTTGAAACACTAAATGTATAAAGCGACAACAGCAACCAACACCGAAGGCAACAACAGCAACAAGACATTGAAATATGTTGACTATAGACGAATTTGGGACACCTTTTAATAAGCACTCCTCGTCTTAAGTTCATAATAAACACATATTAAGCACAAGGTTTTTCTTTAAATTTTGAACGGTCATTTCACCATCTTAATTTGTTTCAATATCTTCGATATTAGTTAATAATATTTATCATTTCTCTGTCATTTACTTCAACCGAAATAAATAATACAAATTTCAATTTATTTGGCTAGAAAAACAAATAATGAACTCAAATTAAGTAAAATTTAATCTTCAGCCGAAATATTTTTGCACTCAATTTAGTGAAAAAAATTCGCGACAGGGTTGTAAATCCAATACAAATTTCTATTATTATTAATCCTTTTCAGAAACAATTATAAGATTCCGGCCTTTTCACTCGGCGAAATACCTGGGCATCATTCTAGACTCCAAACTGCACAGGAAACGAAAAGCCGTGGAAAGAATGAAGTCTACAAAAGCCGAGCAAGGACAGAGAATGTAGTCGGTTGTCTCCTCCTCCTCTTCATCGTTGCCTGAGATAGACATGACTTGTGTTGACCACAATGTCGCTGTGGTTGCCATTTCTGCTATTTACTCTCAGTGAGAGGAATGCCGATACGAGACCTACACTCACATAAGTTGAGCGTAGCGCCAGCTCTCGCAAGATCATCAGCCATACAGTTACCAACTATATTCCTAAGCCCAAGAACCACTATAAGAGTAACCAACGAATGTCTCACTATCTTCTCCGGAGATTTTATTAAATATTAGTAAATAAAATTAAATCTGTAGTGCGGTGGTTTATATTGCCATTGTTATTGTTACATTATACATCAATGGTCCGGTAGTTTAAGGAAATGTTTCATATTAGGCTGATCGGAGAAGAATCTACAACAAACTCCTTAAAGAGATGTCGAACCAGATACCAGATGGATTTTGAAATATCTGAATGTCATACCTAAGGAGGCGGATGTGGTCCACCTAGTCCGCTCCATGTGATGTCCTCCTTGGAAGAAAGTCTTAGTCAAACATGAACATTTGTATTGATTTTACCCGAGACCTTAGCATGTCTATTAGGGTGTCCAAAAAAAAAAATCGAATTCCATATGGGCTCAAACTGATTTTGATAGCTTATGGTCCAAAGTATTTTTGAGAATTTTTTCAGATTTTTTGGAAAATGTTTACAGGTGCCGCCAACCGGTTTTATGCAAAAAAAATCGGGTTTTCGGAAGTTGTTCATACTTCAAGCACAAGTTGATTAATAAAAAGGTTGATTAATAAAAGTCCCCTTTACGGGACTAAATATATCCCGGCCATAATCAAATTTTTCAAATATTTTTTTCACTACATCTGATTTTTTTTGGTAAAATTGTTCTAAGTTTATATAATTTATAATTGGGTTCCGTGGACCCTTGGGGCCCAAATGCAACGAAATTTTCTTGCGAACCCAAATATGCATTTATTTTCATGATTTGGATAAAATTTGTGATCGGGTTCCTGGGACTATCGGGTCACGAGCGGCCCAAAAACTCAGTTAGTTTTCTTATTTATTGACTTTTTAAGGATCCATGATGGAGGGTATATAAGATTCGGCCCGGCCGAACTTACTATTTGTCCACTTGTTTTTTCATCGTTTGGCATTTTTTGAGAAATTTTACGTAAAATGTCGAAAAACCGTTTTATAACTTTTTTAAAATTCCATGAAAGTGTAAAAAAGTAATAATGCAGTTCGAAAGACGATAAAGTTCTAAGTAATTTAAAAAAAAAATATATATTACTTGTATCGTTTCCAAGTTATGTCATTATAACACCTAATCCATTGGTTGGTGTATTTGGCAATTCGTTACTTTGTGTAGCCATCACTATTTAACAGGACAGATGCCTTCCTAAAACCATATAAAGCATCATATTCCCATACTATTTTCCAGTCCTGTGTGGCGATTGCTGTACAGCATTCCATTTTCAGGATCTTCTTTGGAGCATATATTATGGTGGGAATCTTGGCAATAGATTTCGGTCTTTGTGGAACATCAGCGAGAGTTTTCGCTTCGATACAGCAGCACCGAACGCTCATCTGCACACTCAATTAGTTTGATGTGACCTTGATTACAGCCAGCATTTTGACATTGCGGGCGGGTGTTCCCGGACGAAATTCATGAACGCCAAACTAAAGAGCCAAGACTACCGTCTTCCCGTTCTCGGGGGAAATTGTACCATCGCTGTTGTTGCGATCAATTATCGTCCATATGAGTTGGACCTTTTCCAACACCCTGTACGATCTCATCTTTGCAGGAGTGTTCTTGGGGCATTTAGTCCCCTGAAGAATATCCTTCTCACACAGCTACCGTTTAGACGCTACATCGGATGGTGGCATGTAAGGCATTCCATGTGTACCCTCGATCTGATTGAAGAGAGTTCTTCTCTTGCACGGCGAGCTCTTCGGCACCAAGCTCATCGACTATTTGAAAGGCGGAACGGCTGATGGTGGAGACTCTTTTGGAAGGATTTTTTCGCAGTATCCACAAAGACCGAGAGAGGTGCTATAAAAGCCAACGAAGTATTCTTAACATGGAGTAAGAAATATATTTGCAGGTAATCACATATATATTTGGGAACATTGCCGCCAGTCCAAACGTATATATGTTTGAGAGCTGATCCAAACATATAGATTTTGCCTGCAAAATATTTCACTATAGACGGCCGTAGACGTGGTAGGTAGTGTGTGCGACTATCACACAGAAGAACCCGATTTCGAAAACGGGTAGGACCATCAAACACCACCATCCAGAAGACACCGATGAAAATTCAAATTCAAATGACGAAACATATCTGTTACAACAACAACAACCATCAAACAGTAGGTCCCGGTCAATGAGTATACAAATTATATCGTACACCGCTCACTGATTCGAGAGAAGTTCCCCGTCTCTTCCTACAGAATGTTCGTACAGAATGTTAAGAAAACAAGTAAGTAATAAGGAAGCTGGTTTGGCAGTAGATTGAGTACTCAGTAATTTTACTACCCTCAAATCTGAACGTTATATTCTCACCATTTCGTGTATATAAATATGTGAGGCTGCGTCGAAATAATGAAAGGCCATATTTTGTATAAACACACTTGGACTGTGGCAATATTCCATTTCCAGAAACCGCTAATTAGTGGAACTACCTCATTTGATAAAATGTATTTCGTTAAGAGGATTTTCTTAGGATCTACCTTGATAAACTTTCAAGGTCACTACGAAAAATAAAGAAATATTATTTTATAATTTCTATCCGACATTTCGTTGAGATTTTTCCAACTTCCTATGGTGCGTGGATCAGTCTCTGGATCCAATCGGCTTATAGACTAAAGTTTGTAAAATACTAAACATCGCATCAAATAAAAGATTCTGTACGTGTTTTTCTGAGCACGTGCTGTGTCCTGGACCAACCTAATGATGCGTTTGCTTCCAGATTGCTATCACAAGGGATTTAATATATTTTACTGTGGAGTTATCTATTCTCCAATTTGACCGGGAAGTTAAATACTCGAATGTTACAAATCAGCCAGCATGCCAAAAATACTCTCCAAATATGCGCAAACACTAATGAACACATACAAAAACAACCAACAACATCGAAATTCATACATAATAAAGCGACGAACTTCCAAACAATTTTCGATGTCGTGCTTGAGACCAAAGTTGCACGAGACGCCATTTAAAGATCCTTGGTTTTTTTTATTCGGGGACTTTTTACAATACGTTGTGTGTGCACACAGAAACTTTGGCATGATTCTCAACGATGGTGCTGGTCCTTTTTGCCCTGTGCACGCTGGCTGGTGGTTCTCAGCTCATTGTGTGTTAGCCAAAGAAAAACGCTTAAATGCAATGCTAATACAACCAAATACCAGCTATCGTATTACCAAAAGGGCGTTTGAATTTCTAAAGAATTCGTGAACGAAAAAAAAAACAAATGCCTTTTTGTTTGATTTCATTCCAATGGCAGGCAGCAGTGTTGGACGGATGGATGGATGGATGGTCTTTGAGAAAAAGTTTTTAATGAAATGAGCTTAGAATGAAATTCAAATAGAAAACTTTAAGACATGAATGTTACGACGACGACTACTTCTTCTGCTGGCTGGCCTTCACTATGGCAGGACTCTCTTACATGGGGTGTTTTTACGTCTTTCGTTTCGTTGGGCAGGCTGATGGTAGCTGGGGACGGCTCGGGTGTGACTGCTGTTTGCCAGTAATAAAATCATGTCATGCAACAATTGTTAAGACCTTCTGGAGTGTAGAAATGATAATTCCTTTTACTATTTAGTGTGGTGTTTGTTGTTGTTGCTGCTGCTGCAACATCCACTGCTGCCGATGCTGTTGTTGCATCTTTTGTTGTTTGCAACTGTGTCTGTCTGCTGTTGTCGGTTGGTTGGTGCTGCTGCTAATGATGATGACGTCTTTTAATGGTGTAATGGTGCTTTTGCTCTGCTTTTCATTGCTTTTATTTGAATGTCGAAATAAGAAGTCAACACTAAGTTGTACAATGTACAGACACAGTCAGTCCTCCGGTGTATGGCAATCATAGTGATGGGGTCGCCTCCCATCACAATCGTACAGTGATGGACAGTAAAAGAGCAATAGGGAATTATAGCAAACTTATGATTAGATAAAACGTTATAAGGTTGGCGATCCTCCGTTAGGATGAGATGGGAAACCTGAGGATGCGATGGGCCACCTGACGTCTATGCCAGTCATGTGACCCATTATTATCAACGCCATTTTGGTGGTGACAAACCGATTGTCAAATTGGTACATATCACTGAAATCGGTATTTACAGATTTTCCGTATTTTTGGGAGAACTTGAAGGCGCCGATTTTCCATTGGGGAATATTTCATAAATTATTTGGATGAGTTTTCAAAATTTTTGGGAAAACTTGAAGGCGCCGATTTTTCATTGGGGAATATTTCATAAATTATTACGAGGACTTTTCAGAATTTTTGGGGAATTTTTTTTTGAGAATTTTTCATCTGTTTTTGGGAATTTTTTTCATAGTGTCTTACCATATAAATAATAGTAGAGAGTGATACTGATTAGTAGTATAACATTGTCGTACATACGTAAGTCGTTCTTTTTAACCAATGTGTACTCTCTGTTCCTCATTTCCGGATACTGCTCTCGTTATGACCACAACTGTAGGTGCCCGTCCCCACCACCTTTACAGACATCGTGCATGTTGCCTGTGTCATTGAATTTTCTTACGACCGTTTTCGTTTTTCATTCTTTTTCTTGGTGTGGCTTTTTGATATTGTTCTCCTGAAATGAAATGAATGCCATGCCATATATGCTACATATGCCGGTGCGGTTGCTGCAGCATGCATGTCGTCTTTTGCCTGCCCCTTCGGTGCCATCACATTGTCTTGCAGCCAGATGCATTTTGGTGGAACATCAGCAGCAGCAGCAACCTGTTATACCAACAAACACTCTGCGTGTTCTTCGTTAGAAAATGATAAATTGCTAAGATTGTTGCATTCGAGGAACATGGAAAGAACGAACGAAAAAGATTTATTCGAACATGCTGCTGCTGTTACCTATTTTTCTTTTCTTTTTTTTTTTGCTCCTCCGCCACATCACACTCTCGTATATCTACGTTTTCATTCTGCACTTTCCGCACTTTCTATAGCAGAAAACAAAAGACCTTAAACGGTAGAGACGATGATGGCGACGGGAAGAAGTTCCAAACGAAAGAACAGAACATTGTGTCTATGCCATGCCACACCAGCCAGCTCGTCATCCTATCATTGATATTGGCCAGGGGGGTTGGGGTTAGGTGTTGGTACTTGAAATGGCGCGAACGTAAACTATTATATGTTGGAAATTAATTTGAAAAAGTCAAAATGTTCTTTGGATGGATTTCTTTTTCGTTGTTGTGGTCTTTGCTGCCTTTCACTGGACCCATTAATTACGGCCGCCGCAGCAGGCACTGCAATGAATGTGAAGCAGAGTAAAAATAAAACACCGAGATTCGATTGGGAAATTGCATCAGATATTTATGGGAAAGTTTGAAAATCTCATACAGAAAAAGCACAACACGAAACTTTGTGAAACGGTATCTGTGGTCTTAATGATAAAGTGGCTATGACAATAGTTTCAATGAGATTAGGTGTATATTAAAGAGTTTTCCAGATCCTAATTGCTTATGTCATTTCCAATGGCCTCAATGAAATGACAAACGATCCCAATTTCGGGCTATCCAGGATCTCACATCGGGTCATTGTCCAATGGCCGGTTGACCGGACGACTCACTATAGAGAAACTTCGTTCTTCAGACGTACTGTTCCATCAAGTGTTTTCCTGCCTGCTGTGACAGTATTAAATTCAAGACAAACACTACTCCTACACCTCCTTTCAATATTCTTACTTCCCATCGTTAACATAATGCATTGCATTAATAGGTGGCATCCACCGAGTGTAAGTCATTAAAAAAAAGGATAATGAAAAATCCCTGCACTACAAAATATGAAGATTGTACCTAATCCAAAGGAAAAATGTCCCAAAAATAAAAAGAATTTTTAATAAAAGGAAATACACAAAAACTAAAATTGGATTATTTTTTTTTACTTTAAAATTTGGTACAATTATTCATTGCAAATTTAAAAAAAATTGGGGTAATTTTAATTAATAAAATATTACCCAAATTAGAATAGGAAAATTACTCCAACTGAACTGGAAAAAAATGCCCCAAAATGTTCGTGTTGTTGTACTTAATAGTAACATTTGGGACCATTTTTCATTTTAGCTCTGGGGTAATTTTTGTTTGAGGTAATTTCAATAATAAAGTTGCGCAACTACGAAAACTGATTTCAAAAAATTTTAATTGTCCCAAGTAAAGAATTCCCAAAAATAGATTAATAATTCCCTTAAAAGGTAACGAACGAAAATTTCCCAAAAAAAATTTTAAAAAATATTTTCAGTCTCTTCGTAAGACATCCAAAATTTAAAATGCCCCAAAATAAGAAAAAGAATGCCCCTTATGAAGAATTCCACAACATAAATGAAAAATCCCCCAAATGTTAAGAAAAATACCCCAAATGCAAAATCCCCCCAATGTTAAGAAAAATACCCCAAATGCAAAATACCACAAAAAGGCTGGCATCAAAAGTTCCCCAAATTTTTATAAAAATATAAAAATAAAAATTCCCCAAAGGAAAAATCTGACATTTTTCGGGCTCTATGAAAAATACCCCAAATCCAAAAAGCCCAAAAACAAATGAAAAATCCCTCCAAAAGCCGAAAATGTCCCCAAAAATTTTGAAAAATCCCCAGAACAGTTTATGAAAAATTAGCCCATCCAAAATCTCCCAAATATTATGGATACCTCAAAAAAACACTGTGTTCTGAAAATATCCGAAAAATTAAAAATTCTGTAATTTTTCATTGTCCATTTTTTGGGGCTATTTGATATGAAAAATGCCCCAAAAAATTAAATGTTACCTAAAAATTATGAAAAACTCCCCAATGTTGTATGAGATTTTTTGGGTAATTCTTCGTTTTTCTTGGGCATTTTTCATAGAGCCACGAAAAATACCCCTAATGCAAAATGGACCGAAAATGGGGAGTTTTTAATGATTTTTAGGTAACATTTATTTCTTTGTTTTTGGAACATTTTGCAGATCAACATGTTTCAGAAAATGGACAGTGAAAATATGAAAATTTTGTAAAATCCCCAAAAAATATGAAAAGATATTTCTGCTGTCCACATTTGTAAGGATATAAATAATATTACACATTTTCCATAGAGCTCTCATAGATGATGTCTGCTCTAACTTCAGCATTTAGTTTTTTTTTTTCAAAAATTACCCAATACCAAAACAATGTTCAATCACTTGCGGTATCAATTTGTGATTGCATTATGGTTTTTTTTTTGTTGTTGTTCATTTATACCCTTCGAAAACACTTCAATGTTCTTTTGAGTTTTTGAAATTTCCATTATAGCAGATAATTCAATCATTTATAGCCGTTTTAACTTGTCCATCAAAAGAGTTTAGCATATTTGTAGTTTTTATCCAACATCACACACACACACACAGACAAAAAACCAAATCATGTTATTGAATATCATTTCCATATTTATGTAAAATTTTAAAACTACAGCGTCCATATTTAGTTTGTAGAAAAAGCTGTTAGTGAATATCACGGCATGAGAATTGTCCGAAGCGCTACAATTTGCCAAACTGGCAGACTGTGCTTGAAAGAGGTGTATGTAACGAAATGGAGACATTCAGAAAACCAGCCCCGAATCGCTTAGTTGAGCTAAACAAAATGGTTAACTAACAAATTGTGCAAACATAATATGTTTACACAGAAACATATATATAATTGGATGTGTAATCATATTTTTAATATTTTTTGTGTCCTTGTATGAGGTAAAACCGTTAATCGACATAATCGAATGGCGTTTTGGGTCCACATTGGGTTAGTGGAATGACTGGAGTTGCTCCGGAATATTAACTTCCCTCGTAACTATCGACGACAGACTGCCGTCGTGCTCATATTTGTATAAATATCTTCTGATTGCTCTGTGACCTGTCATAAACGGCATATGGTACTTAGCAATGGATTTCGCCATGCTTCCTACTAATCAAACTGTCTCTATTTGGAATAAACTTGTATGTCCACCGTCCGTTTTAATTCTCAGCCCATTTAGTTTGCCATCTTGTTGGGCTTTACTCCCCTTCGTTGATTTAGGTTTCTGTTTTCGAAGCTTTAGTTTTTAGCTTTTGTTTCTTTACCACACATTTTGAAGACCTGTTAAACAAAACAACCACTATATAGGTCCACACTATAGGTCCAAGTCTTCATTCATTGAAAAACTCGTTTATCGGGGCAGCCTATTATTCACCTTTACCCGCCCCATGCTTTACATGGAACAGCCTATTACTTACCTATAAAATTCCTGCATAGAGTACATCAACGAATCACATTTGCCCATCTTCCTATAACGCACCATTCCAACTAGTCGTAATTAAAATACACCATTGAGGAGGGAACTTTCAAATGAAATGCTCCAAAAACTTGCTGCACAATAGTGATTTTTCGTTATTTTTGTTTTTTTTTTTGTGTGTTGTGCTTTCAGATATTCTGGAATAGAAATCATGCCGCACTCACTCACATAAAAGTGAATTTATATGCAACCAGAAATTGGAAGAGGCGGAGCTGCTAGTTGTAGTTTAGTAGCAAAAAGGACATGGACACAGAATGAGAATTATTTGCGGGACGACTGATGTTGTCGTTGTTCGCGTGAATGTTTATCGTTGGAGTGTTAGCGTTTTGCCGGGTTCCATGATGATTTTCATTACGGCTAGAAAAATGCTAAATTTTACAATTGAATTTGTGGCTGAAATATGTGAGCGCGTGTGCTTTTTTGTGGTATGGAAATCGGGCACAGTGATTCTAGATTCTAGAAAGAAAAAAAATTATATTAAAAAAAATTTTTTTTTTATTTTTATTACAATACAAAGCAAATGTGTATACTAATTTTGGGTCCAAGGGTAAACCGGGAGACACAGAAAATATGTGTAGATTTTTGCAAGCCTCTGGTGGAAATCGAACCCACAACCCTCTCGCTGATAGGCATGCACTTACCAAATCGCATTATATTTAACAACACACATTCCGGCAATGTTGAATGAAGACACAAGATATGGATACCCTCTTCTCTCATCATCAGCACTCTCTTCTGTCTTCTGTATACGGTACAGATGATGCAAATATGTCGTTTTAGCCCCTGCCCATATATGAAAGATATATATCAGTTTTTGGCCGACTATATGTGGTGTAAATTTTTACTATAACGGCTGGGGTGAAGTATGTCTTGAACGGCTTTAAAAAGCTTTTTAAGTAGTGAATATTTTCAATTATTTGTATTGCCAACCACTGTGCCACATTGAATTATTGCAAATTTAGTTTGATGCATTTGTTCCAAAAAAAAAACAAAACGGCAATGACGAAACTGCTGTCCAGCGTCCTTTACTCCTTCGCACATGCATCAATGGCGATTCTTTTTCATCAACCATCAGCCAAAAGGAATCAAATGTAAATGTCGGAAAAATGTACAGAACTTATACATAAAGGCAACCCAACAAACATACATACACAATTCGCAATAGATACAGAGATGGATGGATTGGATGCCATGGGACGGACGGAATAGGAACAGATGAACAACTCTGCCGCAGTGAATGAATAGTTGCAATGCTGGTACAGTTTTTTTTTGGACACCAAAACAGTCGAATATAAATATGTATGGTGAGATGCAGTGTAAGAGGGGCATTCCTTCATGTGGGCTGAATGTTTGTTTACAGCCCTTTTTGCATGTGGCTTGGCGGAGTGTTTTGGTGTTGGTAGAACGGGAGTGCCAACAAAACTGCATAAATGACGATAATGCATCATTGAATTCTGTTTTAAATGCATTTTCATTATAATCATAATGAACTTTAGCTAAACACCACCATTAGTAGGGACTGATGGAATGAATAGCGCATAGGGAACAACAACATGTGGCCTGATGGCGGCCGACCACTGCCTGAATTAGTGGCAGCAAATGATAAAAATTCATATTTCCATCGATGCACAGTGAGAGTATACGAATAATTCTGGGAAATGAATGGGGTATTTCTTTTAACTGACATTCCCTACCGTGGTATTTTTGAGCTTTGGTCTGGTAGATCAAGCGAATGCAACTGAGCGGAGCTTAGTTCAACTTTTAAACCTAGGTTCGATGAGTTTACATTCACTCTGCACTCCGCAAAAATAATTGTATGAAATCTAAACAATTTACAAAGAAAGGCTGTCCTGCTGCCCCTGTTAGAAATGCCGCATTTATTTCCCAAACGTAATTTAAAACATCCCCCACTGTGCAAATGTATTTTATATCTTAACTTGCCTGCCTACTTCAGGCCTCGACTGTATGCATTCGTATGGCTGATGCTGAAGAGCACATTGGCATTTTTTGGTTTGTCTAATTGGCATTTGCATAAAACATTCCACTTTTCATTTGAGTGACATGATAAATTCAAATGTTTAAAATATCGCCAATCCTATCTGGTCAATGCTCAATAACTCTGATAGGTTTTGATGTGCTCTTCAAAAGGATTTATGGAAATATTCTGCATAATTGATGTGCTAGAGACAACAATGCTTAGGCAACATTTAAAAGGGTAATAATGAAATTAAAACACAGACTAGCAAAGGATACAATTGAACTTAAAATACACTGAAACTTGGGAACCTGAACGGTGCGGATAAAATGGCATATAGTTATATACAAAATGACGTATATTAAATTAAACAAGTGGACAGTTCTGTAGTCGAACTATATGTTATGTTTTGCCAGGTCGAATCTAAAATATACCATCAATCATGGAGGGCGTTCCGAAATGGCATTGGTAATAATGGGTCAGCGCACAATTCTCCAGAATTCAATTCCATCGGCCAAGGATAGTAACTTTTGATCTAGTACACATTCTTGAGTTCTGTAGAAAATCTCCTGTAGACAAGGTGTAACGGATTTGTTTAAGGTATTAAAGTCCAAAATCGTACTGTTGTATATATTTTAGAAATATTTCCAAACTGGAATAACTTTCGCATCACGAATTTCGCCGATAACAATTAGCCAACTCGGAGCCATTAGACTTTGACGTCATTCGCAGTTAGTCTTTTGAAGAATTGATGTAATACGAACAATCCATTTTACGATTCAGACCATTAAGGCGAATGTCAAGCAAGCCATTTGTGACATAGAGCCAGAAACCAGCGCAAAGATCTTGAATGTAGCGCTACTCCGAACACAGTTGTCGCAGCCACATAAATGAAATAGTTTTCTCTAAACAATGCTAAAGTTTGCTCTTTCAAATAAGCCATAGCAATAAAATCAATTTGTGACCAATTTTTTTATATAAAAAAAATATATTTGGACGACATCTTAGTGTTGTCCTTAATTTAATTCGATCTACAGCCTCTTGTGGGTCTTAATCTGCTTTAGAAAGATTTTTATTGTTTAGAACCGGCTAATGCTCCGAGGTCAAACATAATTTTTTTTTTATTTTGCTTCCTTTTTATTTATGATGCCCATTTCTAATGGCGACTGTAAAGATCTCAAAAAAGTATGCAACTTTTGTTTTCAAAGTATTCATTCTTGTTGATTAACAAAAAAGTTATAGCGTTTTTACAAATCTACAAGTCAACATACACACCAGCAAATAGTTTGTGCTGTGTTGTCATGATGTACATGGTTATTCATTCATACACATGGGCTACATTTCGCATAGAGTAATAAATACTCTACGGGGGATTGATTTGTGCACGGATCAAAAAAAAAACTTTTGGTATTCTAAAATTGTCATTGGATAAAAAAGTGGGGAGTGTCCGCATCAACTTTTTCCCGTGACCCATGGACCCCATGACCCATCACCAATTCCCCTTATCATCCGTTCGGATCCACTTCCTACATTACCATAACAGCTGACTATTGAGTCCGGTCAATTTCCATTCGCTTCACTATCTGCCCTGGCGCTTTTAAACTCTCTGTAGAAAAGTTGCCTTTGGGACAGTCCTGGGTTGCTGGCAGAGGCAACGATAATTGCAAGAAAAAATAATAATTTGATGTATTCTACTGTCCGGAAAATAAATTATCCATTTGGAGTTGTCATCAGGGCTGTTTGTGTCTTTTAATCTTTTGTTGTTTAATCCATTTTTTCCCACAACTTTATGTTAATTGAAATTATGCCTTTAATTTCTTTATTGATTTCAGGCAAATTGAATTTACAAGTGTGTAATTGCATATAACGGAAATTACGATCAATACTTAATAACAACAACCAGCACATGCAGGCACTCATCAATGATTTGGTTACAAAAAAAAAAAATAGTATGATACAGTATATGAGTAATTCCAGGCTAAAACCTTTTGAAAGGAATGCCATTTAATGATTATTGTTCTTGTCGCTGGGATTTGTTAGGGATCCAAAGCTTTAATATGTTTAACTGATTTCTATTCATGTCCAATTTTCACTTATTTGCTGTGGCATTACCCATATATGAAAATGCCCACAAACACACACACACAACAAGAAGAAATGTTTATTGCAAATTGTTGCGGCTGTTGTCCAATGATTAAATTTATTAAACAACACCACCAACATCAATGTCCTCCACAGCATTATGAACACGACTGCACCATGATTCCTGAGTGTATGAATTATCCTAGAATGTCCACCAGCATCCCGAACAACTTGTTCGGAGGACAGAACTCAACTCATGCAAAAAAAAGAAAAAGGTAAAAGAATCAATTCGTTTGTTGTTGATAATGTTGTTTATTTTTAATTAAAATAAATATTATCATAACCCATAAAATAATTGTGAAAACAATTTAATCAAAAAAGAGGAAGAGAACAGACACAGTGTCTGTGGAACGCAAGTGAACGTAGCCATGGACATTATAAGAGTGGTGCTCGCACCCCAGGACACTGAAGTCTCTCCACTTCATGTGAAGAATTCAGCCAATAATAAAACAAAAAGGAAATGCACAGCACACTTTAGCAGTGAGGCTTAGGTGGGTGGTATGATAATTATTATTTAAGTGATTGGTCTGAAATGGAACGGACAATTTTGGCATTGATGCAGCATAAAATGGTAATTTGGCCGATTTCGAAAGGAGATGGTGGCGGACCCAGATACAGGCCTATTATTTCGCCTTAATATTCCGTAAAGTAATGGACGGGAAACGTCTCTCAAATCAGTGAGCTGTACACAATCTGATTGTTAGTCTCACTAACCGTGACCTACTGTTTAAAGCCGTCTCAGAAAGTCTTTCTAGACAAGTCTTACATATCCTAAAGATTCTTTTTACAAAGTATAATATGCGGACAAAATTCTCATTCCCATAGGTGTCCGCTTATGAGAGAGTACACTGTACATGGTTCTATTGTGAGGCCATGGTTCTCTGGCTTTAAAACTTATCTCCGGCTGATATCGTGAGCAGGTCTCAACATTTTTTTTTTTTTAAAGCTGGACATGTCGATCCATCTAGTAAATCAAGTTATTGAAGGTTTTCTGCAAATATTCTCATGAATTTCGAATACTTACATTTCATTAATTTAAAATTCAAAATGTAAAAAGCACACTAAATAACCGTTTAAAAAAAGGGTATTTTAAAAAAAATGCCGGGCACCGATACCAAAAAGCACCAAAAACGGTGCGAAAAGCACCAAAATGGCAACGCTGATTAAAACATGTATGCTATTTTTAACGCCAGACAGCCTATAGGTTTATAATGTGCTAGCCGCACATTTTGATTTCATACAAAGATCTCCTCCAATTTAAGAATCTGCCGTTCCAGTCTGGAGTAGACAATCGGACAAGGATTGTCAACCCAGCGACAGCTGTATCTACCGAACGTTTTTTCCCCAGACAAGCACTTTCGGCAACAGCAGCAGAACTGTTACAAGAACAACGATTTGATTGCCTTTCGCCTCTTTCACCATACTACCCTCGTAACTTCGTTGAAAGGATAATATTTTATATATACATACATGCATGCATGCACGCACAAATATGCTGCAATCCGGGCCCCATGAAAACGGCGACCAGACTGTAATATTCGTGCAATTTTAACAGCAATGATTGGTTGAATCAAGTTATGTGAAGAGCAGCAGCCAGCACCAGCCAAAGAAGTACACGCAACTCAATGTCATGAAGAGCGGCAACATTCACATTGTCTTCAACAATCCAAAGGCAACACCGTGACCCAACACAACGCAATGTCCGCAGAACTGGAACAGAGTATAAATTGATTATATTTTCACCAGATTCTGGCGATTCTTCGATAATTGTTGTTCAGCGTCGGAACACTTATTTGGGTGGTTATTTGTTAAGATGCAAGGACACACACACACACGAAGGAGAGCATCGTCGACCGAATTTAAATTAATTTAAAAGAAACATTTTTACGACATAACGACGACGACAACGGCGATTACTTTCTTAATGATTAAAGTCTTGGGTGGGAACGGGTACGTGTTGGCAAAGGTATACGCCACTGGTGCCTAGTATTAACCCGTTGATGATCAACATTTAGCAGGTGGAATTTTTAAAAATTGTGTTATGGATTGTTGCCGACTAAACAGTCAATAAGACCTCAATTTGTATGCATTTCTAGAAAGTACAAAAGGAAATGTTATATGTGTGTCATTCGTCGTTAAAGGGTTAAGAGTTCATGGCTAATTGTATCATGTATTTTCCGTATTCACTGCAATAGTGACTCTAAATGTGACTACACTCCAAAATTTTCATGGGTAAAATACACGAAAATCATAACCTTTAACTCATGAGTGGGTGTTAAATTTTACATTTTTTCAGGCCACATAATATGTCCAAAAAATTCACCTCATCAGGTTAAAGGTTAGGTTTTTTGCGGAAAGTGTTCGATGTGATGTTTGACTAGCAGCAACTAATTCTAAGACTTGTCCGACTTTATTTCAAATTATGTTCATGCTACTCACAAATTAAATCGAAATTATTACATCTGCAGCAGCTTAGACGGATTTACGCATGAAACTTTTCTTTTTAATATTTTGTGGTATTTTCGAAAACATTTAAACCCTTCAACTTCATTTGCTGTGAAATAAAGAGAAATTTTCTTTAAAAAAAACCAGTAAAATGAAAACCCTAAACGTTGATTGATCTCGTAACCGCGAATATGTAATCATATCAACGATGCATTTCAGAATACACCGAAACCCCAAAAAAGAAAACAGCATTTCCTGTTGTGGGTCGGCCATAAAAGCCCAACAAAATCAAATCTCAATCAGCCCAAAACCATCAACGACGTCGTCGCAGTCATCATCATCATCATCATCATCATCATCCTCATCGCCGGCAACAGAAGCCGCAGCGGCAACAAAATCGTCTGATTGTACCTTATTGCTCTACTTAGGCATTAAATTTGTTAAGACAACATTACGCGCATTACCGCAGACCTTAAGTAAGTACCAACGTACGCCGACGTTATACGTGTACATATATAATTTTCCGATACTTTTCTTTAACCTTTTGCCTCTTTTCACTTTTGGTAAGTTGTAATTACAAACTCATAATTCTATATAATCTACCACAGACTGAATGTGGAATTGTTTTGGTGGCCGTGGTGCGCGGAGGGGAGACACGGCGAAAAGCGGAAAGAAATTTTCTGTGATTGAAGAAGAACGTGTTACCTAACAACTGCCGACAACCAGAAGTGTAAAGCGTCATTGTGGTTTCGAACAATGCACTGTGAAAACCGTTAGAAACTTAAATCATAACAATGATCTAATTTCAGCTGTTTTTTTTTGGTATTAAAGAGATCTCTGGGTTTTGCTGTAGGAAAAACTCAAAATTAAATGATCGTTAAGATCGTCAGTAGGAACTGGTAATTGTGCCGTCGACTGGCCTATCAGACACTACTGTGCTGTACATGAAGTTGTAACATCAATGGCAATAGAAATTTTAAATGAGTTTGACGTAGGAAGGCGGGAGACTTGGTTTTTTGTAGTTGTTTAAAATCTGAATGTATCAGCTCTTCTTGAACCGAATTTTTGAAGTTATCAACCTTATAGGGGCCATCCTACTTGTCTAAGGGCCAAATCTTGAGCCAGATTCTAAAAATGCAGAATATTTGTATTGAAGATATATTGAAGATTTTTTGCTTTTACTTGAGTTTCCAGGGACCAGATTCTAAAAAATGCAGAATATTTGTATTGAAGATTTTTTGCTTTTACTTGAGTTTCCAGGGACCAGATTCTAAAAAATGCAGAATATTTGTATTGAAGATATATTGAAGATTTTTTGCTTTTACTTGAGTTTCCAGGGACCAGATTCTAAAAAATGCAGAATATTTGTATTGAAGATATATTGAAGATTTTTTGCTTTTACTTGAGTTTCCAGGGACCAGATTCTAAAAAATGCAGAATATTTGTATTGAAGATATATGGAAGATTTTTTGCTTTTACTTGAGTTTCCAGGGACCAGATTCTAAAAAATGCAGAATATTTGTATTATTGAAGATTTTTTGCTTTTCCTTGAGTTTCCAGGGACCAGATTCTAAAAAATGCAGAATATTTGTATTGAAGATATATTGAAGATTTTTTGCTTTTACTTGAGTTTCCAGGGACCAGATTCTAAAAAATGCAGAATATTTGTATTATTGAAGATTTTTTGCTTTTCCTTGAGTTTCCAGGGACCAGATTCTAAAAAATGCAGAATATTTGTATTGAAGATATATTGAAGATTTTTTGCTTTTACTTGAGTTTCCAGGGACCAGATTCTAAAAAATGCAGAATATTTGTATTATTGAAGATTTTTTGCTTTTACTTCTTTTATGAGTGGTCCAGAGCAAATTTTAATGCACGCAAGACCCAGTGCTGTTTGTTGTCACACAAACGTTCCACTGATCCAGCATCGTCGTCAATTTCTATGGGAGATATCCACCGACTCTTGGTGTTCTGGGCATGACGATTCGGGGTTATGCTGGTAAGACTGGTCCAAGAGTTTTTCAAACGGATGCTGATCTCGTCCATATGTACACCATCTACATCCGGCCAAAAATGGAATATAACTCCACATATGGGCAAGGACTCCAAAAACATCTTTGCAGCTTCTGGATCATGTGAGGAGGAGAGCGGTGGTGATAATAAGAGATAGTAGGGTATCCCACTCTATGGATAGCGGAACCTGGCTTGCATATCACTGTTCCATAGATATTCCATGGTATCTGCTCTTCGGGTAACCATTGTCTAGTCCCACATGATAGTACATACTTTCACACAGTATACGCGGCTATGCAGGGACTCTAATCCGTTCATTATGACATGGCTTTGGTAAATATCTCTTTAGTGCCTTTATCTCCTTCTGAGATAAATATTTGCCCGTTACCAACTCCATCCACAAGCCACCAATGATGCACATTCAGTACCGCTCCAATGTGGTTAAGTACTTGGCAACACAAACTCATCAAATTTCGATTACAACGATGATTAGAAATTATCTTAAAACCAGGAAAAGAAAACAAGAAGCAAAGCGAGAGAGACAGAAATAAAATCGGTAATACAAAAGAAGAAGAAGAAGAAATAGAAAATTCTATGGCTTTAAATCAAATAAATACTACTGGTTAAAGTAAAGCAAATGCTCATGATCACAATGAAGATCATGACGAGCTATTGGTGTCGATGGTGCTGGTGCTGGTGCTGGTCCAGACGTGATTGCCGAATGTCTATATACGTACATACGTACGTACTTGTTGGTCTGCCATCGACACACAAAGTAATGATTTATAATCATTATAATTTAACTTCAATTCACAGCTACTGACAAAGCAAATCTTCTTTTGAAACCCTAGACGAAGACGTAGCATAAAGAATTCCTTTTATTCTTAAAGTCCCAGCTACCTCCACCCATTGTGGGTTTATTCATTCATTGCCTGAACTTTAACATGAACATTACTTGGCTAAGACTTCTCATACGGCGATCGATGGAATATGAGATGCTAAGGGGCGAAGTTTTTAAAAAAAAAAATAAAAAAAAAAATACTTAACAATAAAAGTTTTGCCTGTCTTGACTGTATAAGTAACGAGGGTGGGTGGAAAGGATGGAGAAATAGTATATTAGGGAACAGTTTGTATTGTAACTGCTAAAAGTCCTTATAAATTCTCGCTATTTTTCCATTGTAGGAAAAAGTCATTTCATTAAGGTTAAAACAGATAATATGTCTTCTTTCTAGGACAAATGTATATTTTTTTTTATAGTAAAATTTTTATTTTATTTTATGGGAAAAATATGAGTTTGTACACATGTTGTTTCATAATCTATATTTGTTGACACGGTGATGATGTTCTTCAAAGAAAAACGAAGTATTGCAAATATAAATCCAATAACATTTTGTATTAAAAATTCTTGACCTCGAGCTTGAACTCATTAAAAAATTCTAAATTCAATATGGAGAATAATGGAAAAAGATCGATACAAAATATTAAACATAAAATTAATGAAAAATGTATATGTTTTTATAAGAAAAATGTATATTTTTTTATAAGAAAAATTTATATGTTTTTATAAGAAAAATGTATATTTTTTTATAAGAAAAATGTATATTTTTTTATAAGAAAAATTTATATTTTTTTATAAGAAAAATGTATATTTTTTTATAAGAAAAATTTATATTTTTTTATAAGAAAAATTTATATTTTTTTATAAGAAAAATTTATATTTTTTTATAAGAAAAATTTATATTTTTTTATAAGAAAAATTTATATTTTTTTATAAGAAAAATTTGTATTTAAAAAAAAAAAAATCATCATCAGTGGCTAGTATGGGCTGGTGCTTTGTGTCCTTTATTCAAGAAAACCCCATCGGCGACAGGTGACTTTTTTCCTTTGATATTGATATTTTTCTTAAGAGGAAAAAGTCGGCTGTTGATATTTTTTATTTATTTCAGTTCATTAGCTGCTGTTGATTTTTTTTCCTTTATAGCAAAAAGTCGACTGTTGATATTTTTTCTTTAGTTTAAGCCTTCATAGGAAAAGTCGGCTGATGATAGTGTCTTCGTCAGTGTCTGTTAACAATTTTCCTTTGTAGGAAACATTCATCATAAGCGGCTGATGATATTTTACCTTTATAACTTCGGCTGATGATATTTTTTCTTCGTCAGCGGCTGTTGATTTTTTTCCACTGTAAAAAACTTTCGTCATCGGTGGCTGTTAATACATGTACTTTATAGGAAAAATTCATCATCATCGGCAGATATTTTTCCTTAATAAAAAAGTCGGCTTTGATATTGTTCCTTTATTTTACCACCGACTGTTGTCTTTTTTTTCTTTATAATAAAAGTGGTCTATTGATGTTTAGCATTCATAGGGAAAAAGTCGTCTGATGTTAATTTTGATATTTTTTCAGAAACAGCACAGAAAAGTCATCATCTATTTCTTTATAAAGGGTCCGCCATCTAACGTTTTTTTTTTTTCAACTAGTGCTTATTACGTTTTCGTTATTTTCATTATCGGGCCATGTGGAACGAATTTTTGTTTACAAAAATTTAAGAGGATGATGTTGGCAACATTTGTTTTCAACAGGACGGCGCAACGTGCCACACAGCCGAAGCTAGACTCGCAGAGCTGATGTCGTTAGGCTACTGAATGACCAGCGGAGGCAGCCATTTGAATGAATTATTAACCGGGAAGGATTGTACTTTCAAAAAAAAAAAGAAATTTCAGAAAATATCCAGTAGATTTTTTTTTTATTGAATTCTCAAAAAAAAAGACAAGTTCTCTCGGGATGCCATCGTTCTCTCCCACTATTATTAACTTGACCTAAAAAAAATCCTCTGACTTTCTTTTACATCTCATGCAAACCTCGTTTAAATTAAAACCCATTGAATCTGTGTACATTTGATTACTTTTACTGTAACACTTTTGGATGATTAAAGAGATACCCAAGAAGTCATAGCATTTTGACCAACATCGTCATCATGATCATCGTCGTGATCATCATTTCAATTCAATACATCGTGCCTTTAAATCTCTATTATTAACCATCATCTTATGACAATGAGCTGAAAACCGTAGAATGGAAAGAAAGGAGGTAAGTCTGATCTTTTTTTTCGTCTGTTGTGTTCTCCGTCTGCCCGTTCGTCGTTGTGTATTGAAATGCGTGAACGTAGATGATGTACGTCGTCGCCACAGCCACCATCAGTAGTACCACCAAAAAAATATATATGATTATTTGGATTTAATGGTTGAGAACGAGATGAAGAAAAAGAAATGAAAATAATAAACGTAATGTTCATTAATTCGTCTACGGTCAATAAGAACAGAAGGCAGGTGAGGAGGTGATGTTAAGCCGATAGCGATCATACAATGCCCTACAAATCAACAAACAGAGAAATGTCAAATTAAAGGTCTTGTGTTAAGTTGTTCCAATAGGGTGTGGCTGAAGAAAAATTCCCTATTTTAATATCATATCATTAAAAAATATTCGTTTTTTATAAACCTCCTAACACACTTTTCCTTCCTCGCAAAATTCTTTAGTTGTGCTTACAAAATCTTTCCACTAATAATGTGTAGGTCACCTTAAATCTCGACTTTGGTTGTAGGGTACCTTAATAGCTTTTGTTAATTTGTATCGGCATTGGTATTCAAGTCTACACTATTTTGCCGGTTCACGATCGCTTCCATAATTATCAAATTCCAATTATTCGGTTACGTTTTTAAGCCCAAATGAATATAGAAACGGGTTAGTTCTATTAACGATCGGCAAAGGTGGTCGTTTTTTTCTAAACTCAGAATATTTTAATGGTCTTGTGTGTTATTTCAAAATTCGAATTTCGTTTCGTTTCGATTTTGTTGTTTTGTATTCCATTCCGGTCGGCTTCCATAATTGAAGTAATTACAGCAATATTTTTAACACTTCGTTTTCAATGGCGTATAATTTAAATTATTTCTAAACGTGATTTTTAATTTAACGATCTAATTGTTCTCTAAGCTCATGAGCGGCAACGTCCACGTTATTTGGGCTATTGTTTCATTCTGTTTTTGTTTCTTTTTTTGGTTTCTTTTTTTTTGTTTGGTATGTTGAGGGTGTTTTCTGTGGATGAACTCATTTGGGACGTAAAGAGGAAATGATTTTGATAAAAAAAAAAAAAAAAAAACACCGACATACTCAGTAGAGGGCATACACTTTTAACAACTTAATGAGGTAAGTCTACCGTTGTTGTAATGGCGAGCAATGCGAACGCTCTCGGTTACAGCAGCTGCATGAAAATGTGCCGGACTTATCTGTCAACTCATAGTTGACGCTGTTTACTTTTATGTGTTTTGTTGTAATTGGTATCGGAAGCATTCTAATGGTTTTTTTTTTTTGGTTTTATTGTAGGGAATTTTCGAAGAAAATATTTTCCAATAATCTATAAATTACCTCTGTATCACAATTGCTAAGACTTTGTTGAATTTCTGTAGGTTTGTGAATATCTTAATATATATTTACCCTCGACACTGATTCACTGATTCACTGATACACTGATACACTGATTCACTGACTCTGTCACGCAGTAGGAATTTAATAGGCATTCTATAATTTTCTATAAATAATAATAATAAAAAAAATAATATTTTTTTTTTTGTACAGAAATTGTGTTTTCCATAAATTTTTTTTTTTACCAAATTTTTTTTTTTCCAAAATTTTTTTTTATAATTTTTTTTTTTTCCAATTTTTTTTTTTCAACAAAAAATTTTTTTTTTACAAATAATTTTTTTTTTACAAAATTTTTTTTCCAAATTTTTTTTTTCAACAAAATTTTTTTTTTTCCAACAAAAATTTTTTTTTTTTCAAGAAAAAATTTTTTTTTCAACAAAGTTTTTTTTTCAACAATAATTTTTTTTTTCAACAAATTTTTTTTTTTCCACAAACATTTTTTTTTTCAACACAATTTATATTTCTACGGGCGCCATAGGCGCATTACAACTTACTAGTTTTGAAATATTTTGTATAATTTTTTTTAAGGCTTCCGTATTGTTTTGTCCGTTCTGCGCTTTGCAAAGGACAGTCGAAATACAATTTTTTTTTTTTAAATTAAAAAAATTAACAAAAATCATTTTTGTGTTATTCACGATTTCATGTGTGTGATTGCTTCAGCTGGCTTTGCCGCAGTGCATGCTGTCAACCCTGTTGAAGACTTCAGTGACGGTTTCTGACTCTACTAAATGGCTAGCTCGATGTTCGCCTTCAGGGCCTAAATCTTCAGGGCCTAAATCTTCAGGGCCATGTCTTCAATTTGCCTTTGTAGCTCTCACTGTTAAACGAAATGCTGTTTCTAGCATGATTTTCTACGAAAGAAAAAAACTTTTGACAACTCTTCAAAACCTGCACCAAACTCTCAATCTCCGACGATGCATTCTCAATAATCTCGTCCGGATTTTTCCATACCCAGTTGTGACCGTTTTGTTTATTACCATAGTCGCCGCGATGAAAATGCACTTCGCCAGAAAAGACGAATATTTTTGACGAAAATCGTTGTCCATTCTGCTTCTAGTCCGAAACCGAAAAGCGATTACGCAGCATATGACCGTGCACCTGCAATTACAGAGCTAATCTGATGTTGTAAGGGAATAATACGAGGTCTGCGTGTATTTTGAAACAATCCCGGACTGAGTAGAACACTCTCAGCTTTGACAGCCGCCCTCTCTTCAGTGCACCACGTACGACAAAGTGAAACGTTGGGTGTTCTCCACCAGCGTGCCAGTCTTAAGATTTTTTTGCATAAACTTGGAAACAAAAGGCGTGTGTCATTTCGAACAAAAATTCATTTCAATAAACGCACCATTTGGAACGTTTCCAGTTTGAGACTCATTCCCTTCCGTCAGCATTAAATTCGCCTCATCCTCGTTATTCATGGGATCCAGCTTTGCCAATTACAGAACAATATCTCACTGATACTTACGCGAATTGATACTATAACCTCACCTAGGTTAGGGGCTGAACATGGCTACGGCATATTTTCTTCGGCCGCTAACAATCTGGAGAAATGTTGCTTCCAAATCCTCAGCACACTCGATGTGTCTGTAACTAGAGGTTACACTCGATTAGTTTGGCTCGATGGTAGAATTTTCAGGCGTCATTTCTGTTAGCTTAGAACTCAATCATCTCATAGTTTCGACTTTCTACATCTTTTTTTTTTATTCGCAATAGACGATGATTCACTGACTACGACATTGTCATTGATAGTAAATATAAAAACATTCTTACATTGAAGATATTTGTTTCCAATAATCTCTGAAATTCCATCTTCAGCATAAGGTACTGTACCACCAAGCATAAGTTCCCATTGACAGGTGTTGGTGAAAACATCTTCAAATACTTCACACAGAATCCTTACAAGAGTCTTGACTTGATTTTCATCTTCTGTCCAATTCAGCTTTCATTCTGTTTTCAACGTTCTTATTAGATTTGCCGTAAAGAGGAATGCAAGCAATAGCCATCTAAATGACATACACTATAAACTAATTTAACAACAGATGGCGTTGTATAGAGGAGGAAGAGATGCTGCAACAGCAATAACAATTGAAACAAGTAATCTCTCTAACAACACATCGACAGTTTGGTGGAAAACGACCGAAATGGTCAACGAATTGAGATGAAGTAAGGACATAGGGAAATGGAAACCCCTCCGAAAAAAAAAACAGGTAAACAGCGTTTAGTCTCTCGTATGGCTCACAGCGTGAAAAAAAAAGGCAAGGATGTTGGTGTCTTGTGGACTTGCAACAACTAAATACATTTATTGCAAAGGTATTTGCAATGAAATCATAAAAAGTTTTAGGTTACGGCAATTGTTGACTGGTAAGACAATACAGCCGAAGACTCTGTCTCGTCTCTGGACAATAACAATAAACTCCAAACAAAAGGCGTGAGTCGGGTAAGTGATTTCCAAGGTTGCTGCAACATACACGATGCTTGTGCAACTTAAAGGACAACAGCTTCGGTGGCACTCAGGGTTTACTTTTACAGTGCAGAGGTTGTTGTTTGTGTTGTGCCTCATCTCCTTTCACACTTTGATCCTTTCTGTGTGTTTTTTTTAGGAATAGCCGTTGCTTGTGCGCCCATATCCTTGACTCGCCTTGGGTTGCCTACTGCCAAGGACGGTGTGCTGGCTGTCTGTCTGTCTGCGATTTCCTCCGGTGACGACTTGAAGCTGGGTGTCATGCTGTGGTGAAATTGTGTGAAATAGCCAAACCATTAATATCTCATCATTACTTTGCCCTGGCTATGACCAGAAAGATGATGATGACGACAATGATGACTATGCACGGCTGGTAATGGTGGTGATGGTAACGACAGCGATTCTGGTTGTTCGTTGCCCTTCCCGTCCTCTCTTTTGTCTTTACACTGTCATCCGATCGACTGCTGTGAATTAATAGAAACCTTGTAGGGATTTCTATTTCGCCTTGTCGTCCTTATGCCTCATTGACGAGTTTAATGTTAAATCCTTAGAAATTCGTTATGTATTTCCTTTCACATCCTATCGTATCCTACGATTTCATATGCATTTTTAATGCCTGCATTATCTGTGGGATTTGCTTCACTTCACAAGAGTCTCCTGCCTTCGTTGCTGCGTTAGTCCTGTGGAGTAATCTTTTGCATGGTTTTTCTTTTGGGGGTTTCTTCTGCAATTTCAAGGGTAATGTCATTATAAACATAAACTCATAAAAAGGCAATAATTGGTAACGAATTTGCCATTTGAAGGATATTAGTAGTGTGTCCGTATGCAATGAAAGAACACCTAGGCACTGTTCAGTAGATGTGGGCAATTTTATGGAAATTAATCCAAATAAATTTTGCAATTTGCCTGCAGCCTTTAGAGCAGATGCGCACTTTTGGTTTTATACTCGGCTATGGCAAATCTTAAAGAAATGATCTACTGAAAGATGCGGACATAATCTGTTTGCCGTTAGCTAATTAATTATTCGGTTGGAAATGTGTGGCCAAAGGAGATTAAAGCGGTTGCAACTATTCGGTCACCGGGTGGAAAGCAATAAAAGGTAATGCGTTTACTACAGGTACCGACGAAGAGAAATACTAGTTATTAGCATATCTACCAATAATTACAATTATCGCATCTTTAAAGGATAATTCAGCAGCAATTAGGCGCAGTTGTAAATTCATTAGAAGACCGAAGCGTTGAAGTCGATCCAGGTAGACTACCACATAAAACCACGAGAGCTGTGGCTTAGGCAAAGATGTGCAGATTCACGACGTCCCTTAACCAAAACACTATGTTTGAAATTTTATTAACGTTATCCCAGATTACATTAAAACCAAGGAAAATTTTCCAAAAAATAGGATTGTTTAAAAAATAAATAAATAACACTACTCAACAAAATGAAAAAAATTTCATGTACTCCGGATGCGATAATTTTTTCTGTGTAGATAACCTTGACATGAGCTCGAAAAACGCAATAAAAAAGTTTTTTTTTCGTTTGGTTTTTGTTTTATTTTTTTTTTTTTAAATTTTAAAAAAATTTTTTTGGTTAATTTGTTTCGTCCGGCATAACTCGGGAACCACTATTAATTGGGCGATTTAATTGAATTAAATTTTAAAAAATTTAAATTTACAATTCCCTTAATCTGTTCATATATTGTTTTCCTATACAAGCAACAGTTTCCAAGTTAAAAATGAATATATAAAGGAAAAACATTATTTTTTGCCTAAAGATTTAAATTTTTTTTTTTAAAAAATCCATAAAAAATCCAAAATGAAAAAAATGTCAAATCTTATTACTTTTACGTAAATTGAGTAAAGGTATGAGTTTCAAAAATTTCAAATTTTCATATATTTTTGTCACCCAACAAATTTTAATTTTTTTTGTAATAAAAAAGAAAAAACCTTACCATAGACAAAGTTGTGCATATGTCGAGCAAATTTTTGAAATTCATACCTTTACTCAATTGCGAATAAAAGCGAAACGCGTGCATCGATTTTCATGATCTTTGTCTCATTTTGCTCATAGGTTATGTGACTTTACGTAAAAGTAATAAGATTTGACATTTTTTTTCATTTTGGATTTTTTATGGATTTTTTAAAAAAAAAAAATTTAAATCTTTAGGCAAAAAATAAGTTTTTTCCTTTATATATTCATTTTTAACTTGGAAACTGTTGCTTGTATAGGAAAACAATATATGAACAGATTAAGGGAATTGTAATTTTAAATTTTTTAAAATTTAATTCAATTAAATCGGGCTAGTGGTTCCCGAGTTATGCCGGACGAAACAAATTAACCAAAAAAATTTTTTTAAAATTTAAAAAAAAAAATAAAACAAAAACCAAACGAAAAAAAAAAATTTTATTGCCTTTTTCGAGCTCATGTCAAGGTTATCTACACAGAAAAAAATTATCGCATCCCGAGTACATTTTGACTGTTGACTAGTGTAATCTAATAACTGTTCTACAAAGCTGAGCTGACCAGATATACTCTTGCCACTTTAAATACTTTACCATTAATTTCACTACCATACCTACTACATCGATAAATAGTTTACTCCCTTTCGAATAGCTATTTATTGCATAATCCGCCCAACAACAAAATTAAAACCATATGGGCAACAACAACAACACAAACAAACAGTGAAATCTATGAAATTGTGTGCAAATAATGTCTATGGCAACGCAGCCAAAATGGAAATTGTATAAAGCTACGGCATTCAGCCAAACCGAATTTCCAACCAAATACGTTGTAATACAAAAGCCGCACATATTATAATGAGCTGATGAAACAAAACCAAAAAAGAAGTGAATAAAAACAACGTTAAATTTAAAAATTGGTTTGCCATAAAAACACTAACAACGACAACAACAGCTTACCAGGAATACCAAAAAAAAAACATTTATATACAATGTAAACATTTACACAGTGGGAAATATGATAGAGGTGGGTGGGTGAGTGAATTTTCACTGAAGTCAGGCAATAAGTGATCCAAGCACGAGAATTTATCGCACGCTCACTTAAGCTCACGAAAGATGTCGTTTTCACCGGCTGCCCCTTGATCTCATTCAAATAGTCGCGATTTTTATTTGCATTTTATAAAGGGTTATCCAACAAGAGGTGTTATTTTGAATCACTCAGTATTTTGGTAGCTGTCACTTGTAAAGCTTTTATTCTCCGACATTTGACAAGTTGAAACAACGCCATTACTAAAATTGGAACGATACACGCTTCACCAATGCATTGAAATTATTAAAATTCACTATAAAAATGGTGAAAATCTTGCAGTCACAGTTTGCAAAACTAAAGCATTTTGGGGTCGCCGTAAAGCAACTTGTCGGTCCGCAATACAGAAATTGGTGGAAAAATTCGAGCTGTTGGGACAAGTTAGTGATGTGAAGAATAAAATCCGTGCACGTCGCTCAAGAGCAACTGAGACTATTACTGCTGTAGCCCAAAGTGTTGAAGAAAACCCAGCTTTGTCCATTCCTCGTCGTTCTTTGGAATTGGGCATTCCACAAACGTCAATACACCGTATTTTGCATAAAGACTTCGGTCTTAAAGCTTATAAAGTTCAGTTAACACAAGAACTCAAGTCGGCCGATCATCAACAACGTCGTGTCTTTGCTGTTTGGGTCCTTAAAATGCATGAAAATGATACGAAATTCCATCGAAAAATCATCTTGACTGATGAGGCCCATTTCCACCTCGGTGGCTACGTCAACAAGGAAAATTGGCCACCGAGATCTTGTGATTTAACACGTTGCGACTTCTTCTACGTGAAAGGATTTCAAAAATAGAATTCGTGAGAGTATCGAGGACATACGGCAGCCACTTTGCGATTTGGTTATGGAAAACTTTATGAAAAGGATATGGCGCTGTAAGCGTGGTCGTGGTAGCCATTTTTCTGATATTGTTTTTCATTATTAACGACATACCTTTCTCTTTCTTATGAAACGAACATCCGATCATTTATCTCAAAAAATTTCATTTTTCTTTGAATGTCAAAATAACACCTCTTGGTGGAAAACCATGTACAAAAACTAAAAAAAGTCGACGAACTCTGTGTTAAAGTATTGGAATTTAAAATCAATTTTATCAATCACGGGCACTTACAATCACTTGATTGGCTTGTCAATTTCGTCACACATAAATGACACGACAATTTTCTATCACGCTCACATCTCTAATATATAGATGGAGATATATGCACAAATGCATCAAAGAGCAGCCACACATGTTATGCGTTGCATAGTCAAATGTAAAAAAGGGTCACCGAGAAAAATGTGATAGCATCTTAAAGTCATCTCAATCAGAATAGTCCTGGCAAATTAATTAAAACTAGAAATGGACAAGACGAAAAATAGTTTTTGTTTATTTCAGAGTTAGTCACTCCAGAGAAAGTTCCATTGTGACTTGGACGATAATTGTTTTGCATTTGTTGAATTTCCATGAACTTTTTACCATGTATCTATTCTAGAGACAAAAAAGGAGTTGAGGGAATGAATGAAGACGACCCATGCCTTAAGGTGGTCATAGCAACAGGTGGGAAGAACCACAAAGGAAACCTGGGGAAACATCGATTACAATAAAACAAAGAGAATACTGAAATGAGTAAGCTAGTTGGGGTCATCACAGGACACACTAGCCTAAGGGCACACCTATTTAGAATAGGATGTTCCCAGAGTGACGAATGTAGGGCATACGAAGAGGACGCCGAGACGAAGGAACACTTCCTGTGCCAGTGCCCTGCATTCTCGCAGGTCAGAAAAGTCCTTTTAGGAGAGGACACCTTAGATGACCTATCGGCCGTCAAATCAATAGACATAAGGAATTTAAGGAACTTTATAGAGAGGACCGAATTCCTAACGTGGGAAAAAGGGGAAGGGGAATTTGTAGAAGAAACCAGGAGCGCACAACAGGCCGAATTGCTGGCCTAGGCGTATGTCAGTGACATGAGACGGTCATGGTACATGACCGATCCTCCATTCAACCTAACCTACCATGTATCTGAATTCAATTCTTCTTTCAAGATTTGTTCCGCAGGTAACATTTTAAGAAGTTCTTGAATTTAAATATTCAGCTTTTGGAATTTTTTTAAGGTGCATCCTTTTTGTTCACCGCTTTTGACTCATTGTGTTACCACAGAAACTAGAAAAAATAGTACCCCGATGTACCATCCCGAGCGCCCAATATCGATATTGTCGCCTAGGTCTCTATAAGAGCACAGTGTGGATTCCCGCTTCTTCGCCAGGGCAGGGCAATTGCAGAAAAGTTAAATTTTTGAACCGAGAACGCGCTCGATATATGAATTGTTCACTATGGTTTGGGGTTGTTTTTAAATTTTTATTTGGGTTTTTTTAGATTTTGGCTTTAATTATATTTTTGTTAAAAAAATACACTTTTTCCAAATTACGAAAATCTATTGTTGTATTTTTGGTGTTTTTTTTTTCAAAATTTGGGGAATTTTGATTGGGTAATTTTTCATGAATTGTTTGAGGGATTTTTCAGAATTTTTGGGGAAATTCTCATATTAGGCGTTTGGGGGACATTTCATTTATTTTCGGGAATTCTTCATTTGGGGCATTATTATTTTTTTCCGGGGATTTTAACTTGGATAATTTTCCGTAGATCCATTTGGCGAAAGTTTCAACTTTTTTAAATACGGGGTTTCCACCTTGCGGCTCGAAAATAATAAATCTATGACTGTGAAATTGTTATCTAATCGGATAAACCAATCCAAATGCAGATTTATTTCCAAAAATTTTACGAATTCGCCAACTTTGCAACGCGCCCCAACACGCTTTCACTTTATAGGATTACTTACGATGCCTCAATTAAATCAATTATATTTATTTTCTCATTGGAAATATTTTTAATATTATTTTTTTGAATATTTCAGAAGTATGTGTGGTAAATAAAGCCATTTTCGTTTCATTAGGAGATTTTAAAAGCTTTCGATCTACACCAAGCTCTACAGGGTGAACTCCAAAGCCAACCCATTTTTAGAACCATGTATGAGGAACATGATTGTCTCAAAACGTGCAGAAATTATTCCACTTCCACTTCCAAAATAAATTCCTTGGATTCTCATGACCAAGGGAACTATTGAACCACCGACAACAATATTTACGAATGACATTCTGGCGAAAACAAATATTAATATTGTATGGTAAGCATTTCGCAACACCCTTTATCGTGTGCATATGCCCACCGCTATTAAAATTACAAACAAAAATCTTACTGGTCAAAATACATACAACATTTAACAAAAAGCCTACCAGCCTTTACACCGCTGTTGCTACCGCTACGCTACTGCTGCTGCAGCCTGACAGCCAGCCATCCATCCATTCGTACTGATGCTACATGAAACAGCAGTAGAAAAATTCACCTGGTGGGCATGAACGAGGGAAAACGTACGGCCGCCACGCACAGCACAACACACCCGTCGAACGCCGCCGTCGTCTCATCATTAAAAGTGGTAGTAAAGGAGGAAAAGTATTGCATGTGGAAATTGTTAACATATGAAAATATCACATCCAACCGTACGTACGTACGTACGTAAAGGTACGTATGTAAGTCGGAATCCGTATACGGTGCGCCGCCTGAAAGAAAGAGTGAAGGAGGGGAGCAAGGGAAACAACAACAACGCAGAAAGAATTATAAAGAAATTTCATGCTGCAATGAATTAAAACATTCAGACGAATAAATGTACCACCGGGATGTATGTTTGTATACACCGTGAGCATACATCAGTACATACATCCGTCCATCCATCTGTATATTAAAGTGAAGACTAACATATTGTCGTGCGACCAGGGCCGAAAATCTGGGAGTATGAGGGCCTTCTGACAGGGCACCTCAAATGTGTGTGATAGTCGAGCCAAAAAACACACTAGAACCTATTATGAAATGACTTCCAAAATGGGGCAAACGATTTCATTGATAGCCGGTTGTCAAGTGAGCGTGAGCAAAGTTGTGATGAGTTTGAGGTTCCACAAACAATAGCTGAAGGAGCGTCTCTTCAACGAGCGCTGTTCAGAAGAATTTATGAGTTGAAATTCTTCTGGTCGAAGTCTCATCGCCGTTTTGGCGAAATGGAAATCGTGATGTGGTGTTTTAGCGGGTTAAGCTCTCGTACTAAAAGAAAACACACCGTTGCCTTCCTATGATTTTCACCTAATAAAAAAAAAATGCTGTTGAAAATGGGCTGCTGAGAAAAACTGGTTGATGTTTACTGCACTTCCGCGGCATAATCAGCATAAATAATTGATTCTGAATTTCGAGGCCATTCATACGAAGCACTATGAGTTACAGCACTTCTATTACAGATTATTGACCAGTTGGCGGGAAATCTGAGGACAATAATTTCTTTTGAAGGGGCGACAAGTATCATAACTTTTCCAATAGTTGATGGCGGAGCACTGCAGGATTTTTCCAGTAGATGGCCAAGAAATCTCAGTATCTGATTTTGAAGGCATTAATAGAGATGTTGCTTCTTCCATTTAGCATGTTCCGCAATCTTTTGACAATCCTCACTAGGGCCCCTTACAATCCTTCCCTGTTTTGTGTTGACCATACACACGTGTGAGCTCTGTTGTCGTTTGATAAAAGAAAACTCAGATGAAAACATTAAAACCAACAAATATCACCCAACAACACTAGAGAAGAATCGTAGCAAAAGTATAACATTTATATGAAAAGGCGCAAGGAAAGCACCAACATCCAACCGTCCGCCACTGGGTGGTAAATGCCACAATGGCCAACATGTTCGGTTATGTCGAATAGACGGGAAGAGCTTAGCCATCAGGCTTGAGCAAGCTGAGTTCCTGCAGTGCTGGGTAATGATTATGGATTCTGTCGGACAGAGTAACGCAATCAGGGGGGGAAAAATACCCGTTGATGTTTACTTTAGCAGAGACTTTAGTAATTAAGTTGATAATAGTTTATGGATGGGATGTGTAAATACACACATGTTCATACTTGTCCAGACAGACACAGTACACGCATACGTACACACAAATTTATGGCTATACAGCAGCAGCAATTGATGGGAACAATTATTATTTGGAGTTGAGTAACAGCGAGCAATCAGGAGAGGTGGAGTCATTGGTTATTTTTAGCCAAATTGCGTCTGTGCTATATACAGACATTACAATTGAGAACTGGGGAGTAACCAATTTATACAATGTTTCAGTGGCTGGCGTTAGGCTTCTGGTCAAGAAGAGTTCAAGCCGTCTTGGGCATGGTATTACAGCCAAACTTTGCAACTTCTGCTGTGGTCGAGATTGTAATTTATCCTTCCCTCGATTATCTGTACTTAGGATGTATTTAAATTGGTCCTTCTTTTTTGTATTCACTACAGTTTTTCCGCCCCGCATGGAGGGATTTCGGAAGTGTTTCAGAATTTCTATTCTTTGATGTTCTTGCCTGATAACGAATCTGAGATTCAGTTGGTCCATTCAGAAAGAATAATCTTGTCGCACTATTTCTCCTCCAAGGCAGCATTCGCATGACGGTGTCAAAATGTGTGTTCAATTAGTTCAGCTCTTCCTCACAAAGATCGTTGTCTGTCTGTCTTTGTGATGAAGATATTTTCCACCCATCCGAGATGCTAGACTCTTCTCCGGACATGCTACTCTCCCCTTCGCAACCAACATCAGTATTATCTGTCGGTTCGCATCCCGTGTCGCTTTTGTAGACCTTCATATGTATCTGGTTGATTTCATGGTTTGACGAGACTCTGCATTTAGTATAAATTCTACATGTCTGCGAGTTCCATTCGCCTAATCGAATCGACCAACCTTAAGATTGTGAGTTGGGATTACACTCCCTGAGCCTACGCATTATGAATTCCGCATTCTCTGGAATCGTCATGCACGTGGCCTGCGTCGGATCGACGAAATCAAGAACGTTACCTGACAACACCTCATCAATTCTCTGGAATCGTCATAAACGTGGCCTGCGTCGGATCGACGAAATCAAGAACATTAACTGACCACACCTCAACAATTTTTTTTCCGAGCTACACGGTAGGGCTCAACCGAGCGCTTATTACAAAAAACGGCGCCTCAGGAACCAGCATCTACTTGAGAACTTGGACGTACATCGAATACAGAGCATTTTCCATGTGGATCCACTTGTCCCTAGGAATTGTATCACCTACATCTCGTCTGGGACCATAGTTAGCATTAATTACTTTGGGCCATTTCAAAGACTCTCTATTTCGTGGACAGTGTTTTCGTTTCAGCCTTGTCAAATCTCTCAAGGATTCTCAGAGAGGCGCCGATTATAATACCTTCTCTTCGAAGGTCTGTTTTATTTTCCTATCGAGACCGCAATATTTTCCAGCCTGCTTTGAAGCAGAAGAAGCATTGTGTTGATCGGAAATGCCTCGTGCCCGTTTCAGAGACTCTCTCTGTTTCGTGGACAGTGTTTTCGTTTCAGCCTTGTCTAAAGGATTCTGAGAGAGAATCCTGGTCTGAGAAAGAATATTGGTCGAAGTTCAGTTTTGTTTTCCTATGGAGACCAAGGTCTAAGGCAAAGTACCAACCAGGGAGGAAAAGGTCGGGTTGCTCGACATGTTGACAGTCCCAATCTCCCACCCACTCTTGTCTGCCTTTATTTCCAAACTTCTTGGTGAGTTGATGTCTAGTTGTCTTGGTTTTCGTAATGTATTTCGTATCGTTTCCAGTTTCCTGTCCCGTAGTCTGTCTATCGTTAGTGTATTTTTGTTGTTTGTGTTCATACTGTTGGTATGACACATGATAAGGACTAGCAGTTATGTCATACAGTCGTTAGCCAACTGACGGCCAACTGTAAAGTTCTGAGCACAGGTCGCCTAACACTTGGGTTTTTTTAGTATAACCGAACTGGTCATTGTGCCATCAGATCTATAGGGGACGCTGTCAGAGAAAAGAGGGACCCCTCTGTAGTGATTGACGGTGAACTACGCATATGCTTTGGGGTCTTATAAAAACCTTAGGTGTTGGATTATGTCAGGGGCCAGGTAGGCTGTTTATTTATCACAGCCAGTTCATAAGTCCTTATCTATAGGCATTTCGTTTTGAGAGCAATATTAGGTGACCTCTATTGATACATGGAACCTCCCGATAGTAAGCCTGCTGAATTCTATTATGAAGCTTGGAAGCTGTCCCTATGGTCGTCATCTAATTGTACATTAAAGCATTCATTGTATCATCGCTCTGTGTCTTAAATTGTTGTTAACAAGAGTGACCGGAAATAAAATTTATAATATCTCTGAGAAGATTAATCTCTTTTGAATCTCTACTCGGTCCAGATACTCGGTCTAGTATCATAGGTGCTATATCAATATATTAATATTGAAGCTGACTTTTCCGTTGACCCAAGCCATTCAGTCTGCCCCATTTATGGCGAGTCAAACGTTTGGGGAAATCTTAGCTAATGTTATTATTCATAGTGGAATAGAAGTTTGAGATATCCACCCAACCATGCAAACTATGCAATGCGAGTCCTTACATATGTATATAGTTTTCCAGTCGCAGCTCATGGATGCTATGCGTAGTTGCGTCATTTCCAAATGTGTGCTCGTCTAAAGAATTCATTCATTACTTTTGTTTGTGAAGGACAACAAAACAATTTCCCAACATTTCGGCCTGGTCCGGCAAACTTTGTTTTTATTTTTTTTTATTAACAAAACAAAACGAAAACAGCACAACAAAAAACTCAAAACCAACACAGCCCCAATTTAGGTCACACCAATTGTAAGCAATGCCCTCCTCAAAACATAACCAAACCAGCAGTCCTGCCACTTCGGGGATTACAAATTGCATTGGGGAATTTCGAGTTGCCTCAAACGGGTAAACGGGTCTAGGAAAGTCATGGTATTCCCATTTGTTAATACTACCAATATTTTAATAATACAGAAAAAAAAAAACGCTTCAAAGGAAATTAAAACACAATGCAAAGAAAATAACAACAACAAAAAAGAGGAAAAAAGAAACGGCAGAGCATAAAAAACAACACAAAACTTGCCATATCACCAACACCGTCGTAGTCGTCGTCGTCGTCGACACCGTCATCGTTGTTCTTCAAACAAACAATGGCCGCACCATGACGCGCGGTGGAGTAATGGCATGGATGGAGGAGCTGCGTTTTCATAGGACCACACCATTACCAAGCAACTGACGGATGGACAGACGGACGAACCACGACACAGTGAGTGAATATTGTAACGTTTTTTTCTTCTTTTTTCTGCTGGTGTTGCTGCTGCTGCCACAGTTGTTGTTTTCGAATAATTTAAAATTAACAAAAGACTAAAGAAATAGTGTTGCTGGCGACCGAGAAGCAATGCTGCGTTATTGTTTTGTTGCATGGAGAACAAAACAAAAAAACGCCACAATGTTAATTAAGAGAAGAAAAAACAACTAACACGACGCAAACAAACGCATTTCAAGACAATTTAATTGTTTAATAAAGTTTTGTTTTTCGTTTTGTTTCTATTTTTTTTTTTTTTTTGTACAACTTTCTTCAATTCAAGTATGTGAACAACTCAAATGGCATTGGGCACATCGTTAGAAACTACTTCAAAATTCCCAGGCTGAAATTGGTTCAGATCGTTGGAATTTCTATATCGTGGAGATAATTAAATGCATATTATTTCAACCACATGAAGATCCTGGTTACTTATAAAACAAACCAAACTGATTAGTTGAAAAAATCTGTGAAATTCATTGCACATACTGAACCACCAGGAGAATCTATTCTGCCTCATATACCATATGACCCAAAAGTGTTGAGGTTGGAAAATAATTTGTGTTACAAATTTGTTTCCAATAGATTTTTAAAATGGTAGTTTATTAGTGATAGGTTGTTTGTACGAGAATCAGACCCACAACAAGAATCCACTTTGGCTAAGGATATCATAGAATTTTCAGCGATCGTTCCTAATAAAAATGACATTACGAGTAATAATTAGAGTAGTCTTTAAGCCACCTAAAACTTCTCAAGAAATATGTATTTGATTGATTAAATCAAATATTATTAGTCGTTGTGTGAGACGATCATCATACGGTAAAAGTATTGGATGTCTCTCAATATAAGTGAAGCCAGTGAGTGGACATGTCGCCAATTGGCTCGTACAATATCCTTTTGGTCGAAAAAAGGGTTGAGAGTCAGACGGATGCTAAGTTTCACGTCCCAGAGACTGCTACTCGATTGCAAAATGATGTTGTTTTTTTTTTGTTAAGACGATGAGTCGGTTATCATATGACCATAACGCTCCGAATTGACGGTGACAGTCGGTCCCTCGTCGTTCCTTCTAGGGTTAATGGATCTGCAAAGGTAGCTGCGGCAAATACTTTAACTGGTTTGGATTCGAGGTTTCTGTCCTCTACAATGTTGCACGATGCTTCAGCCGCTGTGGCCCATGTCATCGTTAGTAATGAGACTTCAGGTCATCCGAAAAGCAGTCACACAGTCCACATGTCGCCAATTTTTATTTTTATCTTTTGGATGGCAGCAACGCGAGTGAAGTTTAGGTCTCACCGTTAGCGTATTCTAACCGACTACTATGATTAAGGAATATGTTTTACGGAATTTTGATGCTTTGCATTACGAATTACTGAGATATTAAATGCAATCAATAACGATTCATAAGAGATTAAATAGACTTCGTGTTGCAAAGAAGAAAAAACGATATGTCTACCAAAATCTACCTTAGAAAATAATTAATAAATTCAAGAAAAAAAACGTAGACTTCGTTTTGCAAAAAAGAAAAACGTACTTAAATTGAGTAAAATTATTTAGCAACTAGTTACTAAAAAATTACCGAATCCAAGAAAAATACGCACTCTTCCTACGGCACCCGGTATAAATCTAGTACAATTTACTACAGCTGAGTACAATTTACTTAAGCTGAGTTCAATTTATTTACATCATAAGAACAAATGTTCTTGAACTGAATACATTGTCTGGTCTCGATTTGTTGTATGTTTTGCAATCAGATTTTATATCTCTTTTTTTGACCTTTGACATTTTTCACGAATCGACAATTTGTTAGGAATTATTGAGATTTCCGAATTGACGGGATGCGAATTATCGCGATCCTACTGTACGATGTACAATTCGGTTATAGTAACAACTCTGTTTTCTGGCTTCACATGTCTTCATCATCTTAAAGATTTTCTAATTGGAAGTTCTGAATAGTTTGTAAAATTAAAAAATCGAATGAAAATTTTAAAATCTTATTGCTTTTGATGTAATGATTTTCTAACATGACCTATTGGAATCTAAGTAGACGAAATAAGTTCATTTGAAATATGAAGATTTCCATGATTTTCATTTTACTTCCCAATCCAATCTACAATTCCTTACAACAGATCTTTTGTTTGAAGTTTCTGTTCCGAAAGCATTTCCATCTCCTTTATTTGAGAAAACCTTTAGTTCATTTTCGGCCATCAAATCTCTTAACCATTTCCACCCTTTGTTGAGTAATTGAAAACACACGTGTGATAATTTATGTTTTTAATAAAATTTGTTATTTTATTTGGGGTTTTTTTTAAATATTCTTTTACGTGTTTTTGTTCTGTTCTTTCGTCTTTTTGTTTTTACTAACTAAAATGTACAAAAAATTATAAAACTAAAAAAAAAACAATTGTTAACATTTTGCGTTTAAATAAATAAATTTACAGTTCTTTTTTGTTTTGTTTAAGTATACCTTAGATTTTAAATAAATACAATTCATTTTATTTAAACTTAGACTTAAAACTAAAAAATGACTTCAGTGCTGGGATTTGTTTTATACATAGTTTTTGTTTTTTCCTTTTCAATATTTAATTTTATACATAAGAGTAATTTTTAAAAAGAAACAATTTAAAGAAAGAAAGAGATCATTTCTTATACGAAATATATTTACAATGATTCCCTATAAACGTTGCACCCACCCATCCTAACTCACTCTTCACACATACGAAAAACTGTATGTGTAAGAGGGAGTGTAGGTGTGTGTGTGTGACCGAGTGATGTGAGATGGTTGTTAGCCTAATTTTAAATCCTAAAAATCTTACAAAACTAAATGTCTTTGTTCGGTTTGTTTGTTTTCATGTCTTTTTGTTGTTACATTGGTTCTGTACAGTTTGTCTGTTGTGGCGGGGGGTAGGGGGGAAAATAAGTCCTTAATAGTTACGATAGTCTGGCATCACAGTTGACCACTTTGAAATCGAAGGGTTTAAGCCCAAATGCTTAAGTTTTGGCGATGATACGTTAACGGTGCTTGCGGCAGAGGATAGTTTTCCGAAGTTCTCGCCTGGCCATTGCCCGGCCTCTTCCAACTTCCCGTTGTGTCCCACAATCAGTGTTGGTGTTGGTAACGCATTGTCTGTGCCTGGCTGGCATGACCATTGGGGCTGGCCTGATGCTTCTGTGTGCCATGGTTGAAGGAACGGCGACCGGTGGTGCTGACGCTCAACATTTGGGGAGGATTGCGCAGGGGCAATGCTGGTGGTACTGGAGGTGGTGTGGGAGTCTGGACTCTTTGGCCGTTGGTTTGCTCCAGCGGAATGGAGTAGTGAGTGTTGCTGTAGATATAGTTGGGATCCAAGATCTCCGTACTGGTCGTTGAGTTCGAGTAATCCTGCGAGGTGCCATAGTGCATGGGCTGTTGCTGGTAGATGATGTTCTGCTCTTGCTGGCTGCTGGTCGAGTGAATGATGGGCAGATCGGCATAGGAGTAGCAGGAGTCACCCACAGCGGCAGTTTGTTGCAAAAAGTGGGGCTTGGTGTAGTGATTCAATTTCTGCATGGCCGGATTGGCGGCGTTGTTCTTGATGTGCATTACAAAGGAGTCGGAATCTTCGATGACCGTTTGTGACTTTACCGATTTTTTGTCGTTCATGATGGTTCCCGTCGGCACTTGCAATTGTTGGAAGTTCTTTTGTTCGCCATTCGAGGGCATGGGGCACATAGGTCCATAGTGAGCCTGTCCCATGTTGTGGGGCGTATAGGTATTGGGGAAGGTGGAATGGATGCCCAAACTGCAGGGATGATGTTGATGGCGGGTCATGTAGTCTTCGTCGCAGAAAGTCTTTTGGTATTCACGTTCTTTGCGGCCCAAAGCAGAGTTGCCGAACAAACTGCCCTTCAAATATTCGCTGATCTTTCTGCGGCAACGGTAGACAATCAAGACGAGGGTGGTAATGGTAGCGGCTGTGCCAACCAACAAAGCTCCAATCAAGGCCTGTTTGCGGGGATCACTGTGTGTGCAACCCATAAGGGCGGGGTTCAAGTTCTTCAGCTCTTCACCTCTCAAACGTTCGGGGAATTCACACAACACTTCTCCGACATTATCGCCAGTATTGTTTCTGCTCACCAGCAAGTTTCTCAGCCACATAACACGACAATCGCAGGCAATGGGATTCTCAGAGATGTCCAAAGTATGCAGATCCTGCCAGGGGAACAAACCTTCAGCCAAGGTAGTCAAGGCGTTGGCCTTCAAGTTCACGTATTTCAAATGGGGCAAACCGCTCAAGGCTCCCTCTTGCACTTCGTTCAGCATTTTGTTGGAGGCCAAATTCAAGTATTCCAAATTGGTGTTGCTGGAGAAGGCACCAGTCATGACACGCTTCAAACGCAAGGCACCGGTGATTTCCAAACGCTTCAATTGTTTCAAACCGACAAAGGCACCTTCGAGAATGGCCTCAAAATCATTTTGACCCAAGAACAATTCTTCCAAACGACCCAAGTGGCTTAAACTGTTGGTGGGTACACGGTCCAAACGGTTGTCCGACAAGTCGAGAATGCGTAAAGCTTCCAAGCCTTGGAAAGAATCGTGAGAGATATTGCGCAAACCGGCACCTTTCAAATTCAAACGAGTCAAGCCTTTGAGATCCTGGAAAGCAGCTGAGGGCACAGTCATTAGAGTGTTGGTACCCAAAAAGAGTTCGGCCAACAAAGGCATGGCTTGGAAGAGTGTAGGATCGGGTACAGTGGTTAGAGCGTTGTCATCCAAATACAAGATTCTCAATTGAGTCAGGCCATCGAAAGCCTTGGGATCAATGAAACCAATGCGGTTTTCACCCAAATTCAATTCTTCGATTTTGTTCAAAGGCGCAAAGGTTCCCTGGTGTAATTCCGAGATGAGATTACCTCTCAAATTCAAAACCGTAACAGCCGACAGACCAATAAAGGTCTTGTTGCTAATTTGACCAATTTTATTGTACTGCAAATGGACTTCCTGCAATTTGCGCTGATAGGCAAAGGTGCGTTGAGGTATGTTCATCAAATGATTCGAAGACAAGTCCAGGAAAGTCAATTCAGCATAGAACTGAATGGATGAATCGATGGTCTTGATCTTGTTGCTCTTGATGACCAGACGCTGAATGGAAGGATTCAGGGCAATGGGCAACACATCCAATTGCCCCTCACCACATTGGACAATAAGTGTATTGTCATCACACTGGCAGCCAGCGGGGCAATTGGCCAAGGCGGAGGTTGATGAGGCGGCAAACAATAGCACCAAAGTGCTCAGGGCCATGAGACGTTCTAGGGCGCTGTTAGACATCATGATGGAGAGATTTTCGGTATGTTTGTTTCGTTCTTTCGTAAGCAATGAATGCGATGAATGTGAAAATGATAAAAATAAAATGTTGTTGAAATCGATGGATTGCTTTGATGAGCGGGTGATGTGTTAAAGTTCCATATTCTGCAAAAAGGAGGGGAAGAGAAAAAGCGAACATTAGTTTTATTTTTCAAATAACAGGATTTCGTTTTTTTTTTTTTTGGTTGAAGTTAAAGATTTTTGCTCAGAAGATTTATTTTCAAATGAAACCAATTTTGATTTGTGAATGAAATGTTGAATTTTAGAGTTTTTCAATAAATCCGATAATTTCAACTGTTCTTAATACAATAAAATCCAAATAGCTATGTTTGTTCAAAAAAAAACTTGAGAAATCAGAAACTGATTTTATTTCTTAAAATTCAAAATTAAAAACAAAGGGGAGAAATATTTTTTTTTTTACAAAAAAAAATTAATCTCTTATTTTTATTTTAATTTGAAGTTTTCACAATTTGGAATTTTATACACAATATAGGTTCTTTTTATATGAAAATATTCGAAATAAAATTTAAAACTGTTGGTAAATTTTTCTCGCACCGACTAAACATTTTTCAACAATTTTGAAATTTTAGCTATGTTTTCTTTTAAAATTGGTCCAATTTTGAAAATTGTTTTGAGCAATTTAGAGTTTTATTTTTTTGTTGGTATTTTGACACCCACCTTTTTGAAGTTGATTTTCGTTTCTTTTAGTTTTTCACAATAAACAGAATTTTTCGTGGAGTTTTCTCAGTTTTCACTTCACTTTGTTAGTGTTCAGGTCACTTTTTGTTATTTTTTTGAAATTTGTTTGATATCAAATTTGTTATTTTAGTTTTCCAATTGTATTGAGTTTTTCATTTGTCAAGCCGTGAGCGATAATCCAAGAGCTCGCTTTGATCACGGTGCTTGTGTTAGGTTTTGTCGTAATTATTTTGTTTATATTTCGAGTTTTCATATATCTTTTACGAGAATATATAAACTACGTACACGTATTTCTGATATTCAGATATTTTTTCTTTCATTAAGAGACGTTTGTAACTATATTTAGTATACAACCGTACACGACGAAGCAACGAACTACACTGATTTTCTGTTGCAACTTGCTTTATAACAACACCTCGGTTTCGTACCAACTCTATTGAAATTCACAAGAGCGTAACTAATGCACACAAAGAGAATAATACCTACAAAACTCCAATACGGATGAGAGACAGAGAGAATAATACACAGGGAGAGTCAGTGATGCCAACATTTCTAAAAAAATCCCACTAAACTCCTGAAAAAAACCACTAGATTTGAAGAAAAAACCACTAAACTTTTGAAACTTCCCACTAAATTTTATATGACTGAGAAAAAGATATTATTAATTTAATTTTTGATTTTTTTTATATTCTTAATGAAACATTTAATGTTGTATAATATTATCAATCAATCTTTATTTAAAATCGTACATTTTATAATTGAACGCTGTCAACATTTTTGAAGATGGTTCAAAATTAATGCAATTACCATTTCTCTTCAAAGTGTGTCGAACCATCATTAAGGCATTAAGCATTTCTAATGAAAGCTTATTTCTAAGTTTATTTTTTATTGTTCCATAAAGCGAAAAGGCACGTTCAACTTCCGCATTTGAAATTGGTAACGATAACAATGCGATAGCAAATTTTGAAATATTTGGGAATCTTTGAAGACCTGCCGCATCGGTATCTTTTAAAACTTCGGCATAAAAATCTTCGGGATTGGTAACGTTAATCCATTGTTTATTTGGAAGATTAAACCATTCGCGATCAATTTCTTGCTTAACTCCGAAAGATTGGAAGGCTTGCGTTTCTACACCCCTTGTCCACAAATGCAATTTTCATGGGTAAAAAATGGCATCGTGTAAAGACGATATTAGTTAAAATAAAAAGCAACTGTTGAAAAAACTAATACTAAAAACTTTATTTTGACTTCCAGAAAAAAACCACTAGAAAATCCACTAAAAAAAAATTCTTCCACTAAAAAGAACACTAAATTATTTTTACCACTAAAAATCCCACTGCGAAGAATTTTTCCCACTAAATCTAGTGGGAAAACCACTAAGTTGGGAACACTGGGGAGAGTTCGAAAACAACGTGGTGTGATAAAGAGAGCGAGAGCATTACAATGCACAAGCAAACAAGTTAAAGAGCCAAACAGGTTTTCTCATCACGAGAGCCTAAAAACGTCCGTCCACAGTGTGTGAGCGCGCGAGAGAGATAGCTAGAGTGAGTATGCGCGGAGAGTAATAGTGGTGATAAATTACCGACACATTCAGTTTGGGCCCATAAAAACGGCAGATGTTTTCTGTAAAAACAATGCATTTCTATGCTGACCAGAGAACACAATTTCAGGAAATTCTTAGAGATTAAACTACTCTCACCAGAGCATAAGTAAGTAACATACACAGAGCGCTAGATGGCGCTCGCTGTATTAAAATACACGATTTGGGAGTTTTTAGAGTTGTAACACACAAAACTCTGAGAGCTCTTCGCCTACCTGTATATACAATTTTAGAGAATTTGTTCTTCTCCTGCTCTATTTGGGTTGATGGTATTTGGGAATTTAAGAGCACCTTTTTATTCTCAGTTGTCATCTTCGACAATTGAGTTCGAAGCAACGGAATTTTGTGAATGTGGAAATTTCGGAACAATTTTTCAACAAAAAGTCGTAAATAAGTTTACGTAAAAATTTGTTTTTTTTTATTGGTTGTCACAGAAATATTCGTGTAAATTAGAAAAATAAAAAAATATTTGGTCGAGTTTCACAAGTGGAAGAAAATTCAATAAATGAACGGAGTGGATAAAAATATAAATATGTGAATTAGTTGTTGCAATGCTAAGATAAATTAAATTTTTTACCACTCGTGTTGATATAAAAAAAAAACAGAAAGCGAAAAATTTTGAAGTTTTGAGGAAAATTTCCAATGGAACAAAAAATCATTTTAAAGAAATTTTACAAAAATGTGGAAAAATCGAAACCAAAAAATTTTAAATAAAAAAAATATTCGGGAATTTGAAAAACTGGAATAGACTGGAAGATATTTTTTTTATCGATAATAAAACAATGCAAAATATTTCTGTTGACAAAAAATAAAAATACAGTATTTGCCAAAGTTTAATTAACGTAAAAAATTTGTTATTTTAAAAATTGTACGAAATTTCTTGTTTGCAAGGCTTGCCGTGATGTACCAATAATGTTGAACGATTTTCTTGATGTACAATTTATGATGAAAAAAATTTATGGTTGCCAATATTCAACGCTGTACAGAATTTCAAAATATAACAATTTTAATTCTCGTTTATAATTGAGAATACGAAAAATTAGCTTTAATTTGATTACTGTTCAAGAAACTTAGAGATGTGAAATTCAAGAGGAAAGAAATTTTGTCGATGGCCGGTTTTCAGCGATGATCCAAGTCTATAGCAATGTGGCGATGACAGTTCCATAACTGACCTTTAATATAAACGCGATGCGGATGATAATCAGTCACAGACAAGTAAAAAAAAAACAAATTTTCAGTTCATTTAGAGAAAGGAAAAGGAAAATTGTGGACAAATTCAAATTGTCCCAAACTAGAGTTTAGGCAAAATTTACTTCAAATGATTCCTTAGAGAAAATTTAATGTTGAGATTTCAAAAATGTTAATTTTATTGAAAATTCAGGAATTCTAAAACAAACTTATGACGAAAAAATTTATAAAAACATGTATATATTTTGGATTCTTTGAGCAATTTTGGATAACTTTGACCAATTTGAATTATTCCTTCCTTACTCAAATATATATAAAGGGTTATCCATTTTGCTTTTTAAAAGTAAGCGTAAATAAAACACATACAAAAATATTTTTTTTGTGATATTTCTTTTTTATTGTAAAGTTTGAACGTTGACATTATGTGTGAAACACTACATCATTTAAATAAACACCACGCGAAGTATTGCAAGCACTGATTCTTTTGAGGTAATTTTGGACCACTTTTTGGCACATATTGGGCAGTATCTCAGCCATAACTTGACGAATGTTGATTATGGTCTCAACAGTTAAAGGTTTATCTGCATAAACACGGTCTTTCGCGTAGCCCCACAAAAAAAAGTCGAATGGTGTCAAATCGCATCTTGGTGGCCAGTTGATGTCGCCACGATGAGAAATTACGCGGCCAGGAAATGTCTCTTGCAAATAATGCCATATTCGCTCGAGTTGTGGGGCATGTGGCACCGTCTTGTTGAAACCACATATTCTCCAAGTCGTACTCTTCAATAGCAGGCAAAAAAAAGTCGGTTATTTCAAAGGTTATTTTTTTTAAATTGAAGTAGGACAGAATAATAAATTTAAAGCTCTTGAAATGTTATAAAATGTTGATAAATTTACGAATACTAAGTGAATTGCATTTTATGGAAATTTTCGTGAGACCAAAAAAAAAACTCTGACAACAAAAATTCAAATAGTCGAATATTTCATTCATAAAGGTAAAGATTTCTTCCATGTTACAAAGACAAAATTTTTTTTAAATTGAAATATGGATTTTTTTTTACAACAAAATGAAAATTTACACATATTCCTTAATTTCCAAAAAAAAAAACTGTTGTGAGAATATTTATTTAGCAATACTGGGTTCTTCAACAAGAGGTGTTCTTTTGAATCACCCGGTATTTCGGTAGCTGTCACCTTTGAAGCTTTTATCCTTTGACATTTGACATGTAGAAACTACGCCTTTACTAAAAATGGAATCTTGCAGTCACAGTTCGCAAAACTAAAAAGTTTCCGGACCGTGTTATCTCTCGAAGAGGTGTTCACAATTGGCCACCGAGGTCTTGTGATTTAACACTTCTTCCTTTGGGGCCACGTTAAAGATAAGGTCTACGCCAACAGATATGAAGGAACAGACGAGTAATTTCTCTCGAATCAGTGAGCTGTGCGATTTGGTTATGGAAAACTTCATGAAAAGGATATGATCCTGTAAGCGTGGTCGTGGAGGCCATTTGGCTGATGCTATTTTCCTTTATTAACGGCATACCTCTTTATTATGAAATAAATATCCGATCATTTATCTCAAAAAATTAAATTTTTCCTTGAATATCAAAATAACACCACTTGTTGGAAAACCCTGCATTTCTAGGTGGTGACGAATCGACAGCTAGGCGATGGATGGCGAGATCAATGTACGCTTTAGCATCAATGTACTCTTTGAAATTTTTGGGTAGAGAGCTAATTAATAATATCGATCCATTACGTGAAAAAGACGTAAGCGCCATTTGTTCGCAACTCCCTTTTTTAATGAAATTGGATAGAGAATTGTCCAACGCTTTTAACCCTTTCATGTCCGATGTTGCTTATAAGCAACATTGTACTGATATGCTTCTAAGTACCGCTATTTTGATTTCTTTGACCTGCGGTTTTTTTTCCATTTTGTAGCATTATGTGTTATATATACAAGCTTACAGCTATTTGTTCTATTGTAATCTGTGCAAGCGTTCTTTCAGTAGCCGTTCTCACTAGCTGCTGCAGTAAAGTGAACTTGTCAAAATCGTTTCGCAAAAAAGTGTTTATACAAAAATTTGTTGAAACCTATTAAAATAATTGTTTCATAGTAAAACCCATTGAGAAAGGTCAGAGAATTATTTAAAAAAAAAAAATTAATCATGAGATAAGTCCTTAGTTTATTTGTAAAATCTACCGCTACAGTCTACAGGAAACGTCCTGTAACTAACGATCCAGGATAGCAAGGTCAGTCAGTTCTTATCTGACCGAATACTGACACATATCTGGCATAAAAAAAGTTTTGACCCGCCCATTTTAATTCGGCCATGAAAGGGTTAATCTGAAAATATTAAAAATTAAAAAATTATGTTTACAAATATATAGAAAATTTAATTGTATCGTCACCATTATTCTTAGCCACTTAAAAAACTTCTCCTTTAAAATTCTCTCAATCAAGATTAAGCAGAATGAGAAAGTGGCCGAATAAGCCTCAGAAAATACGAGCAGAAGTGAGATTTTCCCTTCATTAAGTAATAGTTGGACTTATTTTCCTTGTCTCCCCATAACAATTCCTTAAATCGTATCAAATAAACTTCCACTCTAAAATCTACTTCACCTATTACTAAAGAAAATGCAAAAACTGCCATATACAAAATTTCCCTTAAATTCCTTATTTTTCAATTTAACATCATTTCATGTTTTTTCCCCTTTTTTTTTTCGAAAAAAAAGCACCAGATTTTTTCTTCATCCAAAAGAAGATGAAGCAAAAAATACCGCGTTCTGCTTTCATTTCCACACTATGCATGCCTCCAGCCGTCGACGGTTTTGTTTTCCTCCATTTCACTGTTATTTGTGACTCGTGTATGTGCATATGTGTATCCGTTTCCCCCCTCTCACTCTCTCTGCAGCACTACATCCCTCGTTCATCATCCTTGATAATTTCTACGGATTTTTTTTTCCTTCTCTCAAAGATAAACCTTAATTAGTGCTTAACTTCATACGCGAATGTCTGCCTGAATATGGAGGAATGTGTTCTACGTTGGCCTGGTCGACGTACTTGTTGTAGAGCAGCAGCAGCAGCAGCTACAAGTACGCGCAACATACTTTCCATTTGAAAGTGTTTTCGATGGATCCTGTTGTGGCGGTGGATGTGAATTGAGGCGTCCCAGTCGTTCGTCGTCATCTCGTTAAGTGTTCTTATCTTATGAAACACTTTCAGTGAAAGAGAAAGATACGAGTACATCGGCAACAACAACATCGCATAACAATGTGGTTAAGCATCCTTTTTTTTTCTGAACTAAAAAAAGGATAATATATATTTTTGTTTAAGTTTTTGAAGTGGAAAATGAAATAGGTGCATTGTGAGCAAGACATGCATGTTCATATACTTTTTACTCATATCCAAAGTAAGTTTCATGTTTGAGTCTGAATGTTGTGTGTTGAGAGGAGGGCAACACCTCCATCGCCGGTCTTAAACGGTAATTACCGAGTAATTGTGCGACATTCAACGAATGTTTAATTATAGGCGATTTAAGAAATTTCAAAGTGCACAGTAGACCTCTCGGGGAACATCAGTCCAGTGTACATGGCATGGGGTAATTTTGGTGAAAATGTTTCAATCTCACTTTTGTTTAAACGTTTATGATACATTGAAGACTATAATTGAAAAAAAAATCCAGAGTGGCCAGAGTTAAGGGATTTCCAACAGCAGCCATGCGGATTAAAGTCAGTCTTTCTTGCCGACGTAAATATTAGTAAAATTGCCTGTGGGCGGAATGTTATATTTTAGACTTGCCTTGCCCGTTTCAAACCCATTAAAAGTTTTGTAAAAGATATCTTGTGTAATATGTCAAAACGATAATTCACCCTTTTTTTAAAAGTAGATGTAATAATTCGATATCATGAGACTTAGAAATCTCATCGAAATATACCTAGGACATTTAAAAACGTCAGTGATTGATGTAGCCAAATGTATATATCCTGCTGTCCTGTATGTCGAAAGTATAGAAATTATTTTCATATATTTCATGTGATCCCCATTCTTTTGTCTTCATTGAGTTATCGTGGAGATTACATTTAAGTCCCCATGTATTATTCTGCTTTGGTTTTTCGTGGCGACTCCATTATTCATCACCAGTGCTCTCTGTACTTAAACATATGAAAATTTAAAATCCCTCAATATGGAGATAGCTCTGCTAAAACTCTGTTTTTATTAGAATCGGATTAGTCTAAATCATGCCACAAACTAAATCCTAAATGAGCCTATGAGAAACTAAACGGACGTTTTAATATGACTTTGAATATAATTTTTGAAAATACTACAATTGACCAATGAGATCCTACACCGTTCATTACAAGCGATGAGACACTTCCAATTAAAAAAGTCCTACAATGATCCATGTTGACATATAAACTTCAATACTGACTCACGTAGGTTATGGGGGTTTAGATCATCACAAGAACTGGTGCTAGTCGACACGATGACATTGGCTATTAGAGAATGAGCAGAATATAATCTTCTCTCAACAAAGGGAGGGCGCCAGGATATTAGACCCCATGATAATACACCCCAAAGTGAAAATTAAACTTGGCCCCGAATTTGGTCTTATATGCTCCATAAATTAGAACTCAGAGAATTACGCCACAGATCCATAAGAATAGGCCTCAAAAGTTTTCAGTTGGGACTAATTTCATTAATATTTATCGAATACATCCCAAAAACAAACAAATAGGCCTTAATGTTTCGCTTAGCTCTTTCCTGTGTAAAATTATGGCATATTTTAAATAATTTCGCAATAACCTTTAATTTCATAATGAAAATAAGACTCAGTAAAATATGAAATTAATCAAAAAAAATCTGCTACCTGTAAAATTACGCCAATACGAAATGACCGCATCACAAGAAATGACCCCATTTTTAGGGTAATTTTGATAATGAGAAATCGACCACTATACAATTTTAAATCTGGCGCCAATTAATCAAATAACCAAAACGTTTTTTAGAAACAGGAAATTTGGGTCCAAAAGGCCCTTAAAACCAAAGAAGAAACAAGATTCCAAAAATTTCCAAATTATGGGGAAATTGTTATTAACGAGAAATAACTCCAAATTAGAATAGGAAAAAAAACCCCGATGAACAGGAAAAATTGCCCCAAATTTTCTTGTTCTTGTCCTCAACACTAAAATTTGGGTCCATTTTTCATTTTCACTTTGGGGCAATTTTTCAGTGAGTCCTAAAATAAAAAAGAAAATGTTTAGGGCCATATATTATTTTCCCTTTGGTTTGTATTTTTGCTGCCAACTAATCTCCCGATTCTGCCTTCTTGAACTCAGCATTAGCCGAAAAATACCAACGATTTCCCAACAAATTCGTTCAGCTGTTCAACTATAACCTTATTTGAATGGCGAACCACGGACAGGGATCTGTTGGACCTTAGGGAATTCCGGAGTACTTGAATACGTGGGCATGACCCCATCCACTGGTAAAATCATTCCGAGACAGAGAATATATTGTGAAACCTTCCTTCTAGACAGATAAGGATCCACATGGATTTAAGACGTTGTCAGACACTGATGTCGTTATCCAGGAGGAATTCATAACATGTTTAAAAATAACTCTATCATTTGCAATTAACGTGTCCAATCCGATTGATATTTTACTTAAACCTAACTGAAGTGTATTCGATCGCATGTCCGGAAGTTGGAGCCAGTGGGCCTAACCAGAGATGACCAATAAGGATTCAAATTTGAAAAACTCCCTTCTCAGAAAAATTCAAATTTTCGAAAAAAATACAGTTTCGGTTGTTCGAGTTTGACAACCACATTTTATTTACAGTCTGTGTGGATGACGATCAGGTATAAGCCAAAGCAGGGACCGTAATCATTATGAGTTTTAGAATAGAAGTTACTATTAATGATTATGTTATGAGTTTTAATTATTATTTTGAGTAACATTACAAAAATCAGCCCCTAATGGTTATTAGGAAAAAAATAAACCCAAAAATAATAATTACTTCTGATTTCTATTTATTTTGCTCAAAATAAGACTCACTTTTAATTTACGACTTTCTTGTGAGGTTTTCTTTCTACCAATATCGTTGCATATCCTCGTAAAAGAAATCCAGAGAAACCAAGTCAGGCGAAAAAATATTAAAAATTATTTCATATTTTTTTTTTATTAAATTTATTTGGTTCGAATTTTTGAAACTGAGTTAATACTTGTTATCTTTGTATACCCTTACCTTATCCATCAGCCAGCAAACAAAGACAATGTTAAACTTCTCCCACTTATTTAAAAAAATAACAACAATCATTATTTTCGGTCCCTGGTTCAAAGTATTTGAATGTGCTCTGCACTGACAAACAGTCGAGAATCAACATTAGGCTCTGCATTAATAAATGTGCAGCTTGGAGGTTTTAGGAAATGTAGTAGTAGTGAAGTTTCAGTAGTATTACAGGTAAGGTTATCAATGTAACCTGACTATATCTGCCTGAGGAATGTCCTAGAGCTTTAGACCAAAAATTGGCACCGAAACTCTTCTTCAGAGCCCTAAAAGAACCGCAGAAAAATCTCACTTTATTCTTGTATCTAAAGAAATCCCATGATGATACTGCAAAAACTATAAAAATATGCGGCTCAATTATATTTGGGTAATAAATCTGCTTATTTGAGATCTGTCTACATTTTATTAGCCCGGCTCGGTAAAAAAAAACAGGATAACAGATATTTTACCATATGAAATTAACTTGGAGTCTTACCACTTACGCATAAATTAATTTATTTATGATTTGTGTTATTCCTAAAAAATTATAACCTACTGACTTTAATTAAATTTATTCATTCATTATTCAAAAAAAAAATTGCAAGTGAAATTATTTTGCTTTTTGTTATGAACGGCCTCTATTCATCATATTTTCCCTCAAACTACTTGCAAACTGGACTAGTGCTGTCACTGTTTCCAATATCAGCACAACAAGTGTGATTAAAATACAGTCACATCTCCGGCCGGGCTTAGACAGATAACACAAAGAAATATTTTCATTATATTTCCAAATAGTTTTCCAATTTCTGATTAAATAAACCCATTAAATCAAGATTAAAAATTAGGATTCTTAAAAAAAACCCAAGTTTTCTCCCAAGGTTATTTTTTCTGAAGGCTATTAGTGGCAAAAAAAACCCCCACCAGGTGAGAGTTAAATTATAGTCCTTGGAAAATAACAACAATCTCCTCTACAGACATAACCGGCACTCTAACACTGTTCATGATCTAATGATCTTCGTTCAAAATATTTAGTCATAACAGCGGGATATCACCAGCATCAGAGTCAAACATTTGTATGTGTCTCGCCAACAGCAGGAACTGCATAATGAACAGTGACACACGTCTCTCTGTAAGGACTTCAAGGCCGTTGGTATTTAAAGTGAGTACATGTCCTTGGATGTTTACGAAAGTGTTACGTTTGCTGACAACGTTTTGTTTCTATTCGTTTTCTTGAAAGAAGGTCACTTGTATGGCCCTCAAAAGAATTTCAGCTTTAGGAAATGTTTACATAAAAAGTGTAGCACTGCTGAAAATTGCATTTTGTTTCGGACATTTTCAGTAATTGAGAGCTCAGGTTTCAATGTCAAATGTTGGACGAGAGACAATTTATGAATGATAAATGGTATCAAGCAAATGTTCACCGCTTGAACATGTCGATTGTTTTGGTGACATTTTTAAAACATTTCGGATCTACGTGGGCAATTTAAGGCTAAATGTCGCCTTTCGAGGTTTAAATTTTTTTATGGTTTATTTGAATAAACTCAGTACCTTCTTTTACTATCACTTGCCTGTGTTAATTGAGAATATATATGCTTATTTAGGTGAGGGTTTTCTTAGTGGAAATGTTTAATGCTTTTCACATTTCCCTACGGTCTTGTATTAATTTAGATGTCACCAGAAACAAACCTCCACATAACTTTATTTCATGGTCAAATGACGGGCTACTGTTCCATGCCAATGATTTTTCCACAATTTCTTTATTTTGATAATTTTAATTAATTTTCCATAAAAGTTTTTTCCCTCCGGTTTCCAACTATGTCATCGGTGCTGGTAGCGAACCAAAAATGATTACTTCATTATGGCAAAATGCAGCAATGCATTGCCTCTAACCCAGACAAAAACCTAAAACCCACATGCAATTCTTCGGCGTTTTTTTTTTTTTTTGGGGGGGGGGGTTTGTTCTTCTTGGTGAGTAAACGATGACGACGGCCTCAGTGATTATGAAAAATTACTTAATTTTGTGTAAGCCATAAACTATCCAAGTTTTCCTCTATGCGCACATACACATACACAGATATACAATTTTATAGTTATGGTTCAATTGTTCGAATGTTGATTAATTGGTTCCACGAAATCTACGGCTGGAAAGAAGACTGGCTCAGAAACTAACCCTCCAATATAGCACACTCACTCACTCACACACACACACAGACATTGAGCAGCTTGCTCACAGACTATTCATTGCATGGAGCTGGAGAACAAAAACTAAAACAAGCATTGCCCGAATATGCCAAAACGACAATGCTTATGGAGGATGACAATGCAGAGGAGCATCAGCCAGGCTCCGATATTTAATGGAGGCCAGTGTATGGCACTGTACACTGGTGAACATCACCACCACCACGAATACCCACACGAGAACATCAATAAATTTTAGTTAGAACCTCTCCACAAAACTGTCAAAGTATCAAATGACAATATAAATAACCCAGGAAAAAAAAAGTGGAACCACACTCATGATGTTAGACAATTTCGTTGCTATTCCACGTTTTTGTGTGTGAAGGGTTTCAGGGATACATGGAAGGATTGGATTGGAGGAGTTCCGATGGCATATGAACATAAACCCTGATGAGTTTGGTAAATTGTTGTAAAAGACAACAACCACCGCTTCAAGTTAAAAAAAAAGTACTTCAACTTTTTTAATAGTTTCTGTCAAGTGTTGTTGTTCTTGCTGTCGCTATTGTTTTTGTTTTCTAATAAAATTAAGAAATGAAAATATTGTCTATTTTCTTAAAGAAAACGCGAACAACAACAAAAAAAAAGGGAAAAACACGCCACTAATGCCAACCACTTTACACTTTCTGCCCTGAGAGGGCGCAGTATTGACATTCACATTTGGTTGGAAAATATTGTTCGCCATAATGAGATGATTATCGATAGAATGTGCGTGGTCTGTAAAGAGTATTCCGACACATGTACAAATGCATAGATTTAGGGCAGAGTGCTCGCGTCTCTGGCCGGGGGGAGTTGATCGCACATATGTTGGTAAGATGTAATGGAAACATCAATAATACGCTTCAAGAGTCATCTTTTATGGGGTGTTGCCCGCAAATGTGTATGTCTTGTCGTTAAGTACTAGGGGAAAAGTAAACACATCTATTAAAACATAAATTAAGGACCAGAGAACAACTGTAGCCACTTTTTTTTTAAAAACAAAAATACACAAAAAATACGAAGAAGTTTAGACATATTTTTGGTTAGAAGACCAAATATTAAATCACTGATCTGTTATTTTAATGAAAGTAGGCAAACTGAACAGATACAAAAACATTCAAGAGGGTGGCAAGGGTATGCATTTTACAAAACAGTTTCTAAAATAGGCTTTTTTGATGGGAGGGACAAAATTCCCTTAATAGAATTTTTAGGATAATCTGGAGTTATAAGTCGACTCACTACGACTGGGAAGGCTTATAGGAATGTATTTGGAGAGAAAAAAGTATCCCCTGATTTTTTCAGTTTTTTTTTTCTAATCCAAGTTTCAGGAAAAATTGCATTTGTTCAGGAAATGCATGTATGTTGACAAATCCAAAAAATATTGCCCAACAAAATGTACATTAAACAAATTATATAGGGTTATCCATTTTGATTTTTAACAGTAAACGTCAATAAAACACATATAAAATATTTTTTTTTTCATGATATTTCTTTTTTATTATAAACTTTGAACGCTGACATTATGTGTGAAACACGACATCATTTAAATGACCACCACGCAAAGTTTTGCAAGCATTGATTCGTTTGAGGTAATTTTGGACCACTTTTTGGCACATATTGGGCGGTATCTCAGCCATAACTTGAAGAATGTTGGTTAAAGGTTTCTCTGCATAAACACGGTCTTTCGCGTAGCCCCACAAAAAAAGTCTAATGGTTTCAAATCGCATGATCTTGGTGGCCAGTTGATGTCGCCTCGACGAGAAATTATGGGGTCAGGAAATGTCTCTTGCAATAAAGCCATATTCGCTCGAGCTGTGTGACATGTGGCACCATCTTGTTGAAACCACATATTCTCCAAGTCGTATTTTTCAATAGCAGGCAAAAAAGTCGGTTATCATACGACCATAATGCTCCGAATTGATGGTGACAGTCGTTCCCTCGTCGTTTTCGAAAAAGTAAGGTTCAATCACACCTTCGGACCAAACAGCGCACCAAACAGTGACTTTTTGTGGATGCAATGGCCTCTCTTCCATTACTTGGGGATTCTCAGAACTCCAAATACGACAATTTTGTTTATTAACATACCCACGCGTGCTTTGCAATAGAAAATGGAATCGTTTATCAAAAACGTTTTTATCTGCATTAAAACTAAGTTATGCCTAATTTTAAATTCCATTATGGGATTGAGAACTAAATTTCTGGATTATTCTATATTTATTGAATGGGCGTTGTTTTCAAAATCACCTTTTCAATAGGCAATCGTACAGTAGCACAGCAATTCTTATTGTCGGCTCTTTTTGAAAAAAGGGGTTTAGTAGCCTACATGGATATGACTGCATCGATTTATTATCACCTGTAGAACACTAGATTTTATTAGCGTTAATGCCAGTGCAGTGTAAACAGCTATAGGTGAAAAGACCTCACATATCCGACCATACAGTTATGACTTTTCGAAAAAAAAAGGCGGCGGTTTTTTCTTGTAAAGAAATGCACTTTGCACTCTGCCAATGCCGCAGAGTATGTGAAAGACGGCTAAAGTGAGTGTGTGACTTTCACGTCTAGTCACTTGTTAGCACATCTAACAAGAAACTGATTAAGAGGCTTAAGGGAAAAAAGGGCTAAATACGACTGGGACGCACACACACAAAAGTAAATCTTTGCTTAAGACTAATGGAAGTGGTAGGGAAAAGTAAGCATTCCAGACAGCCGAAAGAAGCGGCTTTGCGTTTTAAGTTTGTGTGAGTGTGTGTGTGTCTGAAAGCCAAGCAAACAACAGAACAGAACTCCAATAGTTATGACTGGACTCATTCGTCTGTCCGTTCGTCATGTAATGGCTGAATGACAATTGTTTGTTAATGGAAAGCCTACCAATACCCAAGACATGTATAAAGAACCAGTAGCTGTGTGCTGTTGTCTGTTATTTGTTAAGTTAACAATGATCAAATTATAAACCATTTACACTTAAACAATAATTAATGGCAAAGAAATGCTCTTTGTTAAAAGCAGCCATTAACCAATTCTATACATCCATCCATCCAACCATCCATGCAATGAGTCGTTCTCCAACCAATTGCAATCCCAAGTAAATGTGTATCTCCGGCTCGGTGCTGGCGCAGATTTCAAACAGGACATATCACATTCTTTGCAGTCGCCCTCTCCGCCTGTGTATTCCATTCTCAACACATTATGTACGACCATTTAAGAACCGTTTCATTTGAAAAAACAAAAAAATCAATCAAGAAATAAATAAAACAATCTTCTTTTATTTCTTATAGTTCACAATGTTGCTTCCGGTATTATTGTGCGACGTTTTTGACTTTAGGATGCTGCTGCTGGAAAAGTCCAACAGGCTCATACACATTTTACCAAACGTCAGACGATATTGACTATGACTTTTGTTAGATGCGACAATACAAAGACACAGACACACACACACTGGGATTTCATTGTTTACGGTGTTTAGTGCAATTTATGGGTTTTCAAAACCAATAAAATATCAATTGACTCGCAATTAATCATATTCAGACATTGGCACATTAGCTGCGAACAATAGCTTCACATGTATGCACATACAGAGGTACCCTAAAGAATATCATCTTCCTGCCTTCCTTTTGTCCGTCTCTCGCTCTCTCTCTCCACACCTCGCCATCCCTTTCCGGTCCGGTCATCAAGTAGAAGATGCTGTTGATTTCATTCAATTGCCATGAAGAGCAAACTAGTAAAGAAAATTTCATTGGTAATGCTTCTTAGTGGCTTTGTTTTCTGTTGCCTTTTTTTTCTGTTTTCCTTCACGGCTATTGTAGCTCCACCGGAAAATGTAAGAAAATACCCTATTGTTGTTTGTTGTTGGCTGACTGTTAACTTATTGTTTATTATTTTCCCATTTTTAGGACTCTGTTAAATCTGTAGGTATATTCGGTTAGACTCTTCTGTTATTGGGGGGTATCCTATACTCTATGACCGGCACTTAAATTTTCCGTATTTGAGGCACAAAGTAATAGAACTTTGCTTGGAAGTAGGATATTTAATATGAGAAGATATTTCTTATTCGGAAATGGAATTCTTGGGATGCGTCAAACTAATTTTACAATTGTACTGACAGTTATAAAAACAAAAGCCGAATTATGGTTTCCCCAAATATAGCGAGAGCTTTTCTTGGAAGTAGGATATTTAATGTGAGAAATTATTTCTTTTTCGGAAATTAAATTCCCTCAATCAACCAAACAATTCTACTGACAAAAAAAAAGGCTTTCCCAAATATATGCCGAAATAATGGCACTAGAAATTGCCGAACGCCAAGTTCGGTATAATGAGATTCATGCAGGGATATCTTCATATTTACTAAAAGAACGGCGACCATAAATTCCCTGAAGAATGCATACAGCACTTAAAGAATGGCCCAGTATTTCGGATGTCACTGGAGGAGACAGCAAGGCGTTAGTTGGTTACCCTTACATGGGTTCCTAGGCTTTATGATATGTAGTAGATGATAACCGCGATTAATCTGCCAAGATTCTATCTGCGAAACCTCATTGCGGCCATCGGCTCGCGAGACATTATTTAGATCGATTTCAATAACGAAAATTTTATATTTATTTTTTTATTCTTTACTTTTCCTGCTATGATGAATATTTTAATTCGATTGTGTGATTACCAACATATTGTGAACATGAGAAAACAGATTTTGCAAATAAAACAAATTAAAATAGTAACTGATTCAGAATTCCTTTTTTGTAAGTTCTTAAATTGTTTAAAATTAAATTAGTGATTGAAATTTTAGGGACCAATATTTACAACTGATTAGTATTTACGTAGATCTCCAAACAAAATCTCTAAGTTTATTTCACCGAGTCAAAATTAGATTATGAGGAAACCCACAACTTCCGGTTTGGAAATTTGAAAGTCCATTTAACTGGACTAAACTAAGCACCATTTAGAGTAACTGAAGTAATTACTAATTCTCAGTACTTGTGACCTTCGTCAAATCGAATTGCCCAACATGTGTGTCTGTCTCTCCCTACGGAGTAGAGTATCATCTGTTCGCTATTAGCTGACCATTTGCCATTGCCCACTTTTGTTTTTTACCTTTTGCACTTTTTTGCTGTCACTTTGCTCATTTTTGTTTATTGTCTCCATCCGCCTGGCAATCTTCTCCGTATAGGTTCCGTCCATTACAGTTCGTTCCGTATTTTAAGCGAAGAGCAACAGAAATGTATATCTAATAAATAATGTAATAAATGAGCGTTAAATGTATGGGGTACCTCCGTACAATATGTCTTTGCGCCGTATTGCTTTTGTAGCAACACCAACACCACCACCACCACCAATGGCCAGGTTATGGTCATAGCTAAAGAAAGAACGAAGAAGGTACATCCATCCATCCATTGTTTGCTGCCACTGTGTACTTAGTTGGGTTTGCTGGAGGAAGTCAGCGGAAATGCATTTTTGTACCTTTTGTATGCACATTTCTATGCCATGGCCCCCGTTGCAACCTTTGCCTGGTCGGGGGGTATGTGAATTTATAAATGGCCATTGTATGCACTTTTACAATAACTGGCCCTTTAGTGTCAATGGCTTAACATTGTTCGTCTTCGGTCCTAACGTCGCCTGTCCGTTGACTTGGCGGTTTGGCATTGGCTTCTCTAGTTTGTGTGTGTTTCTGTTGTTTTTTTTAAGGTTAATGTTTTGATATCAAAAAGTTTTCTATCCTATTTAAATTTCTTTTAAGTTATGCATTACATATATAGATGTGTTTGCATTTATTTATGTATGTGCCAATGGAAAAAAGTTCTTTATTTGCATTTATTTGTTGTGATTTTCCAAACAAATGACATTGTGTTGTGAATGAGTAAAAGTGCATATTTAAGAATGCACTTCAATTTCAACGACAGCATTTAAAACAGTTTACATCGGTGTGAATTAAAATATATAAGTTTTTGAAAAATAGTTTCGATTTGTGGGGGAAAGACTTTGGCCCCTAACGTAGTATCTACAGGGTCCGCCAAATAACTTGTTTTTTGAAAATTCTATAAAAAAAAAAGAACTACAGGATATTTTCTCAAAATTTTTTTTTATTTGAAAGTACAATCCTTCCGGTTAATAATGGAAAATAATTTCATTCAAATGGCTGCCTAACGACATCAGCTCTGCGGCTGATAATGCGATCTTTAAAAACAGGGCGCAAAACATTGAGTGTAGCTTCGGCTGTGTGGCACGTAGCGCCGTCCTGTTGAAATCAAATGTTGCCAATATCCTTCTCTTCAATTTTTGTAAACAAAAATTCGTTTAACATGGCCCGATAACGAAAAGCCCTAGTTGAAAAAAAAAACGTTATATGGCGGACCCTTTATAGACACTCCAAACTGTTTGATAATAGAAATATTCTAGAAATGGTACTGTAAATCGGACTTCACACTGCCATAGGCATGGTGTTTTAGAACTAACCTGGCATGTCCTCCAATAGGTCCTGTTCAACAGGGCCCGAAGTTGTTCGCAGATTCGACATTGATTTGAAGGAAAAACGGCCTGAAAATTTATGTTATGCTAAATCTGTTTTTCATTTAAAAACTTCCGGTAAGAATTGAGATAGATGTCAAAACATATCCTACAGAGATTATTTGAGAATGGCGTTTTCCCCGACATTTATGAATGCATGCAAACATGTATTTGATTGTATGTAAAGATATACATGTGATTGTATGTAAACATGTATATTAGGGCGTACCTCAAAAAAAAAGTTCGCCGTACACCTTCGAATATGAAGTATTATTGAAAGGTAGTTTCAAAAAAAAATTTTTTTTTTATGCCGAACGTAGGGGTCGTGCTTTTAAATTTTTCTATATAACTTCTGCATTTATAAACGGATTTTAAAGTGTGATACATCGATGTTTTTGTCTCGACGTGGCCGATTTTTTCTTTGAAGTCATTGAGCTCAAGCACCCCCTTCTGGTACTTACCCATCATATCTCAGTTGCTACTACCCTAATGTACCACTCTAATATCAGAAAATTAAAGCTCGCATAAAATCATGAAACTCTTCCTAAGGAAGGAACTTTTTTTTTTTACTTGTAACCTGGTACACTCTATACATTGTATATGCTTATGTGGAAAATCTTAGCTTGATAAACGAAGACACACAAAACGTATGCATGGAATTGAATTTGTCCACCTCAGCACCGCCATTAATCGTTTTGGCCAATGGATACTACTTTGAGTTCTGAAAACATTAAGAGAACAGAGTCGTTTCGACGACAACAAAACAAAATCGAACAAATTCACCTGATTATCATTTTCCTTCCTTCCCTTTTGTGGGGTGATAATCAAGTGAATGTCTTTCCAACATTTTCGGATTTTGTTTTGTTTTGACCGTTAGACTCGTCTATTTCGACTCCCTATTATAATGGAAATGGAATTTTCCATCCATATACTTCTCTGGACGGCCGTGGTGTGGTAGTTAGTGTGTGCGACTACCACACAATTGATCCCAGATTCGAAACATATTTTCATCGGCTGTTTTTCCACCTCGTAAATGCTGGCGACTTTACGAGTCAGCATTTAGAAAAGCATTAGCCGGTCGGAGCCGGCTTTAAACATTAGGTCCCGGTCCGAGAGTATAACAATTATATCGTGCACAGCTCACTGCTTTCGGGAAAATTCCCCGTGAGTTCCTTCAGGGAATGTAAGTATATACTCCTCTTACTTACATGCCCTGCTGTAGTGTCAATGCCATTTCCATTTTACTGACCAATTGTCTGCTGGTTTCAATTTAAATCTCCATTGGAATACTTAAAGTAATAATAATTTAATTATCATAAGATCTTTGATTTTGATAGATTATAAACAATTGTATTCCAACTGAACACCAGGCCATTATGTACGTGCATTTCCAGGGCTTGCAGTCATCCAATCAAACTCTATTTAATGGGGCTGCTTGACAGTAGCCTATTCGTCTTACTCATAACTAAGTACACACACATGTTGGTTTGTATGCTAATGCAGTTTTCTATTTACTTTTCTAATTATTGGCCTTTTCCTCTGTGGTGTTTTACTGGGAAGGCACTGGCCCGTGTGTACGAGAAGTTGTATCTGAAATGTATAAAATTTATGATTTCCATCCGAAAACACTACAGCACATTGTGGCGACTCGCATTAAAACAACTCATTTCTTGTAGAGTTGAATTATGATTGTGTTGTTGTGCGTTCGCTGGAGTGTTGGCTATTGTTTGCATTCCGCGCTTACAAATTCATTCATTAGAGGAGGCCTGACAGTGCGATGGACAGACAGATGCGCACACACACTCTGGGGAACGAAGAACCGTCAACAATGTAATGTCGGTAAATGTCGTTTGGTTTGTGATTTGTTGTTCCGTACCAAACAACATAATTGTTGTAATAGTTGTTGTTTTCGTTGCTGTTGCTGCTACTGCCTGTTGTTTGTTTATATTTCTATAGAAAGAACATTTGTTGTTGTTGTTGGTTTTTGGTTTTCTATTTAGCATTTCTTTTTCGTTTTTATATTAACTTTATTACACTTGCTGCGGCTGGATGGCTTTCTGTAGAATAAGTAAGCACAAACATGCCTCATAACAGAGAAATGCAGATGGGGTAGTATAATAGGTGTGGGTAAAGAAGTGACAGTCTGGTTACGTTTACCATTAATAAATATCCTTTTTTTTTGTTCTCCCGTTACTCTCTGGTAGAAAAGATCAGGCGGGCAGACAATAGACCACATTATTGTTGTCCCTATTATCACATTGGACGGTGGTTGGTAGTGTGTGCGACTACCACACAGCGGAACCCAGGTTCGAAACGTGGTAAGAGCATCAAATGCTGGCGACTTGCGAGTAAGTAATCTCTAAGTCATGTAAAAATTCTCTGGAAAAACATTAGCCGTTCGGAGCCAGCTTTAATCTGTAGGCCGGGTCCAGTGAGTATACAAAGTATATCGTACACAGCTCACTGATTAAAAAGAAGTTCCCCATTGTTCAAGTATAATTGGAAGTTTGAGTACATGACTTTTTTAGGTTTTGGAGAATACTATGGGCGTCAAAAGTGAGTCAACACCCATGAAGTTTTTGGTCCACATAAGATTATTAAAAAAATATAAAAAAAAATACCTTAAAAAAATAAAAATGAAAAGTAAACAAAAACTATGCAACTATCCAAAATTACATTTTTATAAAAATACACAAGATTTTATTCGTCAAAAGTGAGTCAACACTTAGGAGTTAACATAATTTAAAAGCAAACAAATATTTATTTTATGTGGGTTAGTACTTTGTTTGGCCTCCCTTAGCCTTTAAAACATGTTGTAGCCGTCGTGGCATCGATTCCGCTAAATTTTTAGTATAAAATGAATTGGTACGATTTGTTTTCTTTTCTCTTCAACGGTTAATTTTTCTGATGAATGGATATTATTAACGCCATTTCAAATATAAAATGAAGACGTACAGGCACGAATTAAAACAAAAAAATGTGTTCTTCTTCTCAACGATCAACTGTTATGAAGGATGGAAATTATCAACGTCTTGTTAACTCAAGATCAGCGGTGCCAGAAACGGTCTCCTGACCTTCTTAACTGACAACGATCGACAACTGTTTGCGATTTCAATAATACAGGGTTTTCCAACAAGAGGTGTTATTTTGAAAAAATGTAATTTTGATCAGAGAAAAATGTAATAAAGAAAGAAAAATTTAATTTTGATCAGATGTTTATTTCATTATAAAGAGGAAGGTATGCCGTTAATAATGAGAAAAAAAAATCAGCCAAATAGCTACCACGACCACGCTTACAGGACCATATCCTTTTCAGCAGCTGCATACAAGCCATATTGTCTTCGCGGGTTTAGTAATATTAAGATAAATTGTATTTGATATCATCATTACACAATAAAAAAAAAATTAATGAAATTTTCAATAACCAAATCGCCTCGATAACCTCACGAATTCTATCACGTGGCCCCAAAGGAAGAAGTCGCAAGGTTTTAAATCCAAGATCTCGTGATCACCTCTTCGAGAGATAATACGGTCCGGAATCTTTTTCCAGGGTAATGGTTTCGTTGCTTGTGTGGCATGTAGCGCCGTCTTGTTGGAAGTAAACGTTGTCCAGATCAATATCATCCAACTCCGACCATAAAAAAAATCATTAATCATCTCTCGATAGCGCAATCCATTCACAGTAACTGTTGATCCAACGTCATCAGTCAAGATGATTTTTCGAATTCTGGATCATTTTCATGCATTTCATGGACCCAATCAGCAAAGATACGACGTTGTTGATGATCGATCGGCTTGAGTTCTTGTGTTAATGCCTTAAGACCCAAGTCTTTATGCAAAATACGGTGTAATGACGTTTACCAAATTCCAAAGAATGGACAAACTAGGGTTTTCTTCAACACTTTGGGCTACAGCAGCAATATACTCGGTTGTTCTTGAGCGCCGTGCACAGGTTTTATTCTTCACATCACTATCTTGTCCCAACAGCTCGAATTTCTGAGCTTCCGCGGTGACATGTTCATGTCTATTGCAATGCTACTTCCAGATAGCTGGGCACTAACATTGCGATGTTGAACAAGACGATTAACTAGTTCACACATCCGCTATCGAAGTCAGTGAAATCCATTATATCGACCCCTTTGCGCGGAATTATCGTATATGCCAATTTTTTCGAAATTGAGTTTTTGATGCAATTTTGTTCTACATTCAAAGACACGTCACCTGACAAAATATTTTAAGCGAATTCCACTTCGTTGCTCCAAAAATTGAGTGAATAATTTTCATTTTGATATTGCAAGCGAAAGCAGAGAAAAGTAGAAAAATGGCTCTCCTGTAAAATTTGGATTTTGGCACATACGATAATTCCGCGCAAAGGGGTCGATATAATGATAAAAAAAAAGATTCCCCATTTAGGGATTATACAGATTTATTATATTCAACATTCTCATTCGTCGCCTGAATACTTATCACATAGTGTATTTAGCGTTGTAGTTGCACTCATTTGGTATTGTTGTTCCATGGTTGCTTTGTTTTATGGGCCTCAACCACTCGAGTGAAACTTTCGCTTCTTCAGGACTCGTCCGTTATCGTAATAGGGTGATGGCAGGCATGGACTCATGTCCTTCATCGACTAAATGTATTTCCTTCAAGAGTTCAAGGCTTTTTATTGGCATTGAGTATATTCCATATTGGTGGCTATAATTGAAAATTCCAACATATTTAAATTCATGTAATGACAATTTTTTTTTTTTACAAAATTACAATAATTCCGTCAGTAGCAGAAGTATCATAAGTCTATTTTAACACCATCAGAATGGCCACCTTGGTGTGTTGTCTTAAAAACATTTCTCGCCTTATCGCCAAACCCTCATATTAAAGACGCATTTCGTCATTGTACTGTACTTAAAATGCAGGTCCAAGCACCACTTCTCTTGTTGATGCTTCCTCTGCTGCCCCGTGACAAACACCCATAATGCATTCCAAGTTGCTGGTGGTTTTTTTTCTTTTCATTCCTCGGTGGTATTCATTCAGTTTTTTTTTGTATTGTTGTAGTTTGTATTTAACATATTCTTTTTATTACAATGTCCCTGTTGCAGTTGTAGTTGTTGTTAATGTTGATGTTGTTGTCGCACTCGTACGTTCCGAGTTCTGTGTATTTTATATAGTCGTGTTTTCCGTTGTTTTAAAACATTTTAATATTAACTAATTGCTCAAGTGTTGTTTATGACTGTGTTTATGGTCATTCCAAAAAGCAACAACAACAACCACGGTAACACCACCCAGTTAGCCAGCCGGCCCATGGCTAAACCAGCACCAGTGACAGAATGTTTCTGACAATCAGTCAAGTCAGTTGTTTCCCAACGAGAGTGATGTTGATGGTCTGGTCTGGTCTCGTCTACAGTTGTCCTCATATTTTCTGTGTCTTTATTGTTCTTACCATTTGTTTTAGAGGGGAAGAAACTAAAAGAAATTTGTTTGGTCAGTATTTTTTCGAACAAGTACAAATTTATGATTTGAATTCCGTTTTTAATGTTTACTTTTAAAACATAAATTATGATGGGAAATATATTGCCTTTGATGCCTTTTAAGCACAACGAAAATATAGGTTTTGGGACAAGAGTTTGATTGCCCCATGAATGAATGTATGAATGACAAATTGAGTACTACTTGGCTATGACAGGCCAGAGAAGTACGACGACAAGTGTTATTAAGGGTCACGTTCTGCAATTCCGGAAGAGTTTTATGGCAGTGCTTAGTTTCGGGTTTCATTTTAAGTTCTAAACATACCGACCACGACTGTTATTACATAGCAACCAACAATTTATGACCAGTACAGTTTGTTAGTTATTATTTATAGAAGTGAAGGCGATATGGGTATTCCGTGAAAATCGATTTAGTTGTCCGAAGTTTTTTAAAGAAAAAATCTTGCAATTGGTTGTTTTATATTTTGCAACAAATAGTTTAAGAAATCTTAATATATATTTACCCTCGACACTGATTCACTGACTCTGTCACGCAGTACGTAGGAATTTAAATAGGCATTCTATAATAAATAATAAAAAAAATAATATTTTTTTTTGTACAGAAATTGTGTTTTCCCCAAATTTTTTTTTTACAAAAATTTTTTTTTTTCAAAATTTTTTTTTACAAATTTTTTTTTTTTACAAAATTTTTTTTCAACAATTTTTTTTTTTACAAATTTTTTTTTTTCAACAAATTTTTTTTTTCAACAAAAATTTTTTTTTTCAAGGGAATTTTTTTTTTTTAACAAAATTTTTTTTCCATATTTCAACGGGCGCCATAGGCGCATTAAAACTTACTAGTATCACAATATAAGATGATCATGAGGGATTTAGCTCAGGCTTAAGTTCAGATGAACCGGATTTTTAACTCCAGCATGTCCAACCCATTGAGATACATATTCGATATGCAGCTGCCCTCACAACATACTTAATGCGATGGGCGAATTGATCGAAAGCGATCACAAGTCATTTCATCAAACTGGGGCAGGCAGGGAATTAAACTCCAATAGAATTCCTGTGAAGTGTGAAACCCTGATATCCGACCGTCAATATTGGATATATGGAACTCTAGCGCAGACAACCGCTGGATCTTTCTGTTATACAGATAGTTTGAAACTAGGGGAAAGGGCGGGTTTGACTTTCTATAGAAAAACCGAAAAGCGAACTTTTGTTTGGCCCACCAGACCATAACACTGTCTTACCGGCGGAATTCCGAGCAATTACAGAGTGTGGAAACTGACTTAGCACTAACAAAAGACCAACAAATGTAAATATTTTTACAGATAGCCAAATGCAATAACGTCTGGAACGGTTACATCAAATACAGTTTTAGATTGAAAAATGTCTTACTCTGAATATGGGCAAATGCGCATCATTTGTATGGCCGGTCATCACGGAGTAAGAGGAAACAAGAAAGCAAATGCCTTGGTGTCACGAGCCAGAGATTTCCAAACTACTAGCCTAGACATTGCAAAACCTTGCGAAACTACGCACTGTGAACTACAAATATAGACAACTAATGCTCGTATCACGCTATGGAATAGTGAAACCATTGGGTAAACGAGAAGAAACTAGTGGGTTGAACCAAACCACAATAAAACCGAATCCTTGCTGAAATTGAGCAAAATAGAAACTAGTAAGATTGTAGGTATCCTTACGGGGCACACATACGCATCTACACAATATAGAAATAGTAGGTAACAGCGTCTACTGGGCATGCGGAAAGAATGACGAAAGTTTGGAGCACTTTCTCTGCCAATGCCCAACAAAATCGTTGGCCATTTCGAGCAGCTCTAAGGGACAAATGAAGAAGTTATTACGAAGCAAAAGGTCGTGTGCCTTTAGTTAGACATTACAAGGGAATAAAGCAAGATTTTTGAAAAAAAAATTCGCCTTAGGCAGGCGAGTGAAATGTTGATTTATTGAGATCAACGACCTTCTAGGATAGTCACATTCTCATCGGTGCACACCGTGGATCGTGAGTGTTGCTCACTAACTTGTCAGTCTCTCGAACTATTTGCACAAACTTAAGTACACCAGGAGACTCATTTCGGCCAAAATTTCTTTTCGATAAACGCACAGTTTGGGCTATACGGCTTTGAATTGGCAAATAAGGGCTGGTTTCCATAAAACGAATTCGATCTTTCGTTATGAATTGGTAAAATTGAAGGCGCCATAAAACTGATATTTCTAAGTAAGGGAACGTGGTTCTATTGGGAGTACGTTCCACATGTCATTCTCTAGCATATATCAAAAATTCAGAATTGAATGACGTCTAAAAGACATGTTATAATGCATGCAATTTCGACAATTTGTAACGAACGAACGATTTCGTTTTATGGAAACAGGCTGTAAGTTTGAATTATTGTCAAGCAATTCACTACATTCCACGGAGATTTAATACAGACTTTCAGCCCAAATTTCAGGCGGGAAGGGATATAACTGTCACTTTAAAATCGTATGATTCACAAATACAGTGTACTCTCTCCTTGCGGACACCTCTCCTAGCAAACCGCTTCAGTCCTCTTGTGTACTTCCCTCATAAACGGACACCTCTCATAAGCGGATAAAATTCATAGTCCATTTCGTGTCCGCTTATGAGAGTGTACACTGTAATTCATTAAATGACCAATCTGTTAAAGTAGTGCTATGTACAATATTTGATCTATCCAGATAAACCGTGGCCATTCTCTCGCTTAGGCCTGTGGTAATCAGTTCAATACTCCAATACGACACCATTGAAATATCTACTTTTGTGGTACTTCGATAAGACAGAATTTTGAGATAAAATGTATTTACATAGGTTTCGTTTTAGATTTTATAGTATTTGATCTGGCCATTTAGAAGTCTATACCATTTTGATAGCATCAATATACTACGTCTCTTAACCTCATCAATAAGGCGACAGTAAAACGACCATGAATGCAGCAAACACCGCACCTGCTCCTTGGGAAACACACAGACTTTCCCATTATTACTATGACGGTAAATATCAATTTGATTGATATCAATATTTATGATAAATATATGATAATTTTCCTATCAATCAAATGCCATCGGCGGGAAATGACATTGCCGTAGAATTGATGAACTAATAATTACCCCCCCATCTAATTAAGACAATCGATGTAAACAAACCAATGGTGAATAGCCTCAAATTGAAGCCAAACAATGACACTTACTTATTAGCTTCTTGGGAAAGCCACCTGCTACGATCAGACAAAGACATAATCAACTCTACAGAATCCGGCAAACAAACGATACAGGTCCAAAGATTCATTGATTAAATTAAATATTTAGGAAAATTTGTTTGGGAAGAGATTCCCCGCATGCTGTAGTGGAAAGGCGCCAAGAGTCCAACAATTACAACGACTAAAGGAGAGTTTGTTTGGGTAATCTTCAGTTAAAATGCTACAAAAAGGTCTGATGATGGACAGGCCAGACATGAAAATCGTTTGACCTAATGCTCTCCACACGTATTTGTAGGTTTTCATAATTTTGAAACTAATTAATACACCCCAAACCCAAAAGCAGACAACGAAAAGAAAAAGATCGTAAATGTCAAAACGACAGAAATCTTTCTATTTTAGAAATTGATGATGGAAATAATTTTTGGTGTTGAAGAGGGAACAACAATGAAAAAAATCCGAATACGCAGAAGTAACCGCACTGAACAACCCAAAAGCCAGCATGCTGACCAACCGTTCGTCCGTTCCAGTGATCACCGTGATCATCATGCGCCAGGCGGCGGGAGATAACTCTCCAGATAACGCATCGAAATGTTTACGTGTTTGTAACTATTTGACTTCAACACAATCGCACCACCACCACCACCACGGTGCAGCGCAGCAATTTTTTATCTTCTAAACATGCAAGAATTCATTAACCAGATAGTTTATCTGTCTGCCTGGCATAGGCGTGGTGCCTTTACAGAAGTTTGTTTAGTTGGGTTTGATGTGATTAGGATTGAACATGTTTGTACTCTAAAAGTTGTCCACTATTTCAAACGAATGAAACTAATGTGTAAATGAATTTCAATACCAAAAAAATTATGTTTAGGGCAGGGCAAATAGGCCAGGATGGGGTTGAGTAAAAAAAGTATTGATTGTGATCATAATTGCAGGCAGCATTTAAAGGAGTTCCATTTTCGCTGAAACGCTGTAGGGTAGGTCCTACTGCAATCAATCAATATGGACTGAGTTAAATTAAAAAGTACAAACTCTTCAGCCATCTTTGCAATTAATTTTATTCCGTGGTTATATTGGTGGTTGCCCATTTTTCTGAGCTAGAGATAATATGAAAGAGAAAAGAAATTATAGAAAATATTATAAATAACTTCTGCTGAGATTTGAGATTAATAGGCCAATACTCTGGGCACAAAGCCAGAGATGATCACAACCGATGCACCTTTTCCCATCATCGAAGTTGGTTGTAAGAGAAAGCGCGACTGAGTTCCAAAAATTAACTCACAATGACTACTTCTTAACGTCTTTACAGATAAATTTAGGCTGAGGGTAATGATATGTCATTACCAGATAATGTAAACGGTAATGATAAGAGTTTACGGTAATATCTTGTTATTATAATATCACATACCCACTCTAGCACCATGCTAAGTTTATAGTCGCAGTAAAATATCTGATGCCAAAATTATTTTATTCTGAAGGATATTTGACTGACCGTGATTCCAATGGCAGTGAGACCATAATGCATTTTTTTACCGTCGATGCCAGCTCATTAATTGATTTCGATTAAAACAAATGTTGTCTTATTCTACTCTTACAATAATTTTATGGAAAAAATGCTATTATCTACGAATGTTTTGAAGAAAAAATATGTTTGTATTGAAAACAACATTACCTTTTCTACAAAATTGCATTCCATTGAAACAATTGTTATCTCATTCTACACGAAATTTATTTACACATATTTTATAGTAAATTTTAAAAATTTAATTTTTTCCGAACATTTTTAACATTATTCCTTGAAACATGTTAGTTTTAATAACCAGTATCTGAGTTTGATCCGATTTACACGATGACTTTCCACTCAGGTTGGACAGGCAAAACGTTCTACGATTGTTGGCGAAAGAGATAAAGAAGCAAAACCGTGACGAAATGGAAATAGAGGGGAAATTAAAAAAAAATCTGGCATTGTCAATTATATTTTGTTTATATAAAAGAAAAATACACTTCAGAAACAGGCACGCGTGTTTGTTTCTACAGAGTCGTCGTGTAAACGCTCACGACTTTATGAAGGGGTTTCAAAAGAAAATTTCCGAAAAAAACCCTGTGGAAAAAGTCGTAGTGTAAATTGGGACTTACAATTAAACACAACCAGGAATTCCTAAAACTGGGGCAATAGTTTCAAGCGCACTGGTAAGCGAGTTGTTAGCGTGCTTGCATATCAGCGTGAGGGTTGTGGGTTCGATTCACACCAGCAGCTTTGGTCTGTTGCTGGAAAAATCTAGCCATATGATCTGTGTCACACGGTTTAAACCTTAATCGAGCATTAGAATATACTGGGTCCGCCAAATAACTTTTTTTTTAAATTCTATAAAAAAAACATCTACTGGATATTTTCTCAAATTTCTTTTTTTATTTGAAAGAACAATCCTTCCCGGTTAATAATGGAAAGTAATTTCATTCAAATGGCAGTTTAACGTAGCGCCGTCCTGTTGAAACCAAATGTTGCCTCTTAAATTTTTCTAAACAAAAATTCGTTCAACATGGTCCGATAACGAAAATAACGAAAACGAAATAAGCACTAGTTGAAAAAAAAACGTTAGATTAATTTTTCTTTGTGTCGTTATTAAATAAATGTAAAAAAAACAAAAAATAAAAAATAATAATAGAAATAGAAATAAAAGTAAAATAAATAACCCTTTTTGCTGATTGTCACATCTTAATTTGAGTAGTTTTAAAATATTGCGTTTCATATCTTCCGTGCCTTTTTTAAAAACTTCCGAAATGACTTTAAGATATATTACAGTTAAAAATGTGTCTTTGAAGCTTAGTATCATATTACAATTTTGAAATTTAGGCGCTTGTGACTTTTTGTTCTTAGGACGGCAGTGTAATTAGGACACTTTCTAGTTTTGTAATCGCCATTCAGATAGCAAATATTACCCGATTTTTATGATACTGAATTAAATTGTCTTATGGAAACATAGGCAATATAGCCACCATACAAAGACCCCTCCCACATTGAGGTGTTGTGGTTCTAGAAGTCCAATATATGCAAAGCGTAAAGTGAAAAGCAAACTGTACGCCAGCACCGACCGGAATCATCGATACATCCCTCAAATTTCTAAAAAAAAAAATGGAATGACAACGATACAAAAAGGCAGAATTTTGTGTGGCCAAAAAGAAAAATGGCGCATTCTCCAAATTTCCGGAGTATTCTATTCGTCTTGTCATGAATTAGTTAAAAAAAATTCCATGGGATTATGAAATGCATAAAAAGTTTCATTGGCTAAAAGTCAATACAATTATTTCATGCACCAAATGTCACAGATGATTTAACTTTATAGATTTTATGAATTTGTTCTGAACTGCCGACGACTCCCGAATAGTTCCGCCTGTCCCGATGTGGTTTCTAAGGAACATTGAGTTGCTCGAAACTGGAATTTTGTCTCCGCAGACAGATCAGAAAAAGTTACTCATCCATCTCTTCATAGCCAGACCCCTCGCAGGCAATTCAATGTTCATATGTCTATGAGTACTGCAATCATATTTACCAAGAAGGCATTTTCCAAAAACGTATGTCATAAATTATTATTTCATTTGCTGTTGTTGTAGTTTTAGGTTTTTTTTGGAGTGTGTGTATTCTTCACATCTATTCTGGCTTTAAATGTTCTTGTAGGTTTTTTGTTGTTGATCGTTTTTCGTTACTTCATCCATGCGTACGTACGTAGTTTCGAACATGTCCAGGACAGTTACAGCATTTTGTTTAAAATGAACATGCCTTTAAGCGACAGCCATCTACAAGTTGCACTTGACTACCGATTACAATCAATCTTGTGGCAAGACACACATACCGACACACTCGCAGACACGGACATACAGCCAGACAGACGTACATATAAGGAGAGAGAGAATCATATTAGCCATTAAAATGTAACCATGTAAATTATAGATTCTTGTTAAAATTTGCTTACTGCCCAGTTGGTTACCTCGGTTTTGGAACTGACCAGCCGATCACTTTGCCATGGTGGTGGGTTTGTATGCGTTTCGGTTTAAAGTCTTTTAAAATAAATGATTTTTAGTTAAATGAAAATTTTTGCGTAATTTAAGTCTATGAAAAATATGCGCATACACAGCGGGCTATAAACAATTTTTCGTTCAAATGTCTTTTCTCCTCTCCGGCCGCCAACACCGGTCCCGTTTGTGAGCGCACAGTATTTAATAAATGATTCCTCCTCTAATCTAAGATACATCATCAGACAGAAATGTTAAAAATTGTTTAGGAAAAAAAAAATGGAATTTTACACATGTGTAATCTAAATCACAACGAACGTTAGCCGGCCTGTCCGTCCGCCTGGAAGTCTGTCTGTCCCGTGTATTATTTGAATAAACCGTGGACATGAACGACGTGGACTACGCGTATCTGACGCTGCTGCAGATATGCGTGCAAAAATTCACAGCACGGTTGCAGTCAGTTGTTGTTTTGTGTAAGTTGCATGCAGGCTACTGAATCGGAGGGCGATACGAGGTTCTCTACAAGAGTTTGTAACTGATAAATGGGATGGACGGAAGGGCTGGCAAAAACCACTCTATGAAAAAATGGACAAAAGGCCAAAAAAAAATGGGAATGCGCCAAATGAAGTTGAAAAATTTCCCAACAAGGGCCAACAAGAAAATTTCTCCAAAAATTCTGATAAATCTCTCAAATAATTTATGGAAAATTCCCCAATGAAAAATCGATGAATTTCAAGGGATCTCCATTAATTAGCAGTGTTATGGAAATCGCAGCTGCTAACGTGTGAGTGGCCAAACCTTACTTCAGGCTAAGAGATTGGAGTTGGGCTTGAACCTCGAATCACAAAACAATGTATAATGAAACAAAAAATAAATGCAATCGAACGGATTCTCCCTAATATTAAAGACCACCGCAAACGTTTTAAGAACCCCGTATTTTTGGATATCGAATATAAAAGCACTCCTTAGGCCAGGTACTTCTATACAACTGGTGATTAAATGAAGACGCAGGCAACAGACCAAATTTACGTTTTAGAAGCACTTGGAGCAGACATAGGACCTCTCACCCATCGAAGACATTAAAATTCTACTTGAAGATTTAAAATGACAAAATAGGATTCGTCCTGATCGTCGTTATGTTCGGTATCCAGCAATTCCGGAATGAGGCTTAGCGATTTGGCCGCCGCAAGGAATATTGTAATGAGTAGCTCCAAATTTATAATAAAATTTCTCCTCAACTTCTCCTATTGCACTCTCTCGATTAAATAAGCGAATAATGTCCACACAAACACATATCCATGATAAAAGCATGGTCCAAATTGGTTGCCGAAAACGGTATTATGTGGAATGTAAGGAAGCTGTTAATGAAGCCAAGAACGTGGCCTACAGGGAGATACTCAACCCTATGACAACGAAAGGTTTGTGCGAGAGATACCGAGAGTTAAGGACTTTGGAAGATCGTCTATACCGAAAGAGGACGGCAGTATGAGGAGGCAAAGCCAATAGAAATATCTGGTGAAAATTACTTGCTACGGCTCAAAGGCCCGCGTCGCACGCCACATATTTCCTAAACCTAGAAAGGTTGTTCTATATATATGCACTGGAAAAAAATACTAACTTCAAGGAAAATGTACTCAAATTGAGTAAACTTGATCTTCATTTGACATCTAGTTTAAATTTCCTCAATTAAACCACTGCTTACTTATTTTAAGTACGAAAAATGTCCAAGCATACTTAAATCTAGTAAAATGTCCTACGATTGAGTAGGAACCCAACCCAATCCAAGCACAGTGGTTCTCCAAAACCACAGAACTGGCTGTGAATGGGTTAAAAAGGCTTCACTTAAAACTTAAGCTAATACCAGTCTTTACACTGGTTTAAGTGTTTTTTTTCGTTATTTAATTACAATACAAAGTAAATATATAGGTTTAAGGTTTTTTTTGTTATTTAATTACAATACAAAGTAAATATATATTCCAATTTTGGCTACGAGGGCAAATCGGATGACACAGACCATTTGGCAAGGTTCTTGTAGCGACAGACCAAAGCCCTTGGAGGGATTCGAATCCAGAACCTGCACGCTACCGACTCATCTACCAGGGCGCTTTTGTATTTTTAAATTTTGCTATAAAGTGTCACAAGGCCGCCTTAAACCCAACCCAAACTTTCTTACGCCTGTTTTTTTCCTTCTGCCTCTCGCTCACACACTGTCCATGTCCATGTTTCTTTCTGCGTTTATCATTTAACATGCCATGCCATTGCATGCCACTCCATTGTGGCTAACAACACAACAGCGGTGTAAAATGTTTTCGAGGCCTATCAGGTTTTAAGCTGTTCGCCATGCCATGGTTTGCTGTTGCCGGTGCCGGTGCCGGTGCTTTGGGCTGCGAGCGAGCCAACGAGACGTGCGTTTAGGAGGTGCTTGTTTAGCATTTGTAGCATGTCCTTAAAAGTGACAAATGTACAACATGCCTGTGACGCATGATTAAAAATTATGAATATTATGCAATTTTCAGTTGTTGCATTTAATCGAATGCTACTACTAGCAAACCGGCAGTTGCATGCAGTCCGAACAGCTTCTAATTTAATGGAAAATTGGAAAAAGCGTTTTGCCATCTCGTACCATGAATAGCAGGAAATGTAACATGGACGAAAAAGTAATTAAAAACAAATTGAATTTTTTTTTTTTTTTTTGGCAAGAATAAGTGAGCCATTCAGATGTGTGTGAAGAATGCGGAAGCCAGCAGGGAGGTTAATAACTGCTTGGAGATTTCGTGGTGGTGAAGGGGAGTTTTCAAAGTAGCATTACTTTGTTTGAAGATGTGATGGACCATAGCGGATTTTTAGAGAGTTGATGAAACTGGGGGTATTTTTCCCGCTAGAGAAATGAGGAGTTTCAAGGCTCTTCCATATCTAGAGCAATGCGCAGAATAATGGCCTTAAACTTCACAAGAAGTAAGTGGTTATTCTAATTCTGTCACAGTAAATATGTTAAGGCTCGTTACTTTTCTAAAAACCTAAGGCTAATCACAACTGTGGACCTGAAATCTGGAACTCCAGCAAAATGATACTGAGTTTTGCATCAGCTTTAAGAGAAGATACGAGCTAAATAAATAAAATAAACACCTGTTGTATGGTTGTCCTTGGGAGAACAGCTCGTGTTGGGTGAATTCCTCCTTACATAGTCTGTGGTTTGCGAAAAACATATGATGAACAGCTTTGACTTTTACAGCATTCACAATAAAAGCTGATGTGTTACCTTGTAAATCGTATTTTGCACCTATTAAAAATACCCCCCCCCCCCCCCCCCCCTACCGCGAATTTATGCAACAAAATATTATTTTTGTTTTATGCTCCATCACAGTTGTTGGGCGGTTTTCTTTGTTTCTAAACAGAGTAACATGCAATTACTCCAATTTTCATACCGTATTGGCTGAGGCAGTAGTTGGTCGCTTCGACGTTGTCTAGGCAACCAACCTCTATAATTTACAAGTGCATCATGGACAACAACATCAGCACCATCACCATCAGCGCTCTACATAATTCCTGGGCTTTTTATTCCCACTGGATGGTGTACTTTTTTTCTTCTGTTTTCTTTCTGATGCATCTTTTGCCTCAATGTTTTGCTGTATTTCGAAGCAATTTCATACGATTTAAATTTTAATTGATGTTCAGGCAAAAGATGCGAAGAAAAAACCTACGGTTGATGTTGAACTGAGAATGGGAAAATTCTTTGGCGAAGCCGCTGAAATAATCCAATGGCAGAATAATGTGGGAACTGCAGGACGGGTAGATGCCAAACATTTAAATGTGATATATAATCAAATGTGGTCTACAGAATGGAATGGAACAAAATGAAGCAAAACTTAAAGGAGGTTAAGCATAACGTTTAACGTCTAATGAAAAGAAGCTGAACCATTGTAGCGAATGGAAAATAACTTAATTTCTAATGAACTACAACAACGAAATTACCATTGATCAATTTGTGATGAACCATCCAAGACAATTTATTTGTCTACAGACAAATGAGAATATTCATTTAATGGAAACGATACCCCACATTTTAATAGAAACTTGATTTCATATTCAGGTTTTGGGAATGAACCGCAGCACTTATAAAGCAGACGTAAAATAATAATAGTCGCCTCCAAAGGAACTATAACTACAGGGGTTTTCAACAAGAGGTGTTATTTTGGTATTCAAAGAAAAAATGACATTTTGTGAGATAAATGATTGGATGTTTATTTCATAACTAGTAAGTTGTAATGCGCCTATGGCGCCCGTTAATTTGCTTGAGAAAGTATTTGTTACTTAATTTTAAAAATGTTGTAAAAAATATTTTGAGAAAACTATTTTGTAAAAAAAAAATTCGAAAAAAAATAAAATTGGGAAAAAAAAAATTTGTGGAAAAAAAATTTATGCTGAAAAAAAAATTTTGTTGAAAAAAAAAATGTATGCTGAAAAAAAAAATTTGTTGAAAAAAAAATGTTTGTTGAAAAAAAAAAATTTTGTTGAAAAAAAAAGTTTGCTGAAAAAAAAATTTTTGTTGAAAAAAAAAATTTTTGTTGAAAAAAAAAAATTTTGTGGGAAAAAAAAATTTTGTGGAAAAAAAAAAATTGTAAAAAAAAAAATTTTGGAAAAAAAAAAATTTTGGTAAAAAAAAAATTTGGGGAAAACACAATTTTTGTACCAAAAAAAATATTATTTTTTTTATTATTATTATTTATAGAATTATTAAGAATGCCTATTTAAATTCCTACGTACTGCGTGACAGAGTCAGTGAATCAGTGAATCAGGGAATCAGTGTCGAGGGTAAATATATATTAAGATAAGATAAAGAGGAAGGTATGCCGATAATAATGAAAGACAACATCAGCCAAATAGCCATCACGACCACGCTTACAGCGCCATATCCTTTTCATGAAGTTTTCCAAAACCAAATCGCAAACTGGCTGACCAATGTCCTCGATATCCTTACGAATTCTATCTTTCACTACCATTTTTGTAGTGAAAGACAGCTACCGAAATACCGGGTGATTCAAAATAACACCTCTTGTTAGAAAATCCTTTAAACCACTTTTGGATTGTGGGAAACAGAGTCTCATCGGTTCGTTGTCCAATGACCGGTTGATCGGACGACGCCCCATAGAGAAAACTCGTTCTTCAACCGAACTATTTGTATGAGGACTTCACTTCCAACAAGTGTGTTTCCTGCCAGTTGGGACATTTTCAAATGCAAAACAAATGTCAGCAAACACTACTCCTCTTATCCTCCATCTTTTTATAGGGGGCATCCCCTGAGTGTTGATCTTAAAAAAACAGAGACCATGAACTTAGAACAAGTAATCATATTCCTTAAACTGATAGCGCCATTCGTATATTAATTGAACATGGATCTCCTAAAAACCTAAAAGTTTTTCTTTATTTATAATCCGCATTCATAGACGCTAATGGTTGTCCCAACGAAACAAACAACTGCCTTCAAACAAAACATTAAAGTCTACGGTTACTGAGCAAAGGAGAATAACAAAAAGTAAAATTAAATCAAGAGCATGTTTCAAAATTCCTCAATTTGTATACAAATCCCTAAGTCGCCTCACCTGCAAAAGCTAATTCAAATGATGGATGACTTTCAGGTGAATCTGGCTGCACTCATTCGAAACCAGCACATGGCTAAGTAATCCCTTCACATGAGATAATACAATTATCTGTCCTTCTGTCCAAATATCCTTTTGTCATAAGCTTTTCATAAAGCACTTACCGAGAGCTAACAGATATACATACATATTTATGTGTGTACCTGACGTGTCCAATTCATATGAATACGAGGACATTTCTGCTCTAAAACTTGTTGCCTTGCGGCACTAAACTCACAGTCTTGGTGGCATTGTCCGACATAGAGAATTGCCTCCGAAATGAAAAGAGCCAAAAAAAAAATTGGTAGAAGAAAAACACACACACACACAGGAAAGAGACACAATTAAAAAAGGAAACAGTGATGCCACTGCATACGACACATCACGGGTGCAAGCTCAACATCATCTTCCTCATCCTCATCATTTTGGGATGAGGCGCATGATGATGCACCAGGGACAGGGTGCACGAGGAAGAAGAACGGCCACAGCAAACAACACCAACAACAAACAGCACAAATGGCAGCCGGAGGTGGTCGGTCGGCAGTGTGAATTCCAGTATAATGTTATTTTCTGCTAAACACCGACATTGTTGTTACACTGCTGATCAATTGTTAAAACCGCATGTGGCTCTTACGCTTGTCTTTTTTTCTTCTTCTTCTTCTACTTACTTGGCTGTTTTGTAACGTTCACCTTTTATCCCCTGTTGCTGGCGGTCTGGGTCTTGCAGGAAACGTTGAAGTGAATCTGTGAATCTTGTGTTGGTTTTGATAGTGACTGAGTGAGTGACTGGCCTCTGTGGAAGAAGTTGTTGTTGGCATTGCTGTAGTTTAAAGTTGACTTGCCACAATAAATTGTAGTGCAGGCAAACCGACAGCAGCATACAGGAATCTCCGGCCACAGAGGAATATTTGCAACAGCAGCAACAACAGCACAACTGGCCAACATGGTGTGCACCTTGGCCAAGAGTACATTTGGAGACGCACCGACAGTGTTTTCGAATAGGAAAGAAACGATTGACCAGAAATATTGCACCTTCAAAAGAAACTACAATTTAACCGCCATATTCATAAAAATTTAAAACCGCTTTACAAACCGTAAAATGTATGAAAATACAAACACATCTTTCTTTAAATTTTTTTTTAGGAATACGGGGGTGAATATTTTACGATGACAAATAGCAGGAACTCTAATTGAAAATAAAAATTACACCTGCTATTTGGTTGATTTTCACACTTAAACCGGCCAACAAAAAATTAAGATTTTAGTCCACTTTCAACATGTTGAAACTTCGTTTGATTTAAGTAGGAATCTTCTCTTCTTTTAAAAACCATTTTGAATGACGAATGGTCCAACGGATTTCTTCTGCCGACCGAATTTTAAGCTCCGTATTCATAAAGATTTAAATCAAATGTATGAAAATATAAAAAAAAAATGTCTAAACAAATTTTTTAAAATTTTTAGTAATAATCTTAAAATTCCTAACGTAAAAAAAGGGGAAGGGAATTTGTAGAAGAAACCAGGAGCGCACAACAGGCCGAATTGCTGGCCTAGGTGTATGTCAACGACATGAGACGGTCGTGACCGATCCTCCATTTCAACGTAACCTAACCTAGGATATTTTTAAAAGAACAAAAATCCTGATGAATGCCTCTGCCACTTTTGTACAACATTTCACTTCCATCATTTTTGTCTCGACCGCGTCCTCGGTAAAACAGTTTCAATAGGCGGTCTAGAGTCCTTGGACAACAAATTTTAGAAGCTCGCATCATTGTGAAGGATGATGAACCCCCTTTTTTTGTTAGCAGCCACTGTGCCATCATTGTACGGATGGATGGATGAACGAACGTACGAATGACCGTATGAATGGATGGATGGATACTTTACCAAATTGGCCCACAGGCAAAAATTGGTATAAACTCTACTAAAAGCTTAAACATAACTAAGGCATGTAGACATTTGAGCTGCAAACGCAGCACCCAACAATTGTGGCTGCAAACACCAACATCAATATGAAGAATAGTAAATTCCTGCTCTGCAGCCAACTCGAATCCAGTGCGCCTTTCCTCTACACCGATACCATGAGACTCACATTGGCAAGCCCACAAACACAAAAACAACAACTCGAAATTGTTACAGATTCGGCCTTAAGTTTGTTGTGGCAGGGTAAATGCTTTGCTTTAGATTGCTTTGGCAGCGTTTGGTGTTCTTTTTTTTTTGCTATGTAGAAGAAAAAATTCTGAAGTCATGACAGAACGATAACAAAATACATAAGACAACAACGCCGGACAACGGCAGCAGTTGTAGCAACAGCGGCAACATTTCACTGCAACATAAAAACTGCGTGAGAAACACACCTGCCGGATGGACAGACATTACACACAAACATACACACACACACGTCACATCTTAGTTCAGCTTAGCTCTTGGTCTTTTCTTGACGCAACATACCGCTCCCCACCCAACTGCGTTGTGGCTTTACCGGCTGCCCCATAAGCTTAGAATTGACACGAGAGTCAGACTGTGGAGGGAAGTTATCTAAACCCATACGTACGTTGCCCATGATGATGGATGACTTTAGAGTTTTAGATAAATTGTTGCAGCAACATTTGGCCGAGGCACAAATACACACACACACACAGATACAATTTATGCTCAGCACTCGCCCCGCCTGGGAGGTATGTTAAGTAACAAGTTGATTGGTATTTGAGGATACGTTTCTGTGATGGCTAACAAACAAATTTGACCGCCACTGATAGTGCATTCTTAAGGATTTGCCGCAGAAGATGAACTTATTATTTGATTTGACTTACGGTAGGGAGACGATGCAAATGATCACTGATTTAAAGGTACATGATTGGATTAAGTGTAAATCCGATGGAAAGTATCAGTCAAACCAAAGATAACAAGGCTTTCAATATTTAATTCTATAATATTGGAAATCGTTATTTCAATAAGCATTTAGCATTACGATATATAGAGACATGTACAATTTAATACACTAATCTAAGAACGTTCGTATTTCCCATAATATTCAATGAAGAAACAGACTGGAAATTGTTTGAAATCAGTGAGCTGAGCTTGATATCATTTGTATGGCTGAAGAGTTTTCTAGATTAGTTTTACACTATTATCAAAATACTTTATGGAAAATTCCCAAAAAATAAAATGAAGAATTCCCAAAAATAAAAAATACACTATTATGAAAATACTTTATGAAAAATTCCCAAAAAATAAAATGAAGAATTCCCAAAAATAAAAAAAATCCACAAAAATACCAACATGAAAATTTTACCAAAAATGCTGAAAATTCACCCAAATATGAAAATATTACCCAATTTAAAATCTGCCGCAGCCGTATTTGTATAGTAACTTATAGTCAAATCTAAGTATTTAACATAAACAACCATTAGGCACAATTTGAAGTGTACCGTCAATAAAATATTTCCTCCCCTCAATGTTCACTTTAATCCTACCTGCACTGGCCTTGAATTTTTCATAGAGTCACTTATGACAACACGACTGGCCCACATTTAAGGTGAATATATATTAATATCCATAGCACAAGCCTTCTTCTAACAAGCTAAGGTTGCGAATTTGAACTGCTGTCAGAAATAACTCAGAGGATCCCAAATTATGAAGACGAGGTTAAAAAAAAAATGTATGATCATCCGCCGACTACTCCGATTTGTATACAGCTGCAATACATTTATATAATGGTCTCGAGTGGCCCTCAAACGTTTCCGATTTTTGTTGCAGCTGCGAGAACTGTGGAGGGTTGTTATGTATGGCTGCTTACAGGTAACCAATAAATCTGACACATGAACGACGAACGCGGAGTTTGGCGGCCCACAAATCGCGGAGGCAAATTTGGAATCTGACATGTTAAACGTATCGTTGACAGGACACTCTGTTGTCCAAACAATCTTCTCTAAATCAGTTTCATTTAAATCCAAAAATTGCGTAATCTCATATCTTAGTCATATCTTTTGAAAGCGTTTAGGATTCGGATTTGTGTAAGTCCAACACTCAGGGTATTTCCCCTATAAATTCCGATTTTTACTTACTTTGGGTCGTATGAAAGAGAACACTACCCTGCAGTCTAAAATTAATTTACAATTTTGTTTTGGAATAGTTTTATATCTTTTTTATTAAAAAAAATTTATTCTTTTTTAAAAAAAATTTATTGTTTCTTAAAAAAAAATATTTTCTTAAAAAAATTTAGTTTTTTTTTTTTAATAATATAAAATTTATAAAACTATGTATTTTGTAGAATTCCTGAAGATGTCTTTCGACGAAAGACGAAATATTGAAAAAATACACATTTAAAATAAAAACAAAACAACAAGACCTCGAGTTTAAATAAATAAAATATTAGTTTATAAAAATGTATATTTTTTTTTTAAATATTTACAGATTTTTTTTAAATTATGTTTATATTTATTTAAAAAAAAAAATTATATTTTTTGTAAAAAAAATTTATTTTCTTAAAAAAAATTTAGTTTTCTTTAAAAAAAAAAAAATTAATATACAATTTATAAAACTATGTATTTTGTAGAATTCCTGAAGATATCTTTCGACGAAAGACGAAATATTGAAAAAAATACACATTTAAAATAAAAACAAAACAATAAGACCTCGAGTTTAAATAAATAAAATATTAGTTATAAATATTTTTTTTTTAAATATTTACAGTTTTTTTTTATAATTTATGTTTATATTTTTTTAAAAAAAAAATTTATATTTTTTTTAAATTGTATATTTTTTTTTAAAAAAAAGTAGCTTTTTTTTAAAAAAAATTATATATTTTTTTTTAATTAAAAAAATGTTCTAGCATCAGGGAGCTGACGACGGTTATCTGAGTAGCAGATACGGTTTAAATCTTTATAAAAACAACAACAGAGTTAGATAAGACCACTATAGGCGGGCTATCTTACAACAACTAGTAAAAGTTTGCGAACTTTTTATTTTTTTGCATTCAAGGCTAAATGTATGACTTCTTTCAATCACTGTCTACATTTCATAGATTTCCTACGCACCGGTCATCCTTCCCTCATTTTACAAACTGTTTCACATTTAGGCTCACTCTAAATTCATTACTGTGAATCGAATGCCTGCCCTCCTCGCTTATTCTTAATCGCCCCTGGAAACTTTTTCTTTCATTTCAACTGACAGGGCGGCTGCCAACTGCAAATAAACGCAGCAAAGTCATATGTAAAACAAAATGAAAAAAAAAAACAAACGTCGCTCCGTAAAAAAAAGCAAACTGTCTAAAAAATATCTGAGCATACATGACTATTTGCGGGCCGAAATAACCCAGCAAAAAGATTGATGGATGTTAACAATTTAACGTTTTTATTACAATGTAGTGACAAAGACTTAATCAATGCATTGTTATGCACATTCGGAGATATTGGTTTCCTAGAGAAACCTTATTTGGGTTTTTTCCTGTATTTTCCTACATTTTCAAAATTTCCACAGCACTTATTGTAAACTCAGCCAAAAGAATACCGGTAAGCACTTATCTACAAATTATCTTACCAAATTATCATCCATTGATGATTTATACATTCGCCTTACACTTAACATTACACGGTAATGAGTGTTTAATAAAATAAAAATAAACACTGTTTATGCTGGGTTCTCTTCTCTGATACTTTTTTCCCCTGCACACATTTCATATGTTTGTAATCGCGGCTCAGCTATCGCCTTGACTATACTACTCCACATTTGCCTTAAGGCTTCCATTGCAGCGGCAGCAACAGCAACGTCAAAGTCGCTTCCAGAGTGTGTGGTGTCCACATGTGGTATGTTGGTGTCTGTTTGTTTCTCTGACATACGGTCGTTGGGGTCTGTGTTCATTGCGTTTGGGGCAGTGTTTACAACACGCATGTGGAGTTTTGTTGCTGTTGATGATGTTTGTTGGTTGTCGGCTCTTAACTTGGCCAAAATGACGTTTTGGGATACGCCAAACGACTGTGTATACATATGCAAGTATCGCATGCACTTGGTTATGGTAACTTACCGGTAGGAGAAGATTGAAATGTGCATGCACTAATGTCAAGATTTTTTTCTTCAGTGTCTTCTTCTTCTTTTCTTTTGCTTTTGGTGCTGTAGTTTTTTCTTCTTCTTAGGTTTTCTTGTTTGTGGGCTTTGGAAGGAATTGTTGTTTCTTTGTGGAGGATTCATGATTTACTAAAGATGTGCAGAGCAGTTGATACAATTCGTTATTTTGTTGTGGTGGTTTTGGGCGATGTCGGAATATGTGTTTCTTATGTTTTTAGCCCAGTTGACATAAATCGTCGGAAAGTTATGACATACCTTATTTTGATTTGTCAGTTGCGGCTGCAGGACAATTAAATCAAATCTTTATGGTGACAGTGTTTGGAGGGGTCATGGATGCTTCAAAGGAAAGTATTGTGGAAAGAGCGTGTAATTGCAAAGAACTACTCAAACGCCAAGATTCCAAGGATAACGTTCTGTAGTATCTGAGGTATCAGTATGTCTTGGCACGTTGTCAACCTCAGCCTAATGAGGGCGAGTTATTTGGAGGTTCATTGGTGTATCGTTTTATACAAATTGCAACAGAAGTGGAAAACGTTTGCCAAAACACTGTCCTAAAATCTACAAAAAAATAGTTAATGCCGTGGTTAAATAATATTGTTCTTTCCACTGACAGACAAGTGGACTCACCACTCGTGTTTGATAGGGCAGAATTCAAAATGTTCCATCGATTTAACTACCTCATTTTAAAGATATGTGACTTTATGATAAACTATTGATTATGGCCACTACTTTTCAAGATGGAGTTATCTACACGCTGAAAAAAATAGCCATTTTAAAATGTTTTACCAAAGTTTAGAAGTAAACAGTTCATAAATTAATTGACGCACCAGATTGCAAACTAACAACGCCTGTTTCAAAAGTTTTGCCCGGTTTTTCTCGAGGGCTTCCAAAAATTCTTGGTTGTATAGACCACCAAGTGAAATAAATGCCAAGCTAAAAATTCAATAACACCCAAAAATTTATAAAAAAAAAACATATGTTATATTTTTTGGATTTTTTTTTTAGAAAAATTTCGCAGAAAAATCGAAAAAAATAGAGGAGCAATGCGAGCATCGTATTACCGATTTTTCATTAGGAAATTTTTCGTAAACTTTCAAATTTTTTTTCTGTGAATTCATTTTTAGGAATAATTCATTGATTTTTTTTATTTTTAGGATGATTTCATTTGATTTTGATTTGGGTACAGCGCTTGGATTGCAAACCGAGAGTTATATGTTCAAACACCTCTAAATTTGTCAACATGCAACCGAAAGTACGGCATTTTCGAAAACATAAGCTAATTCAAGTCCATCATTCTTTGATGATGCATTTCCTTACTCACCCATGTTACGGATTACAAAATTCTCTTCAACAAACACAGCATTGTAAGTTTCTAGTGGGTGAGTTGGGGACTAAAGGGGGGTGAAATTTTCTATAAGTGGATTTTAAAGTTTGTTTTCTTACTTTTTATTAAGTTCAATGTTTGCTTTTAATTATTTTCTTATTGGATTATTTGGGGGGAAATTCCCACACCCAAAAAGTCAACACATACATATGCCAGCCCGTATATCTATCTGTCTTAGTCACCATCAATGTTGCATCCGAATTCAATTGAATTGTGGCTTTGTTCTCTGTTCACAGAAAAAAAATTGTTTTTTTTCTGTCTTTCTCTTATTTTTCCTTTCCTGACTGGGAAATAGTTTTGATCGGTGCGTTTGGATATCAAAGATTGGTCAATTGATTTGAGGTTTGTTTTGATTTTATTTTTATTTTAAATACATTGTTTATCTTTAATTTCGTTTATCTCCCCCCAAGAATCAAGTCAATGAGAAAAACTAACCTTTTTCTAATGAAAGGCAGCAGCAGCGGCAACAGCAGAGACATTGTGTTCTTAAACACACAATATTGTATGAGTAGATAACATTTATAAGATGTTCTAAACTCCAATAAAAACAAATACTCGTACTACGGATGGTGCTGGGGCTGGGGCTGGGGGGGCTGCTGCATCCGATAGATTGAATTTGTTGTTTTTGGATTTTACTATAGGAGAAATGCTTGGAGAAATTGTAAAATCCATAAGTTTCTCAATCAAAATGAAAATGAATAATGATGACAACGGCTGGTAAGGTACAGTGGGACAGAGGTATAATGAAATTATTAAACTATGAGAGAGAAGTGCCTCCTTAAATTGCGGTAGATAGCGCAGAGGTGCACGGATGTCAGTGAGTCCCAGCTGAATTTCTGCAAAACAAATAAAATTGATTAACAAAATGGCCAATTAAGTCTCCCTTGACCATAATAATTACCATAATTGACCTCTTCGATTTTCTCCACGGTCTTGGCGCATGGTTACCAACAAGCGTGGCGTTGACATCTTTAAAACGTTTGCGCTGGTCAATAATGAGGTAGCTACCTTTGATTCCATTGAAAAATATTTAAAATTGAAAGTTTATATTTACAAATATATAGCAAATTCAATTGTATCGGGCCTTTTGCTTGACCACAAAAAACCCTTCTCTTGTAAAATTACCTTTGAGTCGCTTACGTGGGTCTTTTGAGTCTTTCGTGGTTGGGGCTTGAATGTTATAAAGACCTGAATTGCAATTAGTTATGTAATTGCCCGTACCATTTTGGTTAAACAAATTGTCATAGTCCAAACTGATTTTCAATTAATTTTCCCCGTGTTTTCTACCTTAGATTACATTTAATTAAAACTTTATCAAGTACATTTTTTGTAATTCACTTAAAACTTCTACGCAGCATCATTTCTATTATATTTGTATTTTGTCCCACTGTCCCTGGAGATGACTTAAAAGATTTTTTCCATCTGATTTTCTACTGGTATTTTTTTATGAGGGGAATTGTTTTTCTAAAGAAATCTCCAAAAGCACATTTATCTCTTTCCACTCCACGTTGTTGTACCATTCGAAATGTATTGGGTGCACTTTTTTTCTCAAAAAATTCATTGGAAATATGGCAGGAAAAGTAAAGTAAAAAAAAGAGTTTTTTTTTCATCTTCTCTATTTGAATCGTGATGCAAGAAATCAAAATAAGTTGTTTTGTTTTGGTGCGTTCGCATATACGGGGATCTTTTGTGGCACGAACAAAAGACTGTAAATGTATACGATTTAATTTATAACAGCGTATTTCTGACTGAAACAAGTGTTTGTGTTTTTGTTTTACGGAAAAGGCTGTCCGTCCCTCCGTCTGTCTGTACCTTTTTTGTGTCGGAGTTCAATGTGAGGTTGCTGGGACGACAATCAAGCTGATGATGACAATGCTGATACTGATGCCGCTGCTGATGTGAATGACTCTGACGGCGACGGCGACGACGACGATGATGATGTGTTACATGATACGTTAGCTGATACTCATGTTTGAAGCCGAATTGTCGTTTGTTGTTTTTGTTTTAAGTGATCCCCATAGGTTGACATTGTTACCACTTTGATAGTATCCACGACTATGTGTGTCATGTGAATACCTGCCGAGTTGGGTGCTGCACTGTGATTCGATGTTTAACTCCATCTGTTTGTGCGTCCGTCCATCCGTTGCTGGCAATAACACTCTATTGTCTTAGGAGTTTGCTGGGTGTTTTTTGTTCACAATGATTGTCTCTATTTAATTAAAGTATCCTACTGGGAATCGATTATGTGTAAGCGGTTTGTTGTCCCTCAATATTCGGCATAATTTCACAAAATCATACACATGAGATGAGTTTTGAATTTGTTTAATGTCAAATTCATTTCCATCATATTCAAAAATACACTGTGAAGCATTTGTACAGGGTACGGAAATTGTTGATAATTTAAAGCAGGAGGGGTTGTCTATTAGCGGAATGAATGTGTGTAGATGCCTCACATCCATCTGGCTAAATTAACTGACTGATTTTCCTTAACATTCCATGAAGGAACAGACGGGGAACTTCTCTTGAATCAGTGAGCTGTGTACGATATAATTTGTATACTCACTGACCGGGACCTACTGTTTGCAGCCGGCTCCGAACGGCTAATGCTTTTTTAGAGAAGTTTTAAATGGCTTAGAGATTTCTCTCTTACTCGTAAAGTCGCCAACATTTACAAGGTGGAAACAGCCGCCGAAAAATTGTTGATGGTCTTACCCGGTTTCGAACTCGGGTTCTTCTGTGTGATAGTCGCACACACTACCTCCCATACCGCCCACAAGTAACTAAAGTAACTATATGATGTAAAAAAATCGAACTTCTTTCCTTGAAAATGGAATGCTATACAATATATGCATATGTATACGAATGTATCTCTTTATCGTAATGTAATCACAATATCCAGAACACAACTTCACATTATTTCCCGAATCTATAATTTTTTTTTTTTTGGAAAATATATCTGTTGAAGATCGGACGAATCCTCTCGATGACGATCTGGATCGATCTCAACAATTAGTAGCCATGTCTGGCATTGGAATCAGTTGATGACAGCCATACTGTGGCTAATTTAATATTGTGTAGGTCCAATAAGGATATAGAATTGTTATTTAATTTAATTAACGAAGAAATCCACCAAATTTCTTAAAAAAGTACACGGCACTCTTGTTCAAAGGCAAAGCTTTTGAATGGCATTCACATTCGCTCTGTCTGTTTCGTCTACATTCACGCCTCTCACAAGTCTTCGTCTTTGAGAACCCAACAAAGTTCAACTCCCGGGTAGAATTTTGTTCAATCTCCTTTTCCTAGTCAATTGTTCCGCAGTGTACTTTCTTCACTGTTCATCTTCAAAGACTTCTTTATTTTGATAGAGAATTATTATATTTACATACTTCGATTTGATTTTTTAACATTTTCTCTTTGTTTGTGAAAAAAAAAACAAATCATTATGAATATGAATATTTTTGAGTTGTGTTTTTTTTTTGTAGCCATACAGTAAATGTCGGGCTAAATGTTCAAAACACATCTATTGACAATTAACAGCATGAGGCAAGATTTTTTGAATTTTATGCGCGACTTTCTTTTGAAACCACGGAATGTCTTGAGTGGAGCGGTATAAACGGCAAATACGAATTTCGAATAAAGCTTTAGCTTATTTGGAATCATGTTGGTTGGTGGGTTTAGCAAAAGATGTACAATTATTAGTTTGTATTTCCGGGATTTTCAATAGACAAAAATAAAATTGTATGCCGCATTAACTTCAACTCAAGGTTTCCTATTGAAGAAACCATATTGGCTCATCATATAGCCTCTTCAACTTTCATTTCGTTTGCTCCAAAACATCTAGACCGATTTTATTGTCCGTTACCAATCACATGACGGCTCCACCATGCCAACCCGATAACTGCCCTCCCCCATGTGGCGTTTGCCACTGACAGTGAAAACAACAAAAAATATTGATTTACTAGCATTTGTTGTTTGGGTTTTTTTTATGAAACATTAATAATATTATTTATTTTGACCGAAAAATGCATACATTCGATTTTCCATAATTCATGGTTCTTCCTCTCTCTCTCCGTTTTTGAGTTTTATTTTATTCAAATGTAGCCTTCTTTGGAAAACAACAAAGGCTGTGTTGTGTTTTGATTCGAGTTTTGTTTAATATTTAATTAGATTTTCTTATTATCTTGTTGTTGTTTTTTTCACAAAGCAAATGTTATGATATCGTTGTTTTTGTGTCATTTTGGACTAAACAAAAAAAAAATCCATAAAAACTGTTTGTGTTGAATAGCCTTTTTGATTAACTTTAATGTAATTTTTTTCGGTTAGATTTGGTGAAAAAGAAAAAAACCGAAACTGAATTAGTATTCTGTTAAAAAAACTACAAACTAAGCTTTGAACGTATAACAAAAAATTGATGTTAGTAATAGAATTACATCTAGAGCGAATTGGATGAACGAGGATGGTACGATTTGCTTGATATCCAACGGTCATGGCCAGCATGGGAGATAATTACAAAAGTATTGCAATAATGTTTGCATTGAACAATTATAGTAGATGAATGATGTTTGTAGTATAAAACGAAAAAAAAATATGGAAAAATATACAAATAACACATGGGCACCACCCGGAAGGTTTAGTTGTCCTCCCTAAATGTTTTTGCCATTTACGGATTGAAAATCACCCAATCTCAATAGAAGTTGCAACTTCTTAGCGCACAATATTAAAAGCAGTATTGAAACTTAATGTCCATTTATACCTAAGGTTGTTAGTGCAATAATATTACTCAAGAGCAATAAGGTCGCAGTCTTAGGTAGCATTTTGATGGAATGGCTAAAAGCCGATTGATATATTACTGCACATATCATGCTGTCCCTCATTATTAAAATTCACCACAAAAATGGTGAAAATCTTGGACCGCAATACAGAAATCGGTGGAAAAAATCGAGCTGTTGGGATAGGTTAGTGGTGTGAAAAACATAACCCATGCACGTCGCTAAAGAACAACTGAGAAAATTGCTGCTGTAGTCCAAAGTGTTGAAGAAAACCCCAGGTTTGTCCATTCCTCGTCGTTCTTGGGAATTGGGCATTCCACAAACGTCATTGCGCCGTATTTTGCATAAAGACTTGGGTCTTAAGGCTTATAAAGTTCAGTTAACACAAGAACTCAAGCCGGCCGATCATCAACAACGTCGTGTCTTTGCTGATTGGGTCCTTGAAATGCATAAAAAAGATCGGGAATTCCATCGAAAAATCATCTTGACCATTTCCATCTCGGTGGCTACGTCAACAAGCAAAATTGTCGCATCTGGGGCTCGGAAAACCCAATAGTTATTGTTGCGAAGCCTCTCCATTGCTCTTTTACGGGAAACGTTTCCGGATCGTGTTATCTCTCGCTGAGGTGATCACAATTGACAAACGAAATCTTGTGATTTAACACCTTGCGACTTCTTCCATTGGGGCCAGATGATAGATAGGGTCTACGCCAACAGTCCAGCGTCAATTCAAGACCACACAAATAGAATTCGCTACCGAGGGCAGCCACTTTGCGATTTGGTAATGGAAAATTCCATGAAAAGGATATGGTCCTGTAATCGTGGCCATTTCGCTGATGTTGTTTTTCGTTATTAACGGCATACCTTCCTCTTTATTATGAAACTAGTAAGTTGTAATGCGCCTATGGCGCCCTTTGAAATATGGAAAAAAAATTTTGTTGAAAAAAAAAAATTTTGTGGAAAAAAAAAATATTGTTGAAAAAAAAAAATTTTTAGAAAAAAAAAATTTTTGTTAAAAAAAAAATTTTTGTTAAAAAAAAATTTTTGTTGAAAAAAAAAAATTTTCTTGAAAAAAAAATTTTTGTTGAAAAATAAAATTTTTGTGGAAAAAAAAAATTTTTGTGGAAAAACAAATTTTTGTTGAAAAAAAAAATTTTGTGTAAAAAAAAGAATTTAGTTGAAAAAAAAAATTTTGTAAAAAAAAATTTGGTAAAAAAAATGCCTATTTAAATTCCTACGTACTGCGTGACAGAGACAGTGAATCAGTGTCGAGGTTAAATATATATTAAGATAAACATCCGATAATTTAACTCAAAAACTGTAATTTTTCTTTGAATACCAAAATAACACCTCTTGTTGGAGATCCCTGTATAAGATATTTTTTTTAGATACTGGGCGAAGAGATCCTCCCGGAGAAATTCTCTCAAAAAATGGACAACTAATTACTCATTTTTTGGTCACGTGATGATGTTACATGGATGTAGTGTGAATTTTCCGCTCCCCAAATCCAGCCATTTTGATTGCTAATCCATTTTCTACCAATGAACATTAGTTGGAAAACAAAATATTTTTGGAAAAAATTCTGGGACTTCGGTTCGGCTAAACCTAACTCAATGAAATTATCGAGTTCATTTGTACCTACTGCCGCTGGGGGCTGTGCTAGTGGCTATGAAGAAACTTCAAAAAACTCCCCAAAGCTGAAGTTGTGATCCGATTTGAAACATCTTGGACTTTTGAAAAAGGGCACAATCAAAGATCTTGTTAGCATACATACCGAAGAAATTATTCACAGCAACACAAAATATCCAGAAGGTAATTATTATTTTTTCTGCAAGGTTGTATTTAAATTCGATTACATTCCGCCCTTAAAACTCTAATAACTTGTTCCAAAGTGGTGACCCAGATTCAATGTTCCCGCTACTTGTGTTATCGAATTTTCACACGATCATTAAAAATCATGTCCTAAATTTAGTTCTTAGGACAAATACACAAACAACGTACTTATTTAAAAAAAATATATATTAAAAGAAAAACATATAAAAGAGTTTATTATCCTTTTATTATTTTCAAATACAAATAAAAGAAAAAAATATGTCTTTATTGAAAATGACTGCTATTGCAGCACATATCCTTCTGGTATGATTGCTTTAAGCCACAAAGGCTTCAACCAGGTCCACACCAGTAACAGAAACAAAAACACACACAATTTTAATTCCTATTTTATGGATTTCTTATAAAAATGAAATTACTCTGCTTAAAAGGCAATTGAGTTAGACCCAATTTTTGTCATCAGCATTGCCGTTGTCATCAGCATTGCCGTTGTCATCGTCGTTGTCGTCCCGGTTGTTACCCCATAAAAATAAACATTTTATAAGACAATTTAAGATTTATGTCCTTTTTTATAACCAACAGCCAACTCATAGCCTAGGCATGTGATCCTTTATCACAAGGCACATTCAACCCAGTCGGCCTGCCTGACATTCAGCCAGCAGCCAAGAAAGGCTGACACAATTGTTGCAGCCTCGTCATTTGGGTGTTCCCTTCTGTGTGTGACATTTTGGTTACTGTGTGTTCGTGTGACGGGGGTTGGCTGGTACAGATTTAGTGGCTGCAGTTGCTGGAGTTTTGGGAGTGGTTGTTGTTGGTTTCCCTTACACAACGATTATAATTTGATTATAAAGAAGTCATCATGTGTGGATAGCCACTAAATGTTTCTTTTTCTTTCTATCTATGGAGTTGGTGTTTTTTTTTTTTTGTAGATGACTTTTGGGTTAAAAACCTTTCTTTAATTCTTCTTTGTTCTCGAGCAAAAGGGATTTCGGTTGAGGACTTTTTTTTCTAGATTTGTGGGTGGTCTTTGTTGATAAAATATCAGAAAAGAAAACTAAAATGAAACACCACGTAGTGGTTCAGTTTTATAATATTGCTATAAATTAACACATTATCTGAGCAACTTAATCATAATAGGTGTCTCCTCTGGGCCAACATCATTATTTGGTTTACTTTGAAATGTCTTGTTTTTGTTCTGGCTTAATGCATTCTAACGAAATGTTCTGTTCTTTGAGTCACTATCAGAAAAAGTGCATCTTGCTTGTCTTTGTTGACAATTTCATTTATTCAGAAATTGTACAATTAAGTCCATAACTTGTTTCGGTTGCATCGTAAACACTAAATGACCGGCGTCCAGCCAATGCAATTCCAAATTGGGAAATAAAGTTTTTATGGTCGATATGCTATCGGGGCTGTAAATGGAACAGATAAAGATACAACTCTGTAATTACACTGTAATATAATTTAGTTATAAATACATGAGAGACAAGGAGAAGAAGGGTTATACAAATTGTTTGGAACAATTACTAGCCGAATTTTGAATTTTGTTCATTCTGATCTGCTCTCATCAGACTGTCTTACTTACACGATTCTAAGCTCTGATACAGTAGTTGTTACCAGTGTATGGACGTCTTCCCAGTTCTAAATAAGGCTATGGCATAAAGACCGTTCGATTGTATACCGTTTTTAGAAGCTACGACAAATTTCCCTGTTAAGCTGCGGTTTTCCAGCATTTCGGGCGGTAAAGCAATGATTTCTTCTCGCAATGGTCTGAGGGCTGCTGGCGTAAACTTTGATTTTCAAATCATCAGACAAAACAAAAAACGGCAAATAAGTGAAAACACTTTAATTGTTCAAATACACAAAAAAGAAACGACCACCACCACGAAATGGAAATCCATTAAAAATTTTCTTTTTATTCTACATTATCGATTTTGTTTTTATTATCCTTGTGTTGCTATGACAATCAATAGCAACAAAGAAATGAACGCAATATTTATGTTTTGCCATTTTTATTGTTTGGCTATATAGTCAATAATGTTATTGTTTTGGTTATGCGAGGGACTGATGGTCATCGTAAGATTGGCCATCAAATAAGAGTAGCTGCGTTTTTTCTTCTTTTATTTCTCTTTTTTTTTTTGTGTTAGCCAACTTAAGTGCCATCTTATTTTTGGTCAATTGTTGGCCACTCAGCCAGCCATTGTCTTGAAAATTCAATGAGTGTTTAAATACAATCAAAACAGTTCTTTTCAAAACAGTTCAATTCCTTTCTTCTCTTTAGCACAACACACAAAACGAACTTTTATTAAGTGTAAGATGGGATAAAATGAAAATTTTTAGAAAGACTAAAATATAGACAAACACGACCAACAATGCAGATGTATGGGAAGATGATCTGAAAAGAGACCACACCGATTCAAATCGTATCAATATGAACGATTTCTTTTTTTGTATTCGAACACTTCTTAATGCACTCTGAGTGAGTATTTTGTATAAGTATGCCACCGGAATATAATGGATGTATAATGAAGTCGGGCGCTAATAACACTAGTCAACAGTCAAAATGTACTCGGGATGCGATAATTTTTTCTGTGTAGATAACCTTGACATGAGCTCGAAAAACGCAATAAAAAATTTTTTTTTCGTTTGGTTTTTGTTTTATTTTTTTTTTTTTAAATTTTAAAAAAATTTTTTTGGTTAATTTGTTTCGTCCGGCATAACTCGGGAACCACTAATTGAATTAAATTTTAAAAAATTTAAAATTACAATTCCCTTAATCTGTTCATATATTGTTTTCCTATACAAGCAACAGTTTCCAAGTTAAAAATGAATATATAAAGGAAAAAACTTATTTTTTGCCTAAAGATTTAAATTTTTTTTTTTTAAAAAATCCATAAAAAATCCAAAATGAAAAAAAATGTCAAATCTTATTACTTTTACGTAAAGTCACATAACCTATGAGCAAAATGAGACAAAGATCATGAAAATCGATGCACGCGTTTCGCTTTTATTCGCAATTCAAATTTTCATATATTTTTGTCACCCAACAAATTTTAATTTTTTTGGTAATAAAAAAGAAAAAACCTTACCATAGATAAAGTTGTGCATATGTCGAGCAAATTTTTGAAACTGTTGCTTGTATAGGAAAACAATATATGAACAGATTAAGGGAATTGTAATTTTAAATTTTTTAAAATTTAATTCAATTAAATCGGGCTAGTGGTTCCCAAGTTATGCCGGACGAAACAAATTAACCAAAAAAATTTTTTTAAAATTTAAAAAAAAAAAAATAAAACGAAAACCAAACGAAAAAAAAATTTTTTATTGCGTTTTTCGAGCTCATGTCAAGGTTATCTACACAGAAAAAATTATCGCATCCGGAGTACATGAAATTTTTTTCATTTTGTTGAGTAGTGTAATTCATCAGCTCTTTGTAGAAATTGAAAGCCAACATTGCAGGAGTTTAGGTTTCTTGGTAAGTATTTTGAATTTTAAATTAGTTTGAAGTCTTTCATACACGCTGAGATAAGGCCATTTTAATAACTTTCAGCAAATAACTTCCAACAAGAGGCTTATAAAGTTCTAAGTTCAGTTAACACAAGAACTCAAGCCAGCCGATCATCAACAATGTCGTGTCTTTACTGATTGGGTCCTTGAAATGCAAGAAAATGATACGGAATTCCATCGAAAAATCATTTTGACTGATGAGGCCCATTTCCACCTCGGTGGCTACGTCAACAAGCAAAATTGTCGCATCTGGGGCTCGGAAAATCCAAGATTTGTTGTTGAGAAGCCTCTTCATCCGGTTTACTTGTGTGTAAACATACAAATCTATAAAATATAAGAAAAAATAAAGAAAGTACAGATTGTGAACGGACTCATTTGTTTTTGATACCATTTTACCCCTGCGATCTGGAACTATGGGAGGTCTCAAATCTAAATCCAAATTGCACTCCTCCCCAAGTTGAAGGATTAATTACGTCATAAAATGAACCCACAATTTCCAAAAAACAATTCATATTTCTATATTTTCACATAGGCATCCCTTCGTGATCGTTTATATCTCAACATCTGAATGAGGCAACTATTTGGCGGATAAAGAATTTCAATTCGATACGATTCCTCAGTTTTACGAGATTTTAATTTTCTTATTCAAAAATATCTCAGTTTAACAGCCTGTTTTGCTAATTAAAAAAATTTGATAGTTAATTCATTTTTCGTTTTAGAAAATTTCAATTTTATACATTTTCTTTTCAATTTTGTCTAGGCCAAACAAAGAAAAACGAAATCACACCTTAAAACCATAAATTCCAGCCCGAAACTAACAATGGGATGACATTTTTAATTTGTTGGGTGAGAAGGTCGTTAAAATTTGATTTGATGATACGCTGTTGTGCAGTCCAATGCACAATTCCCCAGATATCCAATTATGATGATGACGCTGGCTGGCTGACTGTGCCCGTGACGACGACAACGACGATCTACCGCTGTGATGTCATAAAAATATCTGTGAGATATGTCGGAAAATTATGCAATTGTTTAAAAACATATGCATACTTCATACCACAATGAAGATGGGGGTTTCTCCGATAGCGTTTTTGTTTTGTTAGGTTTTTTTTTGTTTTCAAGAGCCTACAACATATGCTTCAAATACCAATAAAAAGGGATCCATTATTTTCGGTTGGTGTTGTAATGAGGTGTGGCTTTCACAAATGTTCATCATGCTCACGATCAGTGTCATGGTGGCGGTGGCCATGGTGTTGGTGGCATGCAATGCCTGCCGGTCGCCTTTATTTGTCATGCATTCCCCCATATGTCAAAATCTCACATGATTGGCCCTCATCTTGGCGGGGCAATTCTTACGTGTTATCACGCTTTTGCTTGTATGACTCTATTTATGAAGTGTAAAAATGTGTAACTCTTAATAAAAATTATGGAATTTTACAAATTTGAAATTCCACAGAGCGACATCGTTGATCATAGAGGGTCCCCCTACTTTTTAAATGGAGTCAAAATGCTTGAAGCTTTACCTAGTCGTGTTCTTTGCCAACAAACGACAAACAAAAAACTCAACCACATCGCAAAAATACATTTGTATAGTTTTGGCTTTGTTTTGACATAATCTAAAGTTAATTTAAATTATTGAATAATTCAGGATTGTTATTTGGTGTGTGTTTTTTACATTTTTCCAAAAATACTCTCAACAGACCGAGCATTCAGAAGACATGGAAACGTAAAACATTGCATTCGTCTCATGCAAAATGCTGCACACCAAAAAAAAAAAGCCACGGCAAGGAGACTACAAAGAATTTGGCGCAAACTGAAAAGTCACGATTATCCAATGATAAATTTAAAACGCACACTTTATATTCAAAGCCAAATAGTTTGGTCAAGTAACAAAAGGGCAGCCGTTGGCTGAGATGGGCAAACTTTAAGGGTCGTAGCACAATCTATTTCCGATTGATATCGCCCTAGACACATTTCAATGATCATTAAAATAGTTTCTAGATGTGTTTATACGATAATATCAAAAACAAAATTAATTCGTATTTGAAGTCCCATCAAGGGAAGATTTCTCTGTTTTAAACAGATTATACGACCTCTCTATCTAAACCACTATCGTATCCTTGACCATACAGAGCAAGAACTTCAAATATTTTTTTTTGAAAATCAATCTGGCGTTTCTTACTGGCTGGTCTGGTTTGAAAGGAATTTCACAAGACCAAGCTATGATGTATTCGAGCATGGAATATGAGCCCATTGGAGCTTTACAGAGCATATCGTTCATTTACCTCTAAGTATTGGCCAGACCACAGGGTTATTGGGCCTAAGAAACCTCAGAAAGATAAATCGAACGTTTGATAATAAATAAAAAAACTTGATGGCGTCTCCTGGTGACTTGATACAGATGTGGGTTCCACCCATACATCCTACTATTTAACGTATCTCGGTTATCACGTGATATGTGTCATAGTCAAAAACGTTCAGTATGCCGTGCCATTTTAAAAGAATGGACTTAAAAAGAAACACTGCCTAAGAGATTTTCTGGAAATATGTCCACTATACCCAAATCGTCGGCCCCTAGAGACAAACGTTAAATAGTAGAATGTATGGGTGGAACCCACATCTGTATCAAGTCACCAGGAGACGCCCCCAAGTTTTTTTTATTATTATCAAACGTGCGATTTATCTTTCTGAGGTTTCTTAGGCCCAATAACCCTGCCATTACACGTACAATTAATTTACTCTTAACTTTCAGTACATATTGTCTTTGAAACATAAGAAAAATATCCGAAATCATCTGAAAAAACTAAGAGACTATGCAAAAATGTATTGGGGAACTCTAACATTCGTCTCTGCTGCATGTGCCAAAATTTCATTGCCATAGAATTTCCGTTGGCAGTCAGCTGATGGATTGGTAAGAAAGTGTGAGTGTGTTGAGTTTTTCGAACAATCACTGCCCAGTGTAATTGCTGCACAAATGAGTTGTGGTTGATCTTAGTTGAATCTAGAGTTCAACTTTTTTTCAGTCAAAGTTTAACTGCAGTTTAATCTTCTACTATAATATTGGATATTTAAACTACAGAATTATATGCTTGTGACAGCAATCAATGAAATAAGAAGAAGAATCCAAATTATTTCATTTATTCAATGGAAAATGTAAGTAAATGAAACTCGGAGTCTATAAAATTTTTTGACTCCAGACTCCGTGCAAATTTGTCAGACTTGGACTTCGACATTTGGACATTCAGAATGAACCACATGAAGTTTACACGTGGCCAACATCTGCACGAAGCAATTGTGAAAGATCGGGCACAATATACACAAAATTACTCGTAACCTAGTCTGGAAATTTATTCCCTAATGTATAATGATCCCCTTACATTTGATCCCTGGGTCTTTCTCTATAGAGCGTCGTACGGTCAACCGGCCTTTTGACAATGAACGGATGAGAGTCCATGGTTGGCCGCCATGGTTGAGTAAGTGTTCTAAGGTCAGTAGCCAGATGAGTGATATCTCACAAAAATATGTCGTTCAAATATATATAGAACTAGTAAGTTGTAATGCGCCTATGGCGCCCGTTAATTTGCTTGAGAAAGTATTTGTTACTTAATTTTAAAAATTTTGTAAAAAATATTTTGAGAAAACTATTTTGTAAAAAAAAATTTCGAAAAAAAATAAAATTTGTGGAAACAAAATTTTTGCTGAAAAAACAAATTTTTGTTGAAAAAAAAAATTTTGTTGAAAAAAAAAATTTTTGTGGAAAAAAAAAATTTTGTTGAAAAAAATATTTTTGTTGAAAAAAAATTTTTGCTGAAAAAAAATTTTTGTTGAAAAAAAAATTTTGTTGAATAAAAAAAATTTTCTTGAAAAAAAAAATTTTGTGAAAAAAAAAATTTGGAAAAAAAAAATTTCTTGAAAAAAAAAATTTGGAAAAAAAAAATTTTTGGTAAAAAAAAATTTGGGGAAAACACAATTTCTGTACAAAAAAAATATTATTTTTTTTATTATTATTATTTATAGAATTATTATAGAATGCCTATTTAAATTCCTACGTACTGCGTGACAGAGTCAGTGAATCAGGGAATCAGTGTATCAGTGAATCAGTGTCGAGGGTAAATATATATTAAGATAGCGATTCAGATCCCACGCTGCGGCTATGATCAAGGTAGACAATAGAGTTGGATACCATACTATCCCCTATCATTAACACCGTTCACCGGTCGTATATGGGTTTCAGCTACGACGGTATTGTGTCTGAGAACAACAATGTCAAACAGACTAAGGTCGTACGCGACATAACGCTACCGCACTAGATGATATTTATATCCAGCTCTGAATAACATTTTGAATGGCTGGCCAATTGCAAAGGCAAGAATAGAAATATTATGACGGCAAATGGAAATACTTCTTTTTAAAAATCGTTATTGAACCATAATTCAGTAGGAAGCCTACATCGATGGGAGTCCCAGGATCTCTAGGGGCCAAAGGTGTGATCTATGTTTTTCTGTTTCTTTCTTTTTGGCCACAACCAGAAGACGAACAACAAACAAACATACAAAACAGATAAACGCCAAAAGACAAGCAAAACAAAACAGAAATACAATCATTTCTGTATGAGTGTCTGTTGTTTAACTTTACCGTCTACTAAGCACGAGTGCCTGCCTCTTTGGCCAGTGTCCATCTGTCCGTCTTATTGCTGTCCGTCCATGTCTGACTGAGTCGCGGTAGGTTTTTTGCTTTTTTCGGTATGGGATGCAATGATCGCATGGGATGGGATGCGGTGTTAAGAATGTATAGAGTTGTATGTTTATTTACAACATACCAACCGCCACCGCTGCCGCCGCCGCCAATGATTGTGTACATGCGATTTGCACCTGCCGATTTGATCATGACCAAGGTTGAAGCTGACACTTAAGGTTTCGAGTACGATGTTTTGTTGGTCGGCCGCTGTTGTTCGGTTCGTCTGAGTTCAGTTTGTTGGTTGTTTTTGGTCGAATTGTTTGATTTTCGCGTTGTGTGTTGTTGTTTTATTTCGCGTGTACTGTCTTCGTTAAAGGATTATTTATCTGCATAAGCAACACTTGAGGTAAATGATTTCGTACGCTCCCATTGGTGGATAACCGAGGGACGGTATATTGGGTATGGCGAAGCGAGTTTAACTTTAAAAGAACTTAAATTCAAAGGACAAGCGAAGATTTCGCCTTGGTTGTGCAATTTTTGATTTTTTTTTCTTAAAAAAATTGTTAAAACTATTTTTGGTATTTCTTCTATTTTTAAAAAGTTTTTTGTTATGAGCGAAATTTCATTGATTTAATGAAAATTGATTTTCATAGTTTTAATGAAATTTGATTTTCATAGTTTTAATGAAATTTGAATTTCATAGTTTTAATGAAATTTTATTATTATAAAATTTACAAATTTTTTTTATACAATTTCAGTAATGAAAATATTTTTTGGATAAACTTTTATAAAATACTTCTTATGAAGTATTTCACCTAAAATTCTATCTTTTTCGTAAATAGAAAAAAAATGAAGTATTCAAGACCTATTGTACCCTTCCTCGTCAGTCCATATTTAGGTATATTTAAATGTTAAAGGGATTCATTGTTTCGTAGCTGATCTTGTGTTGTTTAGTCTTTCCGAACCAAAGTCAGTGTCGCTGCGTCGTGTTGTATTGACCACTTATAAATAGTGTAAATATTGAAACGTGTCTAGGTGCCTTGGACATTGCAACAAAATGTGTCCGAGTTGCAAGCAAGAAGAAAAATGAGATACACGTTACAGATTGTTTAGCCAAGAAGATGATACTTCGTCGCCGTTAGACCATGCCGCACCATCTGAATAACGAGTCACAGCCATCGACGAGAAAACGGGCAAAAAAAAGGGTGTCTTTCTGTTTGACTTTGGTTGCCATACCAAACAAGGAATTGATGGTGTAAATATTGTTAAAGGAATACGACTTTTTTCGTTGTATGTATGTGTGTGTGTGTATGTGGTTGTGTATTGTAGTCGCCGTTGTTGTGGCCGTGTTGCCGGCTTTGTCGGAGGAAGAGCAAATGATGTTTGCATATGGATAAGTAGCACGAACTTAAGTCCATTGTAAATGAGTTGTTTGCTAAGTAGACAAGGGAGTAGTAGTTAAGGATGATACTTACTCCTTTATCTCTATTTATAGGCTTGTTCCTTGCCGCATCGCAGAAGATGGATGTGCCGGAACGCCAGAAAAGGTGTTTCTTGTAAGTGATTTTGAAAATTGGCTTTTCGATTTAGTCTCATGAAACAGACAAATGCAAATAAAGACAAAAAATCCCATTAAAGTCGTTTCCGAATGGCGGCATGGGTGGTTCACAAATTTGTGAAAGTCACAACTTTGTATTGTTTGCATGGATCGGATGTTTGGCTGTTGGTGTTATGGGCCTTAACTTTTTCAAGGAGAGTAATCGCATTTATCAGCCATGGACAATCGTCCTATCAATAGTAGCTTCCAATTAATATTATAGTATATTTCCCCCATTATCTTTTGTGATATGGCTGTTTTGAAATATGAGTTCAGTGGGAGTTGCCACGCCCCTTTGTCCTGTTATTAGAAAATATAGTCAGGAACTTGAAACTAGTCAGCAGCAACTTCGAGTTGTATTTGAAAATGAATTGGCGCCACTAGTACCAGTTATATGGTATAGTTTAAAGAGATGGCAACAAAATATATTTCCCAATATTCCTTCCAGACCGAAGCTGTACAAATTTAAAGAACATACGTTGAGTAGTTTTTGGGCTCCTGTAAGGTCCAAACCCAGAAATATAAATTCAATATAAAGGGGGCTCGATAGAAAAGATAAAAACTGAAATTAAGCGCCCAGGTAGGCGAGTTGGTAGCGTGCTTGCCTCTCAGCGTAGGGGTTGTGGGTTCGATTCCCAACAAAAGCTTTGGTCTGTCGTTTCAAAAAAAAAATTGCTAAATAGTCTGTGTCACCCGGTTTACCCTTGAACCCAAAACTAGAATATAAATTTACTTATTTAATAATAAATAAAATAAAACTAATATTTTAATCAGAAATTATTTTTATTCAAAAGATCGTTACGCGGCTGTTAATGCCGAAGCACATTCTGAACGTTCAATTTAGAAGAAATAGGGTTTGATGAAGAATTCCCCAAAAAATCTCATAAAAAATTGGGGAGTTTTTCATAATTATTAGGTAACATTTAATTTCTTTCATTTGAAAAATGGATAATGACAATTTTCCTAATTTTTTTTTTGAGAACGAGCGCGATTTTTTTAAAAATCTGTTTTTTTCTTTGGGGGTGTTTTTCATAATACTTGAGAGATTTTGCATTGGATAATTTTTAATAAATTGTTTGGGGGATTTTTCAGAATTTTTGGTGAAATTTTTATATTGGGATTTTGGGGAGATTTTTCATTTATTTTGGGGAATTCTTCATTTGCGACATTTTTCATAGTGCAGTCCGATGATGACACCAGACTGTAAACCACAACAAACGGTAAATTATTGTGGATGTGATGCCACAAAAAAGTAGGTGTCTGGGATGTAGGTCTTGCCGAGAACAACAAGAATCTGTCTATGAAATTTACCAAACACCGCCAACATCTTAATATCCAGCTAAGAACAAGGTTTCTGGTTTTTGTAGTACTGTGTTATGGAAAATGTGAGTGAAAATAATGCCCAAAACAAAAAATGACATAGCCACCGAGGTGCAAATGGGCCACATCAGTCAAGATGATTTTTCGATGGAATTCCGTATCATTTATTCGAACTGTGACTTCAAGATTTTCACCATTTTTATGGTGAATTTTAATAATTTCAATGCGTTTTTGAGTAGTTTCTACTTGTTAAATGTCAAAGAATAATAGTTTCAAAAGTGACAGCTACCGAAATACCGGGTGATTCAAAATAACACCTCTTGTTGGAAAACTCTTTATTTGTAAAAAGGCAAAGGGATTGGTAGATTATTTTTTTTTTTTTTTGAAACAAAAATGTCTGCAAAGATCAAAATTTTCAGCTCTAGCTTGTATAAAAAGTTGTACATTTTAGTAGATATTTCTCAGAAAGATTTGATATTTGGGTCATTTGGTCTACATCTGTCCATCTGTATGTTCATCTGGTTGCCCTTTTTCGAATGCTTGTCATGTTTTGTCGTTCAACATATTTTAAAATAATCTTGATTTATAATTACTCTAAATCATTTTTATTTTTGTTCTTTTTGTAGTTCTTTATTTTTTTTAGAAAGAAAGAGCCCATCTTCACTTTGTAGCTAACAAACAAATTGGGTCTATTAAAAAGTCTGCCAGAGTGTATCAAAAAGAAAATCTACAGAAATCTCTTAATAAATTTTCAACAAATTTGTCATGTTAATCATATGCTTATAAACAGATCATTAAAATTTATGATCGAAGATCATAAAAAGTCAATCTTGTGAAATTTGTTCTCCAATTGCAGCAGCAGCAAATGTTCGAATGGGAGATGGCGTTGACAAAATTCAATAGAGTCGGATGGCTGCAGCAAAAAAGAAACGAAAAAGATCAATGGCCTAGAGATTAGATCAGAGACAGCAACTGAAATGAAATCCGAGCGAGAGAGAGAGAGAGACGAGACACTTGTCATCGTTCGGCCATAGACAGTATTTTGGAGTCGGAAAAAACATAAATAACAATTTATTATGACATCAAATTTTTGTTTCCTTTTTGCTACGGATTAACACAAAATTTATTATGGTCTGCCAGTGGAAAACGACGAAACACAATATACTCTATGAATGTTGCCATGCTATGATGCATGCATCATGCAGCAATTGCAGCATAGATAAAAATGTATCATAAATTTCCCTAAGCGACACGATTCGATGATGACATTCGAATATTTGAAAGAGCCGAGAGGAAAATAGCCAAAGATGCTGGGGCTGGCTGCCTTTCCATTCGCCATGTGTCTTACGGTGGGGGGAAATTCAGATGTGTCTTTAAACTTCCTGTCAATTTTTGACAAGGGGGTATTGAATTGTCATCCATTGTCTACAAATACTCATAATTAAACCTGGAAAACAAGCACGCACTTACGGGCCAAACCGGGGATACGTACAGTATTTTGCCCGTACTGTAACTCTTTGGGATGTGAAAGGCTAAGGCTGTGGGGGCACTGTTTCATATCAAACATGAATGTGTCTGTTTCCTTAGTCTATACTATCTCCTTAGTTAGTTGGCTTGTTCGTCGATTTGTATGCGGCATTTACTCAAACGTTTTCCAACATTTCGCTGCAGAGACACAAAACCCATCGAAATCTATAACTTTTTGTTTGTTTGTTGTCTTTGAAAAATCGCTGTTTGTTTGTTGTGCTGTGTCTGCTGGCATTTTGTTCGCTTTAAACAGAGACATCCGTTGTCAGCACTTCCGAATTATTGTTAGGAAATTGAAAATTATTTGTTTGTTTTGGTTGTTCGTGACATGGCGGCGTCAAGGCACTGAAAATCATTTTAGTTTGTCGCTATCTGCTGCTGCGTCTACGTTTCATTTTGCCTGAGGCTGCTGCTGGAAAATTATTACCTGCATCTTGAATATATTAACGTTTTTATGGCGTGTCTAATGACGGTTTTATTGTGGACAGTGGTATTTTATGAGATGTCGAACAGTTCAATGGGTACAAAGAACTGTGCTACTAAAAGTTTCAAAGTTCAATTTCAATATTATATTTAAAAGTATTTGAGTACAAGGCGCCGGAAAGGGCTGGGTGGGCAAGGGGAGGGTGTCTCTCACCTCACACCAATAACCTGTGTGGTATAATTACATTAGTCGTAAAGAGATTCTAAAAAAAGAGGTGCTATGCTATTTTAGGGAAGTTAATATTGCAGGAAGAAACAGACGGAGAAATTCTCTCAAATCAGTGAACGTTGTAATTTGTATACCCATTGTCTGAGACCGATTGTTTAAAGCCGGCTCCGAATGACTTAATCGTAAAGTCGTTGGAAAACGGTTCTATGAAAAATGCCCCAAAAAAAATGAAGAATTCCCCAAAATAAATTAAAATTCCCCCGAAAAGCCCAATATTAAATATTTCTCCAAAAATTCTGCAAAATCCCGCAACTATTATGAAAATATGCCAAAAAAAACAACATTATAAAAAAATCGATATATAATTGACTACTGTTTTGAAAATAATTCCAGAAAAACAAAAAATTTGGGAATTTTTCATTGTCCACAAAAACAAACAATTAAATGTATAAAATTCCCACAACATATGCGAAATCATAGAAATGTTTTTTAACGTTTAGTAATTTGAAATTTTTTTTAGGAGATAAGAAACAGAGGAAGAAGCCGACATATATTCACCATTGAATCTCTTTTGATGTGCTTAACTGCGTTCAAGTTGGAATACGACTAATGCAGCTCAGTGTTCGCTTTGCCCATACAGCTCAAGGTACTCCTTTTTTAACCGACTTTTCGTTAGAATTTTTTTTTAAATTTTGCAAATATATTTACTCACGAAATCACCCAGCTCCAAGAACTATGTTTCCTCAACTACCTATGTTTCAGCATCAAACAGAAGAAGCGCGAGTGGAAAAAGCATGTCGTTTTGGACTGTTTGACCACCATTGACGTATTTTCTTTCCTTTCTATTGGAGGCGGAGTTGGGGTAGACAAAATCGTCCACTACACTGTTACTGCAACTGCTGGCCTCTACTGTGTCGACTTTCTGTCGTGGTGACGTAAAAGTTTTGTGTCGTCCTTGTTCTCCATCACAAACAGGTTCGCTAATTTCTTGACGAATCTTTAAATGACAACAGTTACATCTCTCACAATTTCATCCGCATTTACAAGGATTTTATTTATTTCTGCTTGATCAAATATTTGTTCACTAGTAAGTTGTAAAGCGCCTATGACGCCCGTTGAAATATGGAAAAAAAAATTTGTCGAAAAAAAAAAATTTTGTTGAAAAAAAAAATTTTTGTTCAAAAAAAAATTTTTGTTGAAAAAAAAATTTTTGTTGAAAAAAAAATTTTTGTTGAAAAAAAAAATGTTGTTGAAAAAAAATTTGGCTGAAAAAAAAATTTTTTCTTGAAAAAAAAATTTTTTCTTGAAAAAAAAATTTTAGTGGAAAAAAAAAATTTGTTTGAAAAAAAAAATTTTGTGGAAAAAAAAAATATTGTTGAAAAAAAAAAATTTGCAAAAACAATTTTTGTTGAAAAAAAAATTTTTTAAAAAAAAAAAATTTTATTGAAAAAAAAATTTTTTAAAAAAAAAAAATTGTAAAAAAAAAATTTTTGAAAAAAAAAATTTGGGGAAAACACAATTTCTGTACAAAAAAAAAAATTATTTTTTTTATTATTATTATTTATAGAAAATTATAGAATACCTATTTAAATTCCTACGTACTGCGTGACAGAGTCAGTGAATCAGTGTATCAGTGAATCAGTGTCGAGGGTAAATATATATTAAGATTAGTATGTGATGACCTTGCCCGATAAGCAGTAAGCCTGTCTAATGTCTCATATAGTAGTGAATAATTCGTAGAGATCTCTTCCCAGTGTTACTAAGAATCTATTGTCCCTTAGATGCATTTTGCAAAGACCTGTACGTGTTACTGGGCTTTCATACAAGTGGTTTCAGTTTTTCTCCTGAATGAAACTTTTCCAGTTCCCCGTCTGTTCCTTCATGGAAGGTCCAGGGAAATAAGTAAGAAGAAAAGTAATAGTCAGCCGTGGCGTGGTAGGTTGAGCGTACGATATTCCGGTGCAATCACCAACAAAATTTGCAATATGTGTTTTCTATCTCGAGCATAATGGCGAGTCTAATTTTACCATTGATTTGAGAAAAGTTCCCTGTCTGCTCCTTAATGGAATGTTAAGGACAATAATTAAGTAAGATCAGTAGTGCCTTTCCTTCTGTACCGCTTCCCCTTGCCCCCCTGTAAGATAGATTTAACCAGTTGTGCTCCTCTTTGCACAAGATACGTAGGCTCACTTCCACCTCTCACTAGAAGCCTGAACGGAAAAAAAATTCATATAAATCCTTAAAGAATATATTTTGTTTTTCACATAAGATGTAAACATGTCAGACTGGCTTCGCAATGGCAGCAAAAGTTATAGAAGATTTTAAACAGTGATTGGAAAATTTCACTGAAAATATTATTGTTTTTGCTTAAATATTTTCTTTGTTTGTAAAATTGCTTTACACAGAATTTATGGATTTTTTCAACAAAAAAAAATCGATATTTTTACTGAAACGAGTCAACCAAAAACCGAATTTTAAATTTTATGTTATGTATGTACTTCGGATAATTTGCATTCGTAGCCAATTTTCGTCTTAGACAAAATGAGCATATTGGGCCATATTGAGCCCATTTAATGCAAAACCCAAAACATGTCTGAATGTAAATAGCATCCTTTAAAATTGTGAGTTGAAATTGAAATTTGTGGCACATAAACATGTACCGAGACTCCAATATACATATATACATGCATACATGCATATGCATGCACCTCAGTTGTGTTAGTGATACTCTGCCTGGGTGTGATTATGAATGTTCGGCAACTGGCAATTCGAAAATCCCAAACACACTAAAAACCTGTCCAATGATGTTTTCAGCAAAATCACAATTTTAAGGTAATAAAATTCTGAAATTCTCTCACACAACTACTTTGGGCTTGCAACAGTTATTAACAGCATTCCCAACCTCAATACCAGACAACGAACTAAGCGTAGTTTTGTGTCATGACATTCGCATACCAGTGGAACAAGCAGCCGCACCACTCGAAGGAGAAGAAGAAGCCGTAGAGGAACTATAAACTTGTCAAAAATGTTATGTATTTTAGAAATGATAACAACACCAGCAACAACAGCAGCTATTGCATTGGCAACAGCAACATCTATAGGGTAAAACATTGCTAATATATGAGTATATGCATGTATGAGTGTGAGTGCAAGTGTGTTGGAGAAACATGCACATGTTTCAGAATTGAAATGATTATAACATTTCCGGTTTATATGCAATTCTCACATACACGCACACACATACCACTCACTAGAACTCTTGGAGATATCACAGAAATTAACAACTAAAATGCGACGACAATCCGGCTAACAACTTATAGAGAATCGTATACAAACATAGCTGTACTGGCCCGTCGAACTCCATTAAATGTACCCCACAACTACATTGAAGTGTACGAGGCATTGACAATAAGTTTAGTTAAAAAAAAGTAAATTTATATTCTAATTTTTCGGTCAAAAGATAAACCGGGTGACATATGCCATTTGGCTAGATTTTTGCAGCGACAGACCAAAGCCTCTGTTGGGAGTCGAACCCACAAACCACACACCCATAGGCATACATGCAACCAACTCGCCTACCGGGGCGCTTTGTACCCATAGCCAAGACCTATAGTTCGAATCATCCGCTAAAGAACCCAAAATGCTGGTCGAAATTTATTTACGTTAGGCCAGATTGAAAATCTTCGGATGATACTCACTTGGACGATCCGTGTCCTTAACGCCATGCATGGAATTCACAAATTTTAGTACGTAGAATATTTAGTTCCTTAATAAATGTCAGTTAAACCTATTTTGCGGATCGACAGGCGCACTGGGAACAAACTTAAATGTATTGAAGGAAGTTAGGATACTAAAGGATGAAATGGGAGTCCCATATGAGAGTCACCTAACTCACACTCGACTTACTCATCCTATGCAATCCGATAATCTCGACGACCAATAGCCTCATACAGTTAAAAAACTTGCAAACCACTCAGCCGAATGTGAGATTTTTGTATGGCTTAAATGAAATAATTTTAAAAAATGCATCGATTAATTACACTAGTCAACAGTCAAAATGTACTCGGGATGCGAATATTTTTTCTGTGTAGATAACCTTGACATGAGCTCGAAAAACGCAATAAAAATTTTTTTTTTCGTTTGGTTTTTGTTTTATTTTTTTTTTTTTAAATTTTAAAAATTTTTTTTGGTTAATTTGTTTCGTCCGGCATAACTCGGGAACCACTAGCCCGATTTATTTGAATTAAATTTTAAAAAATTTAAAATTACAATTCCCTTAATCTGTTCATATATTGTTTTCCTATACAAGCAACAGTTTCCAAGTTAAAAATGAATATATAAAGGAAAAAACTTATTTTTTGCCTAAAGATTTAAATTTTTTTTTTAAAAAATCCATAAAAAATCCAAAATGAAAAAAAATGTCAAATCTTATTACTTTTACGTAAAGTCACATAACCTATGAGCAAAATGAGACAAAGATCATGAAAATCGATGCACGCGTTTCGCTTTTATTCGCAATTGAGTAAAGGTATGAATTTCAAACATTTGCTCGACATATGCACAACTTTGTCTATGGTAAGGTTTTTTCTTTTTTATTACAAAAAAAATTAAAATTTGTTGGGTGACAAAAATATTTGAAATTTTGAAATTCATACCTTTACTCAATTGCGAATAAAAGCGAAACGCGTGCATCGATTTTCATGATCTTTGTCTAATTTTGTGTAATTTCAAATTTTTTAAAATTTAATTCAATTAAATCGGGCTAGTGGTTCCCGAGTTATGCCGGACGAAACAAATTAACCAAAAAAAAATTTTTAAAATTTAAAAAAAAAAAAATAAAACAAAAACCAAACGAAAAAAAAAAAATTTATTGCGTTTTTCGAGCTCATGTCAAGGTTATCTACACAGAAAAAATTATCGCATCCGGAGTACATGACATTTTTTTCATTTTGTTGAGTAGTGTTATTTTCTGCAATACAACTTGCTGAAGTAGAATACGGTTGTATGCAAGATGGTCTTATAGAAAAATTGTGGAAGTTGGAGCTGATATGACGACAAGTTACTGACGCATTTCTTCTGGACTGAACAGTGTCGCAATATTCTCTTTACCCCGCCCCGTTGCATTTATCCTCGAGTAATCACAGACATTTCAAATAAATGAAACCATTCATTTAGATTCCCGATTTTAATTTATATCAGTTATCGTTGGACCCTCGTACGCACCGTACAGACAAACCTACATACGGACATGCATCCATACATAGCACATGTTTAATCATGGACATGTCGTGTTAAGTGTTAACGTATCTTTGAAAGAAAGACAGACACATCCAAAAGCAGAGCAAACACCGGCAACCAGTCAACCCATTGACCAAATCCAACTACGTACATACACTTAATCGTATATGAACCAACCGACTTCCTCTCCGCTGACATGGAAGGTAACAAGTCATTTTCATAACGAGCTGTGTTCTGTGTGTGATTTCGGGGCACTGACGTTGTGCTTCAACTCAAGCAGACAATTTCCTGAAAATTTTTATTTATTTAATTGTAATTTATAAACAACAAAATGGTTTTGGGGAATATGGACAGACAAGATAATATTAACCGAACACACACACACACAGACATTCTGTTGGCGGACTAAATGAAATCGGATTTTGCCGGCATTCTTTAGAGGGTTCTGCGACAACGGAAAGACAGAAAGAGAGAACCGCCACTAAATAGGTTAAAATGTCGTTCAAATGTCAAGTCAACACTATGACTTTGACTTGTACTTGTTCTGAGTGTTTGTGTCTGTGCAATACACCTCACTGCCAGCACCGTGTGGCAAAATGAAGGAAATCTGGGAATAGCATTTAGGAAGTGGAAATACATATTTGTAACTTTTCTAGGGGTCAGAGGGGTCAATGTATGCTTTATATGTTGGGAACGCTACAAAGGGGCAGGGGAGTAAAAAAAGTAGACAGGTGTAAAGGGTATTACTGTATGCGTACGAATGTTTTTAAATATTTCAATTATATTCTAATCCATATAAATGATGTATGGAACAGACGGGGAACTTCTCTCGAATCAGTGAGCTGTGTACGATATAATCTGTATACTCACTGTATACTTACTGTTTACAGCCGGCTCCGAACGGCTAATGCTTTTCTAGAGAAGTTTTACATGGCTTAGAGATTGCTCTCTTACTCGTAAAGTCGCCAACATTTACGAGGTGGAAATAGCCGCCGAAAAATGTTTGATGGTCTTACCCGATTTCGAACTCGGGTTCTTTTGTGTGATACTCGCACACCACAAATTATGTGTATACTCTGTGAAATAAAGCCTTTTAAAATATCTTTTTAATGATACCAAGATCATGCAAATCGGTTCAGCCCATTCTGAGTTATTGTAGTTTAAATGGAGCTCTTTTCGACCATTTTCGCGTTTGTTCCAAAATTTTCCCACTGTGCCACGCCCAAAAAATCCCAAAACAGTCATTTCTAAAAATGAGAGTTTGTTTGTATTGATCAAATTTAGCTATGAACAAAATTTCATCGATATCTGAGGGGGTCGGGTTCAAAATTTCAGTTTTATCTCGATTTTTAAATGAAATTCATCTTATGAGATTTTTTTTACTCTGTCATAGGGCATTGCCATTTCCTTTGCATTAGTAACATATGAATAAACTTTCAGAAATCTGTAGCAGTTTTCCAGGTTTCAAGCAAGGCACATTTACAAGGTAATCGCATCAGGCACAACAAATACAACACTACAATAACAACATGCAATTTGTTTTTGATTAGACAACGAAACTGTCAGAGACATTTGATTGAAGTTGTTATGAAAATGTCAACAAATTCTATATTCTTCTTTTTTTATTGCAAAGGCTGCATTTTCTCATGTTTATTTATTTTTATTTTTCCACAAATTTCAACTTACAAAATATCACAAATTGAATTTTTATAATTCAATTCAAAATAAAAAACCAATAAGGAATGAATTTGAATTTTCAAACGTCATATTCAAAATAGAAATAAAACGTCATTTCTAAATGACACATTCGCTTACAGACCAAATGAAAAAAATAAAATATCAGCTGATTGTCAAGATTACCTTCTAAATGTGCCTTGGTTTCAAGTTTTTTGTTAGTAATTATGACCGGTTGACAATGATTAATTGACAATGTCAAAACAAAAATATTTTTTTTTTTTGGAAATTTTTATTAAAAAGTCAACATTCCCCCCAATTTACATTTCGTGACTGTTGTGCTACCCCTCTTGCTTCTCTACCCATTTCTCCAACGATCGTGGAACGTCTTGCCTAGTCAACCTGGATGGAAAGTCATCGTGTAAATCGGGTATAAGCCAGTCATGGTAGCCCCGACACTTGGTGTTTATAACCTGGTGACCGTTCTTCTGATTTGACGGTTTCTGTAATGGATTAAAATGAATATCAAACTGTCTAATCTCAGCAACAAACTTCTGATACTAGGTTAAGTTAGGTCAAATGCGGGAACAGAAGAGCGGGAACCCATAAATTGATGCATTGTGATAATCATGGTTAATGATGGAGGGAGGGAGTGGTACAGGATGGATGGATAGGAAGGTGGACTACCTAGAACCTAGAACCATTTGGTAATTTAGATTTTCGTTAGGAAATTCATTTGCGCACCAGCCAGATATTTAAGGTTTTAAGGAAACTGTTCGCAAGGTGATTCACTTGATGGTCCTGAAGATCTGGACAGTTGCTTCACGAAAGTTCAACCGGTCGTCCCAAAATATGCCCATAAGATTTGCTCTCTTCACTATCGCACACTGCCCTGTAATGACTCCTGAGAGAATGCTGGCCAAAATATACCAATTCAGACTGACCACACAGTTCATCTCCCCAACAATTGTGTTAATATAACCGTACTTCTTTATTGCGCTTAAACAAGGATATTTTTTTTTTTTTTTTGAAGTACGCTCTAATGTACCATTTTCGGTTGTAAGTCCCATTTATCATAGGACTTTCTCCATTGTTTCCTCGGTGTACCGATTCGAAAAGGAAAAACAATCCGGAAAAATGTAACCGTCCTTCTCTTTTTACCATAACTTTTCAGTAGAGATTCATTGTCTGGGCGACCAATATAAAAAAAATAATTCGTGAACGAGATCAAGACAAAACTTATGTTTGCGACTGAAAGGTAAACGTGGCGACGACAGAAAGGCGACTTAGTAGAGGCCGACAGTTGTAGTGAGATATACTGGACAAATTTGTCTACTTCGAGTCCGCTCGTAATAAAAATACTTATGTCAGTATCGAAATAAAGCGAAGGACCTTCCACCATAGGATAGAAACTATATTAAACTTGTCATTATATTTCTAATACCTTGAAATATTGATCAGGTATGCATTTTTAAAGATTTAGACTCAAAAATGGACTCAAATCAACTCTAGAATTTGGGGCTACTTATCTTCCGTGTCAGTGCTACTTCCAGTTGACCTATTATTTTTGCGATTATTTTGATATTTTTCAAAAGGCACCGACTTCTCATAGGTAATACTGACGATATATTCCATAATACTGCAGATCTGTCAAATAATGAATTTAGCTTGAGAGAAGAACTTGTTGTGTAGCAATAATCAACTTCCAGTCATTAGCATTAATTTCTCTTCATTGTCCCACTGTGCCTTTGACCTCCCTGCAGGGGATTTCACAAACAAATGGCCGGATGGAAGATTTTCTCATAGTTTATCTATAGTGTTTGATTGCATGTACTGGCAATTGTTGCTGTTGCCGAGAAACTAAACAAGCCGAAAATGTTTGCAAAATGTTCATCAGAATGATGTAGGAAAATCGGTATTTTGGGGAGGTGCACAGCCGCCCTCCCCCCAAACCCATCGTCGTCAGCAGCAGCATCCTTAAACTCATCTGCAGTAACATCAACAACATCTTCTTATGAAGTGACGCCACAAAAGATGTCGTCTATCTTTTATTCCATGGAATAAATGAATGAAGAGCACTTTGCTAACAATAACAAAGCAAACTAAACTAAACCAAACCATGCCAAACAAAACCCAAGGCAAGCCATGCTGAACCTAACCAACCCAAACTAAACCGAAACGAACCGAACCGAACCTGACTACTGGTACTTAACAATTCGATTAAAGGTTTATTTATTCAAGACTCTGAGCATGCTTAAGATGCACAATACCTCGTCCACTTCTCCCTCTCCACCAGCAATATAAGGCAGCAGCAGCATCAGCAACAACTGCAGTGGTGATGGCTGCCTGCCGAAATTGCAGCAGCAAAAGCGTCTTGGCCATTTTGTGTTTGAAGAATTGCAAACATGGCCAAATGTTAAATGAAACAACAACAGCAACTCAACACATCTGACCGGCTGTCTGTCAGTCAGTGTGTCCCAGTCTGTCTGTCTGTTTATCAGGCCCCCTCTTCTGTCTGTCGTGGTCCTTCTATTTGGACACCATTCTCTTTAGAGACAGCAGCAACAGTCACACACACACACGCACACATTGCACTCCTTGTCCCTGCGTTTGTTTGTCTTGAGCGGGGCTAGGTTTATAAAATCTCTTGACTCGGCATCATTTCCCTGGCCTCCACCTACCTCCATCTGCTTCGGCTGCTGATGCTTCTTGTGGCATTTGTGTCCTTTATCATGTCATGTTGAACATCTTTATGTTTTTGCCAAAAGGATTTCTCACAAAAATCAAGTGAGTGATGTGATGTAATTCGAAAACGCAACAGCAAATAAGAAGAAGAACCAAGGGAAGAGGAAGCATGAACATTGTTAAAATTCACAGCCTTTTGCCACAGATTTCCTATAACTACTCACTCACACACACACACACACACTCTCTACAGCCAGCCCCTCGTTGTCTGTCTATTTGGAAAAGTTGTTCATCGTTTGCGACAACGTCGGTTGCATGCAACACATATGGCAACACATTGTGCTCGATGTTACGGAAATTTCGTGAGTTGTCTATTTTCAGCTTTTCCACGTAGTTTTTTTCTTCTGGTATTTCGTCGTTTTCTTGCTTTTCTTTTAGTATTTCCATGTATGTTTTCTTTGCACTTGAATGTATCAAAACCATGGCAAACAATACGGCGATGCCACCACACAATTCAACAGCTTAACATGAATTGATGTTCTTGAATTTGATAAGCATATGGGTGCAACAGTGACTTTGCTCGAAAAATTGTGCAAGTAATCATCGCATGAAAAACAGATGTTTTCGGTAACATCGGAGAAAAGGGTGTTCCAACATGCAGGCACGATTTGCAGTTGTGCAAGTAATCAATGCGTGAATAATATATTTGGGCGGTAAAGTGTTGCCAACCAAAAACAACAGCAAAATAATAGCCGGCATTTAGGGCTGGTAAAAAGTGAACACAAAATCGCTGTGTGGATTCTAAACGTCAACAAGTGAGTGCTGATTTTTAGTAATTTTTGTTCTAGTTAGGAATGTGATTTAAAAAAATGGTCAACACATACAGATCTCCATAACAAAAGTCGTCGAAGTAGAAAAATTTTATCAATAGGGACAAAAAATAATCCAATCACCATGAGGAGTGCAAAGCCATTTCTCAAGCTAGGAACAGGCAGAAAATCGCGACATTGGCAGGGCGATACTGCGAGTTGCAGATGGAGCAAAGGAAAATTCGAACAACGAGTAAAATACCAACTAGAAGACACTCCGTGGGACCAAATATATGGATATCTTAAAAAAACAAACAAAAACAAAACTTGAGCTACCGGAAAGGTCATTGGAGGAAGAGATGCTTACAGGCCAGGACTCAGGAGACAGCCTCGCTAGCATTGTGGGTCATAGTACCCCAATGCCTCAACAGAGAAAACCTTCAATACGAACAAAAGCACTGAGTGTTGTAGCTGACACACGGGCGAAAAATAGCAAACGGAAGAAGTTCGAAAGGCGCAGTACCAAAAGGCCAAGTTCATCCTTGCCAAGATTCACAAGAATGAGGCAGATGGTACTGTGCACGAACGCAATGAGACGGACCGTTTGAAATACCAGACAATAGTGGAGGAATATGAAAAGTTCAAAGCCTCCCAACCAAATCCACCAAACCGTGTCTGGCAAACGCAATCGCTTCCAGGTGGAGGATGAGAAGCCCGCCAAAAGCAAAAAATACAACACACTGCCTTCTTCTTCTGCAAAAAGCCATTCAACGAGGTCGTTAAGAACGATCTGTGTGTTACCCTTCGGGTATTTTTTTACATTTTAGATGATATTTAATTATTCTGACACTTTTCCCCAAACAAAATTGGGGATTTTATCGGGTATTTTTTTTACATTTTAGATGATATTTAATTTTTCTGACACTTTTCCCCAAACAAAATTCTGGATTTTTTCATAATTTTTGATTTTTGGACCACTTTGGAGAGCCGACTCACTGAGAAATGTTTTTTTTTTTAAATTTTGGGACATTCGGCCTATTTTTCGGCCTTTGTGCTAATTTTTCACCAATATTGGGAATACTTCATTTGGGAAATTCTTTCTTTTTTTTGCATTTGGAGGAATTTTGCATAAATTATTAGGGGGGTTTTACAAAATGTTTGGGAAAACTTTCATATTTTTTTTAAGCCGAATTGAGAGAAATTCTCTTCACATCGATTTCCTTTTCCTTCCAAATCCTATGGATGCACCCATATTAGCTGTCTTTAGTACAGCGAATATTCTTTTAGGCAACAGAGCACAGAACATTCTGACGCGACTTTGATGTTTCGGCAATTGGATTGAAGTTTAAGGTGTGAGACTGTAGCACTCACTCTCGGATGTGTTGTTGCACTTTACTCAAATCACGCTGACAGGTGAAAGAAGATCTCGGCGTCGTCGTTGTCGGCAGCAAAGACGCCGTAGTCGTCGTCATCATCGTCAGCAACACCAGCAACCAAGCTCATTATCAATATAATCGTCATTATCATCATGAGGAGTAACAACAAACAGCCAGAAGATGCATGCATGCAGCATAAGCCGCAACATTCATATGTAACGTATGTCTGTCTGTCTGTCTGGCTGCCTGTCTCTCCATATGTTGAGGCAAGGCAATGCGAGGCAAGGCAGTTGAGGCTGTTGTGGCTGAGCTGTGAAGTGCCTCATCAAGCCTTTTTAAAGCGCTAAGAATAACATCGACAATCATCAAACAATAACAATGACGTAGCGTTGAAAGCCGGCACGGCACCTACCAGCGGAACGACAGACTGCAGCACACTCACACAGGTTGCAAGCTGGCTGGCTGGCTGGCACAGGCACTGGCACTGGCTCTTGATAATGGGAGCTGTGAGCTGGTTACATGAGGTGGCAGCGGCAACTTATGCTTATTATAAAGACACCACCACCACCGCTGCCGTAACAAGAAGGAACGACAACGTCACAGCCACAATGTTTCCATTCCTTCGAATGCGGATTAAAATGTGTAAATTTTCGTGGCATTGGAGGAGTTGGTTTTCGCTTGAAATTTCTTTAAGATGATTTCGGTTTGGTGTTGTTCTTTTTTTTTTTTTTTTGGAAAACTCTTGACCATAGGGTTTTACTATGAATCCCAACCACTTCAATGTCTTATGGTTCTAATTGTAGCTGGGTGAGTGTGTGGACGTGTGAGAGGAATAACATGACATGGCAGAAAATCCTCCAAACATGTGATGACGGTGGTCGTTGGCTGGATTTTGGACAACAGCAGTTGGCTTTGCTTTGGGGCTGCAACTCCACTTGGTCTATATGTAACAAATGTAACCGATGATCGGTGTCGGTGTATTGTCTCGGCTTGATTGAATGTATTCACGGGAATTGATCAACATTACACGCCTTTTCGTCTGCTTCTTCGTTGTTTTCGCTGCAATCGACAACGTCAGCAGTAAGCGGAGTCTTTTGGATTGAAGTTGAATGTTCAGCAGTTGATGGGTAAGTAATGAATGATGCAGCCAATGTTTATTTAATGAACTTGCAATAATTTATGGTGCTACATTCTGTATTTATTGTAAGGCCAGGAAACCTTTGTTTTGAGAGAGAGAGAGAGAGGGAAAAAACAAACAAAGTAACTTTCGAATGACTATATGGAGCAGCAGAAGTTTATAATCGTCTGTAATACAAAAGGGAGGCTCATTATGGAGTGATGATTGAAAGGAAGTGGGTTTGCTCAGGCTAGTAGGGAGCGACGGCTGATAGAGAATAGCAGGACGGTCTAAAGATATTGGCTGGCTGTGATAAGTAAAAAACTCCCGACCGTGATAATTTGCTAACAGGTTCTCGAGATAACCCAACGACTATGGTTTGTCTAGAACCTCTGTCCATTCACCCCTATATCACTTTAAAGAGTACTGGTTATACTCAAAGTAAACCTACCGAGTCCTTACAGGGAGCTGTATGACATAAATTACAAAAAAAGGAATACACAACAAAACAAACAACTTAAATGACACAACAAACATGTCAAACATTGCCATTGGTGTAACTAGATAATTTGCCTAGGGGGGGCTATAGCCCCCGTTGTTGGTGCGTAGCACCCTCCAGCACCGCAATTCCAATGCCAATGAACATTGCGAATATGAAGACAAGGTGTTGTGCACATAAAACGTCCGCTAGCCTGGGGTGGACTCAAACTCACCAATAGGTTATTTCAAAAGGCGGGATCGGATACTCTGCATATCAACAGCCCACCAATGCGAGCGCTTTTTCAAGGCTAGTACTTTTTTTGGGGCTCCCCACACGAAGAAAATCTTTAATGGTCGGCGCCTCTCTACCAGAATCTTTGAGAGATTTGACAAGTCCGATCCTAAAGCATTTGCCAAGAGTGTCTCTGAAGTGGATACGGGATATTTCTGATCAACAGGATGCCTCGCCCGCTAGTGTTTCAACAGGATGCCTCGCCCGCTAGTGTTTCAAATCAGGGAAAAGGTGTCCACATGACGCAGCGATTACACAGTACAACAGCCAATCTGGGGGGTGAGAAATTCCAAGTCAGGGTGATGGTACTAGGTCAGTATTAAAAATTTTAATTTTTAGGCAAAACAATTTTTTTTTCCACAAATTTATTTTTTACAATTTATTATTCTATTTTTTTTTTTTTTTTGATTTTGTTTCATCAAAATCGTACAAGTGGTTCTCGAGTTATGTTAAACTAAGTTTTTGCCAAAATGTTACAACTAAGCGAAAAAACATCAAGATAAGGAAAAAATTAAAAAGGTCATAAAAAAAAACTGACACATACGAACGCCAAACCCTTTGAGGGTTTTACTATACTGATCACCCTGACTTGGAATTTCCCACCCCCCAGAAAAAGTCCCTCGATTTGTTGTACAGTGTTATTGGTGACACTGGACCCATGTCCTGTGTTGAGCTTCCTAAAGACATCCTGGTGCTGGCGATCATCGATAGAAGAAATTAAGATGCCAGCTGAACTGGCATACACTAGTTCTTCAAATCAGCAGAAAGGTGGCAACTCCACATGACCCGCCAGTATTCAAAGCTATTATTGGTCCCAGGTCCTATGTTGAGATTCTCACAGTCAACCTGATGCTGACGATCAACGACAAAATGCCAGCATTACAGCCGAACTGGCATCCGTAGGAATACCTTTTTAATTTTAAAACAAAAATCAATTGATTCTAACCTTTCCATTTAATACAAATGTATCTCTTAAATAAATTACAAGTGTACAGTGCATTTTTCGATCACTCTGCCATGAAGACCCTTTAGTGATCTGAGTTAAAGTATTAAGAAAGTGTTATGACGGAAATACAAACAAACAGAACAAACCGAAATGCAGCCAAAGCCGTATAACCGTATCGACTCCAACCACATGGATTCCATCTTTCTACACATTTCACACATCATTGAGGACGATGACAGTGACGACTTTGACGATGGCGATGACGATGATCAGCATTCGTCATTTGCCCCCGGTTTGAATGATATTGATGATGACGGCTGTTTTTAACAAAAATTAAACATTATCGTATAATTAATTTGGATTATGATTGACAGTTTATTGTAGCCCTTTAAACACAAACACAAAGGCGAAAGGCAACAGTCACCGGCAATTCACGTACACGAAAAGAAAAACTCACAATGACGCTCAGCAATAATTCAATGTTTAACAACATATCAAAGTCATCATTATCATCACCTTTGCCGGCGATTTGCAGGCATGGCCCGGCTGGCGGAGTTTTGGGCTGAAGCAAAAGGAAGTGGAAAATTGTCAGCAATCAGTGAGAAATTAATGTTCTTTTTTTTCCCCCGTTGTTCATTTGATTTCTTGTTGTTATTTTTTAATCAGATTTAAATGTTTTTTTTTTCATTCTTGATTGTCAATATCATTTCAGTTTTTTTCTTTTCTTCTTCTGCGATATTATTTTTCAATTACAAAATAATCGTAAATACAATTTAATGCACACGTCATTGTCGTTTAACGTATAAGGGCTGAGGGTTTTTTTTTTTGTTATACGAAAAGTTTTACATTTTTTGGTTTTTTTGTATAGACATTGTTATAGAATTTACTTTCAATATTCTTTAATCTGTCTTTTGTTCTAAACCTAACTGTTCATTTATCAATTATCTCTTATCAATTTTGTGGAGGATTAAACAATTGCATGAAAAATTAAAAAAAAAAATGTCATATTCACTTTACTTCCGTTATCTTTCTATTGCTATACAATTACCGTTGCCACAAAAATAATATACTGATACTATAACAGCATTTTTGCCATAAATTATCCTTTACAGTTACTAATATTTTTTAATAATTTTTTTATGAGTTTCATATTCTTCTATTGTCCTTTTCTATGCAGAGAGAATTTTATGTGCATATAATGAATAATATTTTGTACTTTATAGTTTTTCTCAGAAAAATGTCAAAGAGGAAGAAACAGAGGACATTTTGCTTGTGTGTGTGTAGTAAATTGAATTGAATTGAATTGAGTGAGATTAAAAACCGGAAAATGTGTGTTCAAGGATAGAGATGAAAATTTTATCTTAAAATAAAAAAACTATTTCTATTACTTTTACCTAACATAGAATACTGAATCACTTCATAAGATGGATTTGCTTAGGCAAAGTAGCAGAGACCATATATCCAGCTGATATTCTGGATTAACTTTTCTACCAGTGTACCCTTGACTTTTTAAATACGAATTAAACACATCTACAGTTTACAGAGAAGTATTGTTCCTTCATGGAATGACTGGGGAAATAATTAAGTAAGTTTGTAATTATGGGCCTGCAAACAATGACTCTGACCTTTTATCAATCGGATACTATTCGAGCTGTACTTCATGGTTCAGATCTAGTCCTTTCGTCCAAAAGCGCCCTCAGTGCTGAGTGCCTCCTTTAAGACAACAGTTTTGTTTCTAAGCTCAGGCCTTTTCAATACTACAGCGTTCTGATCTTATTGTACTCTCTATAATCTGCGTTGTTCTGTAAACGAAAACTACAGATTTTTTCAAACTCGAGTAACTTTTTCATTTGTATTTTATATTTTATAGGGTTATCCATTTCGTGGTTTCAATAGTATAGGGCTGGAATTCGACATTTGTCAAACTAAGTTGTTAAACCAATTTTTTTCTTTTCAGTTGGAAGTCTGACATTGACGAAAATGGATCGCTTAACTATCACACAACTCGTAAAAATTATTAAAACCTACTACAAAAAAATGACACAGCCACATATCGTACTTTAAGAGGAGATTATGATTTATGGTTATGAAGCACATTTCTCACTCGGCGGGTATGTTAATAAACAACATTGTCGTTGTTGGGGTTCTGAGAATCCTCAAGTAATTGAAGAGAGACCATTACATCCACAAAAAGTGACTGTTTGGTGCGCTCTTTGGTCCGAAGTTGTGATTGGACCTTACTTCTTGGAAAACGACGAGGGAACGACTGTCACCGTCAATTCGGAACTTTATGGTCGTATGATAATCTCCTTTTTTTGCCTGTTATTGAAGAATACTACTTGGAGAATATGTGGTTTCCACATGACGGTGCCACATGCCACGCAACTCGGGCGAATATGGCTCTATTGCAAGATACATTTCCTGTCGGCGTAATTTCTCGTCGTGGCGTCATCAACTGACCCCCAAGATAATGCGATTTGACACCATTAGACTTTTTTTGTGGGGCTACGCGAAAGACCGTGTTTATGCAGATAAACCTTTAACTCTTGAGCACTTAAGAACCAACATTCGTCAAGTTATGGCGGAGATACCGCCCAATATGTACCAAAAAGTGGTCCAAAATTAGCACAAACGAATCAATGCTTGCAATACATCGCGAGGTGGTCATTTAAATGATGTAGTGTTTCACACATAATGTCAACGTTCAAACTTTAAAATAAAAAAGAAATATCATGAAACAAAATATTTTATATGTGTTTTATTTACGTTTACTTTTGAAAACGGCAAATGGATAACCCTTTATATTAAAAATTTTTAATTTAAAACTCAGAAATATATTTGAAAATTAATCAGAAACTATTGGAAGCCTAAAAAGGTGATAAAAATGATTTCAAATGTAGCTGAACGTGTTTAGTTTTTTTTCTCCAACAGCAGTTATTAAATGAAATTGTCATGAAATACATTTAGAAAAGATAGGCAGACATGTCTTTTGAATTCCAGTTGATTCTCTATTAATAAGCGAAAGCAGTGACCATACGCTAGTTAAATATTTCGCCGGCGGATATTATGTATCCAACATCCTTTATAAATAAGCATTTCACTAGATCAGAGTGTAAGTCAAATTAATTATAATTCAGAAACCTTTTTACATTTTTAAAAGCATGGAAGTTCGTATATGGCCCGTCATACGCTCTACATTACTTGACCAATAAAAAAAACGTTGTTTCCGCAACAACAACCATCGGACAAAACTTTCTTATCAATTTCTTTCATAAGTTTTGTATATAATAAAGACATTAAGGACTTCTGTGTAAATGCCAGTTATTGCCACACTGTGCCGCCGTTTTTTTTTTTTAATTTCCGCTCCAGCCGCCCTACAATTTATTTATGCCGCAATTCATTGAAAACCGTTAAATCATATAAATCAGTGAGGCAACTGCGAATGCCTTTAAACGCTTCTCGCTTATCATTTGTATGCCTTAATGGCCCATAAAGTACTCTCGAAATGACTTAATTATTCAATTAACACATTTCCGAAAAAAAAAGAAATATTCCCACATTAAGGCCGTCTGTGTACATATGAACTTATAAGAATGCCTTCAGTTACACTTCAAACACTTCAGATACGATAAATTCCGGAAAACAGAGTAAAAAAAACACACACATTAACGAGCGCATATTGACATCCCTGCAAACAAGTGCAACACTACGGGCCACGTCAGTGGCAATAAGCAGCATAACGCCACCACTGCACAGTGTTCGGAAGGCAACATTACAATTAAAAGGGGAACGATGTCCACATGCTGAAAAAATCTGTCTTTTTTAAATATACGTAAATTGTGTGTTGTATGAGATACAGGTTATTTGTTTCGAATCAAAGTTTATTTGGCTGCAAATATACCGCATTTGACAAGGAAAACACGCAAGAAGTTTATTATTAAGTTTCAACAAAGTTCGAAAAAGTGTAGAATGTTTCCGTTATTTGTTTGGCCTCTGTGCTCTTTAATATAATAACAATATACGAGAGAATAATATCAATTGATATACAGTGTACTCTCTCCTTGCGGACACCTCTCTTAAACAGACACTTATAGCGTAATCCATCCACCGTAACTGTTAATCCGACTTTATTTTCAAAAAAAATAAGGTCCAATGACCCCGCTGGACCATAAACCACACCAAACAGTCACACATTGAGGCTTCTCAACAATAACTCTTGGATTTTCCGAGCCCCAGATGCGGCAATTTTGCGTGTTGACGTAGCCACCGAGGACGAAATGGGCATCATCAGTCAATATGATTTTTCGATGGAATTTCGGATCATTTTCATGCATTTCATGGACCCAATCAGCAAAGACACGACGGTGTTGATGATCGGCCGGCTTGAGTTCTTGTGTTAACGGAACTTTATAAGCCTTAAGATCCAAGTCTTTATGCAAAATACAGTGTCAATACAACGTCATGTTTTTGAAATGCCCAATTCCAAAGAACGACGAGGAATGGACAAACCTGGGCTTTCTTCAACATTTTGGGCTACAGCAGCAATATTCTCAATTTTTCTTGAGCGATGTGCACGGGTTATTTTCTTTACATCACTAATTGTCCCAACAGCTCGAATTTTTCTACCAATTTCTGTATTGCTGTCCGACAAGGTCCTTTACGACGACCCAAAAATGCTTCAGTTTTGCGAACTGTGACTTCAAGATTTTCACCATTTTTGTAGTGAATTTTAATAATGTCAATGCGTTGCTGAAGCGTGTATCGTTCCATTTTTAGTAATGGCGTAGTTTCTACTTGTCAAATGTCAAAGACTAAAAGCTTCACCAGTGACAGCTACCGAAATACCGGGTGATTCAAAATAACACCTCTTGTTCGAAATCCTTTACATATATATTTGATATTAATTTGTTTGCTTAAATTTGTTAAAATGGTCATTTATTTCAGCGTGTACTTCTCCCAACTACCGACATAGCTATTAAATTCCAATTTACTTAAGACAGAGCCCAAAACCATTCGAAATTTTTCAATATTTTTTTTGAGGAACTTCTCTCTTGTTTCTTTCCACTGTGCACCGATAGTCACATCATCATCGGCGGCATTAATAAAGTTAGCTTACAAAAGACACGTTGTAAGTAATTAAAACAGGTGTTTCGTTTTAGTCATTTTTTTTTGGTGGTAGTCGATGGCTCACATTTGTTGTTGCTGTCGTAGTTTTAGTACTTAGTACCTACTTTAGTATGAAATCGCTCTTTTTGAAACACCTCAGTGGTGTTGGATGAGGCACCGGCAATGATGACTCTGATGATGATGTTGTTGCTGTAAGTTCAGTTGGTTGTTAGTTGTTGTTTATAGGTGTTGTTTAATTTTAACAGCTCATTAACTGTTTGTTTTATACTCTCATACACTCAGTCACTCACTCACTCCATCCACCACTTTGAACTACACTTAACACTACACAGTGTAACGCTACACTAGACTTAAAAAGTACGAGTACACTTGAGTTTCTTTTGTTGTTGTTGTTGTTGCTGTTCATTTTAGATTTTTTTTGCGCTTCAGATATGATAAAAACATTTTTTATTGGGTCATAAAAACCAAATGTGTATATTCGGATGTGTGAGAATCTCGAAGCGGGTATAGTAAGTCAGGGGCAAACAAGGGTAATATATGGACATATTTGTCTGTCTATAGTGAGTCAGTTGAAGCTTTGTCCTTTATACACAGCGTCTTTGAATACTTCTAGTAAACGTAGACTTTTTTACTATGACCTCTCAAAATAGTTGCGAGTCTGGGAACAGCACATGTCTCGGTTTTCAAAGCAATTATTGATTGGAGATAATCACTCAGCACCGTCTAGCAGCCGTATTCTTATTTGAATACTTGCCTGATCGAGTATCCTAAAAAATGTGTTTGCAAAATAATACTTGCAAGCACCATATTTCCTGTAAAAATAGTGGACGTGCGATATGTTCACTCTATCTAACTATTCAAAATAAAATATTTCCGTGTAGCCAGCATTCATCTGGTCTTAAGTTGATTCCCTCCTCTGGAATAAGTCTAATACTGACTCGTCATCGACAGGGATTAATAGGTCTCTTCTCCCGAACCTTAACCTTGAGTAAAACTTCATTGAACAAAGTTCCGAGATTGGTCATTTAAAAATCCCTTTTAACCCTTATATAGTAACTCATGATTAAAATTACAATTAAAATCGAAAACTTAGATCTAAATATTTTGTACAGTGTTCGATGCTGCCACAGTTTGTCAATATATAAAAATATTCAACAAACAATTCGTCTATTTTTTGTTTTTGTAAGTAGAATTTCGCCATCCGTTCCAGTGAAAATGTTACGGTGAATAGACGTTATCAAAAGCATGTGACTAAGAGTGCTGCAGTGCAAAAGCATTACTGCAGGATTTTTTTTTTATAAAAATTACTATTAATAATTATAAAGGGTTATCCATTTTGCTTTTTTCAAGTATACGTAAATAAAACATATATAAAATATTTTTATTCACGATATTTCTTTTTTATTATAAACTTTGAACGTTGACATTATGTGTGAAACACTACATCATTAAAATGACCACCTCGCGAAGTGTTGCAAGCATTGATTCGTTTGAGGAAATTTTGGACCACTTTTTGGCACATATGGTGCGGTATCTCAGCCATAACTTGACTAATGTTGGTTCTTAAGTGCTCAAGAGTTAAAGGTTTATCTGCATAAACACGGTCTTTCGCGTAGTCCCACAAAAAAGTCTAATGGTGTCAAATTGGATGATCTTGGTGAGCAGTTGATGTCTTCCCGACGAGAAATTACGAGGCCCTCTTGCAATAAAGCCATACTCGCTCGAGTTGTGTGGCATGTGGCACCGTCTTGTTGAAACCACATGTTCTCCAAGTCGTATTTGGGTCGTCGTAAAGCACCTTGTCGGACCGCAATACAGAAATTGGTGGAAAATTCGAGCTTTTGAGACAAGCTAGTGACGTCGCTCAAGAACAACTAAGAATATTGCTGCTGTAGCCCAAAGTGTTGAAGAAAACCAAGATTTGTCCATTCCCTTGGGTCTTAAGACGTATAAAGTTCAGTTAACACAAGAACTCAAGCCGGCCGATCATCAACAACGTCGTGTCTTTGCTAATTGGGTCCTTTAAATACATGAAAAAGATTCGGAATTCCAACGAAATATCATCTTGACTGATGAGGCCCATTTCCACCTCGGTGGCTACGTCAAAAAGCAGTTATTGTTGAGAAGCCTCCCCATCCTTAACGTGTGACTGTTTGGTGCGGTTTATGGTCCGGCGGGATCATTGGAAATGAGGTTGTATCAACAATTACGGTGAATGGATTGCGCTATCGAGAGATGATTAATGAATTCTTATGGTCGAAGTTGGATGATATTGATCTGGACAACGTTTACTTTCAACAAGACGGCACTACGTGCCACACAAGCAACGAAACCATTGCTCTTTTACGGGAAAAGTTGGCCACCGAGATCTTGTGATTTAACACGTTGCCACTTCTTCCTTTGGGGCCACGTGAAAGATAAGGTATACGCCAACAGCTCAGCGTCGATTCAAGACCTCAAAGATAGAATTCGTGAGGCTATCGAGGACATAGGGCAACCACTTTGCGATTTGATTATGGAAAATTTCATGATCCTGTAAGCGTGCTCGTGGTGGTCATTTTTCTGATGTTGATTTTCAGTATTAACGGCATATGAAATAAAAAAAAATTATATTTCATTGAATACCACAATAACGCCTCCTGTTGGAAAATTAAAAATTATTTCATGTTTTTTTCTATTTTTTTTTGTAATACAGTGCTGTCTGGGTAGAGTGAACTAATTTTTGCCGGGCGATTTCATAATACCCAGGTTGTTCACTAAATCAAGGTTGATTTTTTTGTATTTAAAATGAATTTTTTATTTATTTTAAATGCATTTATATATTATACATTTTATTTATTTCGATAAAATACTGATGTTTAAATTTAAGACTAAAAAAAAAATGTGTAATAGTTGTTTTTTTCTTCGGTTTGTTTAACGATATTTGCACTGCTTGATCGCGACGGCAATGTAGAGCTTGTATATTCGCGAAATTTTTAGTATTAGCTTCAGCCCATTCGATACCCTTATCAAACACCTTAATGGCTTCATCAGCTGATATCGGATTTCTGTATTCTGATGTTTCGCCATTGTCCTCATCATTCTGTACCAACACAAACCTCAATGAGCGCAACTCCTATATTATAAAATAGCCAAATTATTTACATGGCACACCATCGACGCAATTTTTCCATAAATACGACATTTTAATATGTGCCTTGATCGAAGTAATGCCCTAACACCACTCAAGATATTTTTCTTTGTTACTGCAGCTCCACGGTTTCTGCAACTTTCTGGATTTCTATCAGTTGTATTGCTCGAGGGTATACTGTATTTGTGAGAGCAAATCGTTATTTTACCGTTATTTTATGTTCTCTTTAATTTGTGTACTCTTTTTTATTATTTCTCTCTTTCGGCAAACCTAAAAACTTACTATAAAGTATGTTCACTCTATTCAGGTCCATGACTGTTCACTCTACAGAGTAGTCAATGTAAAACTTATGGTGTTCACTCTAACGCGGTGTTCATTGCATCGGGTGTTCACTCTACCCAGACAGCACTGTATTGTGGTACGGTTTTTGTTAAGTTAACACATGTTATTTTTCTACACCCATACCTAACCGACATACTTCCCGACTCTTCAGACTTCGGTCCAAATGATAAACTGTTTGTCTATAGCTGTGTGCTCTTTTCTCTTACTCTCTCGCGTTTAAAATGATTGCAATTTATTAGTCCCCAATATTTTTGGCACGCAGATGAAAAGAAATATCCTACTGCCAAATTTTATCTATATCGGAGTTTGTTTGCCAAAACGTTAGTAACGAGTTCTCTTTTACTATAATCTAAGAACAGAAAAAGAATCACTTTACGATTGAAATACTCACTGATCTGAAGGTGCTGCTGAAATCCGTCTCCGCATGGCTAATGCCTTCTCTTGAGAAGTTGTTCATAGTTTAGCGATAACTCCCACTTACCCACAAAGCCGCCGAAGTATGAAAATAAACCGAACATGTGATCACAAACTCACCCCCACCTTAATACCATCTTGCTTGCGTATTAAGTGGAGTGTATTTATTAATTACCTTTTTATTATTACACCCTCCTCGTACGTTGTGTTCCTATTCAATTGCGTTTCATAGGAAATCCCCACACATACGTACGCCTGGATGTAGGGCTGGCCGTAACGCAGCGCCGTATGGTCGAATGGTCATACGACCGTTGTAAACGTAAAATATATGTTAATCTCATAGTTTAAACTAACATAAATTAAAAACAAAACAAAAAAGAACATAACATTCTTAACAGTTGTTATTATGACTTTATTTCAATTTCTGTATATGAGTTTCTTTTCATTTCGGTGAAGTTTGTAAATTCTTTTTTCGTTGTAATGAAGTTTATGGAGTTTCTGGGTAAGTCCGATAAAAATACCACGTTAATTGTTTCATGTTCATTTAATTAAAATTTTTGTTACGTTTTTTTTTTTTTGGGAAAATGAAGAGGTGAAGTTTGGATGTTAGAAGCGAAATGCGGAGCTTGATGAATTTATAATGAGATAATGGTAACGGTCGAGAGAGTACGAAAACTAGATGGTGGCCTGGTAATGCCAATCATAGGCGAACAATTTATGAACTGAGTAGGGTGATGGGATTTTTATTTAAATAGGAGATACCAAAGTTAACCCATTATTTCTGCGTTCGACATGTTGCTTGTGATTAAGGAGGTTTTTTTGCTCTGTAAGACTTCCTGGTTGCTTCTTTTTTTTTATATTTGGCATCCAATCAATCATGTTTTGATTGAAATAAACAAAAATCCCTCAATCCCTTGTCATAAACACATTTTTAATTTTCCTGATGACATCTATTGCAATGAAACAATGAAGGCACCAAACCCTTCGAGTGTGTTGTTGTTGTTGTATACACACTCCTTTCCAAGCCCGGTGATTGTTTTGACATTAGATTTCAGCTTAAACAAAAAAAAAAAGAATATCCTTTATCCTTGTGTTTCCTGGAGAAAGGACTACCGTTTGCACTGAAAATAAAAGTGCTTAAGAGCACCAGTTAAGGAGGAAATGGTTCCAAGTTTTCTGTGTAAGGCAAAACCCTTACATTGATTGTCTTGCCCGTTTCCTTTGTGATCGGTTTTTTTTTTTTGTTAAGGCGCATAATAGAACAGAAGCTCAAACCCTTTGCACACACTCCAAACAGAAACTCTCTGTTTTACTAAAAAAAAAACAAAGGAGTTAAGGATTCCATGAAGGATTTAAAGGGGTAGAAAAAAAGGCTCGGGATTTCTTTCACAGAACAGGGGAATCCTGGCCATGTAATGAAGATTCTAAAAAGAAATGCATTTGCTTATGCATCTTAGCACACCTTGAAATTCTCCATAAAACAATGCGCCTGGGATGCAAAGCATTTTCCGTACCATTAAACAAAAGGAGTCACTGAAGGCGAACACAAATCCCCTAACTCTGCTACCCAAAACGGTGCATGGCATTGCATTCGGTTGCCATTGCCAGTTGTGTTGATGATGTTGCAGACAAATTGCAATTCCATTGAATATTAAATGTTCCAGTGAGAGAGAGAGACTGACAATGATGATAACTTCATACACTCCCCCTCTTCCTCTTCTAGTCATCAGCATCGGTCGTCATTGTCATTATCCTTCTTCCAACATCCTCGGTAATCCCTCAAAAGTGAGGTGTACTTAAGATTTTAAGGATATTTCATCACTTTACAGAAAACACCAAAAGGAAAAAAATCCGATTTTCTAAAGAAAAACCAACCACAACATAAATGCTTAAGAGCAAACCTTAAAAAAACCACAACCTTTCTTCCCAAAAAAAAAAGAAGAAGAAAAACCACATGCAGCGTGCGATGCAGCCTGAACTCATATGCATTAAGAATGAGATTGACAACACCACAAACCCACATAAGAACATGGGTACATGCATACTCTGCCACATATTGGTGCAACCACTAACATTGTTCAAGTGGGACTGTAGGTACATACCGACAAACATATTGGTGGTTACGCCTCCATTATGATATTCCATACATCATCATTTTCTGTCATTTGGATGGGTTGGGAGAAAAGGCCCGAATGTGCAACAGTGATTGGACTCCTATTTACAAAATAATGTCAACTTCAACAACATCATTACGGACGAACACAACGACAGACACAATCCCCATCCGAACGGAATATTTCACAGCAGCAGCAGCAACATCATCATTTGGGAGTCACCAAACAATAGCTCGTCGACACAGTTTTTTCACTGCATGATTCTATTATCCTCGCTCGCTGTACGCAGAGCTGAAAAAGTGTTTAACCGAAACCGATTTCATGCTTAAATGACAACAATTGAATAACTTTCAAATTGAGTTGCTACCCTTGAAAGGCTTCCCCTATGCGCCATTCAGAACCTTCCTTCAGCTGGATCGTCCTCTGGGAAACTTGTGGCGGGGAGTGTACATATGTTTTTTTTTTTTTTGGCTGGTTTGATATGTAACGCTGCTCTGTATTTCAACGAAATAACCCTGGCTTCTGTTTTGGTTTGTCATCTAAAATGAGCGGTGTCTTTGTGTTTTTTTCTTTTTTTTGAAACGGAAACATTCATGAAACGGAAATGTTTTCTTTAATTAAAACATGAAAATTTGAAATTAGTAATTAAAATTCTACATTTACTTGTAAGAATTTGGTATGGGAATGTTAATCCATAACAAATGAAAACTATTTTGAAATTCCTATGGAAATGTGAGATATGATCAGGATCAGAAAAATAACTGTGTTAAGTATAGGAGATATTTAGATTTCAGTCATCAGCAATAAGTGCAAGATGTTGACGAGGTCTACAGATCAATCACAGTATACTAATGTGACGAAATTTGGTCTGCAAGACTGTCAAGACAAATATCTTTCACAACATTTAAACGCTTATTGGCACATGATAAAGATCATATTCCATGTCTTTGAGAGGAACATTTGGTCGTTATTTTATGTAAATCCCCTGCAGATTTCTTAGGAACTTCTACGAGAAAGCCGCTTCTCTTCTAGTAGAGTGCCTTCTTACTTCCCATAAAAGAACCAGTACAAATTTCCCCTGGGGAACATGATATCAGGTCTGCATAATATCAGGACAGGTCCAAAATTGTTCGACTCCAACTCTTCTATAACAAATTTTAGAAAATTTTATTTCCATCAACTATTTGTGCACTTTATTGCCCTGTGGTGTGTTTGTAAACAAAATTGAAAATATTTCAAATTTAAATAAATGTTAAAATGTTGTCAATTTATTTTGTAGGAAATATAATTAGATAAAACTCTCAATCGGAGTCGAACAAATTTTTTGAAAAAACCTTATAGAAAAAATCATCATAACACAAACTCAAAACTAAAAACGGGAATGTTTGCCCTTTCGAATAAACCCATAATACGCCAAATAAAAGGGATTTTGGTTAAATTTCTTGTGAATTTTAAAAGAAATAAAAAAATTCTATTTTTACCACCCTTTTTTGCGGTAAGCTCAAATTTGGCGCTCTGTGTTAAGCGATTTCTAAACCTTAATGTATCTTCAGTCTACCAGTCAGCCATAAATCCCACCTCTCCCAATGTCTCCCGAAAACAATGTTGTCAACCATGCGCTCGTCTAGGGAAGACAATATGACTCCCGCGTGTGTAACTAACAATCAAAAATACAAAATACGGACTCTTTAAAAAGGTATTAAAGTGTTGTTAAATATTTTACACTTATCACATGTATCCAATTAAAAATTTTATGACTTTTTGCTGGGTGTTCTCTTTATAAGGCTCCCCAATTTTGTTTTCACCGAGAAAACCTTGTACTAAAACTGAATTTCCATGAATTTACATACGAGTATACAACGGCAAGGCAACGTTCAACATTTTGTGGTTGCAACAATTACTCCACACCAACAGCAGCAGCCAGTTGTCGCATGTCCTCCGCTTGGCAATAATCATATGCAGCAGTTTGGAATCAGTTTTATGACACTCACAAAAAGAAGCAGAACCAAACCTGTGACGCCAACCCCCCTTGAAAACTACAAAGCGATCATAAGATAGAAATAAAACAACCGAACGAACATAAATAGAGTGGCAGCAGTATTTTATCCGCTCAGTGGTTGTAATAAAAAAAAGTATGCAGCTGAAAAATATGCATTTATAATAAGTTATTTATAAGAACATTATTCGAATTGCTTGCATCAAA